>VXAV01010123.1:479210-524327 GCA_013399715.1 Alectura lathami | reverse complement strand
CACCATGTGCACACTCCAGCACAATAAAAGGTGAATAATTCATAATCATTTGCAAAGAAAAAGTATGCATCACTCAACTTGGGGGAACACAGGGGATTTCACTGGTATGATTTTTCTTTAGAGACAATGACAAAGTGCCGCTCGCCAGCAGGAAACTGAAGCACTGAACTGTGTTCCATGTGCCATAAATCAACACTGCAGCCTACAGGATGTCTCTCCGGTACCAACATACCATCAATTTTTCAATAACCTCCTTAAATAATGGAATATGTGAACGGCGACAACAGTAATGAAAAATGAAATGTTTTGCACACCAAAGACTCTAGAATAACACAGTTAATATGTTACTTCTACAGTTAAAGAAGCTTTTCTGTTTTATATATATATTAAATCTTTTTCCAAAACAAAACAACCTGTTTTACCACAAAACAACCCTGACAGCCTTTGAAGGCTTTGAGCTCTCTCACAGCTGCTTCTAAATAACCTGGCTCAAAACAGGGCTTTTTTTTTGTGGTTTTTAAATTAACCAAGACAACAGCTTTCTGTGTTACAAGAAGTGCTTGTACATCCACCCTAGGCTATCACTACGCTTTCCAGTGAAAGAACAATCCTCCACGCAGGGAAAGCTCTCCAGAAAAAGCTGTTTATGAAAGAATTGTTTGATCCTGGTTCTGAATCAAACAGAAAACACTGACTGCTCACTAATGAGGTCAGCATCCCATATTGCTGTCCACTTCTTCACCAGTCACAACCAAGCTCGGTCATCTTTGACCTCCTTTTCCCAGACCCATAAGCCTGCCTCAGCAACTCGGTGCCACATGGGGGAACTGAGCCCAAGAGCTGTGTGCTGGGCAGAATGGGGTGCAGCTTTTGGCCTTCTACTGACACCAACAGAAAAAAATGTTTTTAGATTTACAGAGGCATTTTACACTTGTACTTACTAAATAATTTTTCAAGATCCCTTTTGTTCCACATCATATCAATAAATAGTCTCTTTGCTTTCTCAGAAAGGTTACTCATTTTTCCCTTGTTACACAGCAAATCAGCACATGTTGAAGAACTAAGACAATTTCTCAGCAACCACGGCATGCACAATGCTCAGCTCTGAATTGCTAATTATGGAAAAACAAATTAAGGAACAATTTCAAGCAGGGAACAGCATCAGCTTTGGTTCTTGGAGACATCTGAAATGTCTCCTTTGGGAAGCAGGACCGTCATCCTGGCAAAATAGTACAACTCCAAATCTAAGTCAAAGAATGAAGCAAATGTTAAAATACAGAGGTGCAGAGTGATAAAACTTTCTATAATCATGGCAACAAATAATTAATCTCAGAAACTGTATGCTAACTTTACTAAAAGAAAATTTTAAAGCAATATACAGAAGTTCACTCAGTATATAACATTTCTGTAACAAATAAGATGAGATAGAGTCCTTAGATAAAAGAGCAGAGATTTCTCACAGAGGGACTTTCTCACCCAGTTAGCAATTAAGTCACAATTTTCTGACACAATTTCATACGGTTCCTGACTTTCCAGCAAAGGAGAATTTCTCCGAAGATAAAATATCCTGTGTATCCTTTCAATATACTCCATATTTAAATTTCTGTATACGCTGTTACATTGCTGATGCAGAACATGTTGCCTAAATACACACTTTCAATTTTATTTTATGTCACACATAGTTTTTTTCACACATGAAGAAGTTGCACCTCTACCTCATCAGGCAGTGAGCCTCTAAGAACTGCCAAAGGGACCAAGAACTCTGCAGGTTGCAATGGTACAGAACATCATTAATGCCAAAGAAACCTGTGTAAGATGCGCCTTTTAAAAAAAATAATGTTGTTTATGCATTTTGTTCCTTACTAATACCTACTTTCTCCATCCTGCTTTCTCTTTCCTTCATTAAAAGATCTTGAGGAAAAAACATACTGAGTGTAATTGTTATTTAGTGTTTGGATTCTATCATTCACAAACTGAATGCAATCACTTATTGACTGTGAAAACTCATTTCCTACTTAACTGGTAGGAAAAAAAACCACCTAAGCAGAAAGTGTTAATTACGATGGAAATTAGAGCATGTGTTAACTAGATACAGCAATTCAGCTTGCAGCGCTTTGACAAGTCAGAGCTTGGAAGTGAGAAACAGTAATAGATTTTTAGTTTATTTTTCTGATGCTGTATACCCAGGGTATTTAAACTAACAGCGTAATAAAATATTAACCTGCGCTGCTCTCAGAGTGTGAAATTCACAAGGAAAACACTCATCCACCAGTACAGCATATGATTTTTTTATACGTAATACCCAATAATCTGCCACAGCCTGTCGCTGCAAATTCTATTTTCTATCACATGCAGATGCAATCAGAAGGAATATCTGCTCTATGTAAAAAGCAAGTGCCAGAGGGCACTTAATAATTGCAAGTCCCTTGCTGGTCACCATAGCGGTTCAGTAAGCCACAGCAAGTGTATTTGTTCATTCTTCTCAGCAAGAAGATAAGGCACGACCAAAATCACACCTAGAAACCTCCCCTGAGCCACCAGCACGGACGGCTCCGTGCGGCCAGGATGCTGGCAGGGGCCAGGTGTAAGATGTCTGGCTGCAGTGTTATGCACAAACAGCTATTCTCATAGTTTCTGTCATTTCAACATCATGTCATGATGAACTGCACATTGTAGTTCGAGAAATGGGTGGTAAAATACTGTGAAAATTTCCTCCAACCTCAGGGAACACATCAAATTACCATACTCACACCCTGACCTTTAATAACAGCATGTCTCAAAAGACCATCTTTTCTCTTCCATCATGCAAATTTAGAAATATAGAGCAAAAAATCGGCATACACATAACATACACACATATATACACACACCATACAGATACCCAACTTAATGAGGCACTCAGATTCTGGAAAGCAAGCTGAACTCAAGAGATGAGACCAATTTATTCTGTAACTCAAAGTGGGCTGTTCCTTTAACTAATCCTGGGATTCTCACTCACCACAGACTGAAGTCACCACGCTTCATTCCTTTCATATTGCTTCACCCAAATTCCCATTCACCCAGAACGCTCACCTGAGTAACCCTCCACTTTAATACACAGTAAAGACAGTCTGAGATTACAGTGCTACAACTCCATAACAACAACTTTATAATAAACCATATTTCATAAAAACACCACAACTTCTAAATAAGCGTCTTTAGAGATAACTTGTATTAAGGTCAACCATTGAAAAAGACATGTTAAAAAAAAAAAAAAAAAGCACAGTAACAACATTCCATCTCTGAGGCTGAGCTCTACCAGTAAGAGGGATGATCATGCTCCCTTCCACAAGTACACCACATAATCTCTTCCCTCGAGCCATCTCTGACACTTATCTGACCTCTTGATGAGCCAACTCAGTTCACAAGGCCAGCAGAAAACAAACCAGGAAACAAGAAGAAACCCTTCCCATTGTCCTATAGACCTGAACCAGCTCACACAAATGCGAAGCAGCAGAACAGTCACGAGGAGGCAGAACATACCTGGTCAGCAGCAAGCTGTTGGATCACCTCCTCCAGCTTCTCTAACCTTACCTCATGCCTGGATTATTCCTAATTCCCCAGAAATCAGGAAAATTACTCTCATAGCCAGTGCACACCTATGATCTGATCATGCTATTTAAAAAAAAAAAAAAAAAAATCTTGTGCAGCTATTCGTGTTGCCAGCTATCAGCCTGAAAGCTGTAAAATTACCTTTGACATAGCGCCAAATTTTTTTTTAGCCTTTGTGAGCACATGTGGATGGATGGTCAAAAGCCACCAGTAACCAAGCAATGAATTAAAAAATATTCAAGAGGTTAAAAAATTAAGTGAAAACATTGTAATAAATCTTTATAATAAAAGCAGCATCGACTTTGAAAGTTTAGGAGTTCTTTTACAGCACTTCAGTTATTCCTTCAGAGGGTAATTCAGCACCACTCTGGCTTTCTTATTCTAGGGAACTACTTCTGCTGTAGCCTCCCACCTTATACAAGTGATGCTGCCAGGGTGTGAACGATCTGCTCCAGCTCCAAACTTAGTCTGGAAAAGTACCTTGACTGATGACATGGAAGAGGAAGTCTTGCAACAGAACTCGAGGGCAGAGATTATATACCTGCTTCTACAAAAATCCTTATTCTAATTCTTTCTGTATGAACTTTATATTCCTTCTGCTACTGTTCTTTCCTATTGGAGGCAATACGACCGCAACAGCCTTCAGTGAAGAGTTCTGTGATGGCTTGGTTGAACTCTTCCATCGTTCACAGTGAGTTTCACATGCCTCTTCAAGGCCATGGGATAAACTGAAACTGAAGACTTCAGAAACTGCATTACGATTTACAGGAGCCATTGTAGCTCTCAGAAGGCACCTCAGATAACGCACACCAAGCCTGAAAATTGGCCTTTTGGATGAATGCAAGGGCTCCAATATCTAGACAGTTTATATTACAGACATTTAAAACTTTAAATGATGGAAAAATGGAGAATAAAAATGAAAGATATTGTATATGATTAATGGGAGCAACAAAAACCATAAAACATGAGGAAGCTGAGATAAAGATCAGAAGGAAAACTACCAGTGCAGAGCGAGAGTGGAAAACAAGCAGTGAAAAAACAGTGGTCAGCAAGTGAAACCAAATTCCATCTCTGCTTATTAGGTGCAAATGCTGAAATGCATCGTATCAGTCATTAAAAGTTGGCTTTTTCACACCACTTATTTTCCCAGCAATGCCCCATCACACAGAAATCACCCTGCTAAAATGTTCATCAGAGGAAGGCAAAAGACAGCCTTAGAACCTGGCAATCAGCTTTTCTTCTCAAAGGAAAAATAAAAAATAAAAACACAGAAGAGTCACTGGTGTGTCACGAGCCCCACCACAGCCCTCCGCAGGGGCTGAAAAGACCTCAGTGCCTGCTGGGGCTCTGCACAGAGCCGTTACAGCCGGGGCAGAGGCACAGAGCACTTCCCACTCGCTGTTAATTACTCTTCCGACATTTTGGTCTACTTCAGTCGTTAGGTACTCCCGCATAACCTGAGACAGCAAGGATGACAGAACTCTATTCCCTAATGTCTCTTCTTGTTTTCAGGGTTTCTTACATACTGTAATAGCACCATTGCAGCTGTTTGGCTCAAACAAATAAAGCTTCTGAAGTAAGAGAATGCCTTTCCCTTGAGAGCAGCAAGCAAATGCTTTGCAGAAAGTGAGTATCATTATTAATTTACAATTATTTCATAACTTGCCTCGGATATGCCAGCCTATTTAAAGGTCTCCTTTCTTTTCATCGCAACGAACGTGATGCTGGGTATTAGCAATAGTTAGGACATCTACAACTACAGATGCATTGAAACTGTTCCCCATACCATTTTAAAGCAGCAGCAATCTGAATTACATTATATAATATTAAATTGATGTAGTAAGCTAATGTTTATGCAACTTCAAACTACAGATTTCTGTCCTAAAACATGCTGGGTGCAAACAAATTCCTACATCCTGCAAATATTTACACACAGGAGTAAATCTCTTCCTCAAAGCACTCCTACAGCTGTCAACAAGAATATCAAGGAGAATATTACTCCTGATAAAGTATTTCTCCTTGCTCACCATACCGAAATGCACCTCATGCAAGCAGCCCAATGGGACCCACGTGGTGGCACCGGGCAATCCCTCACACAAGTCCTCTGCAATCAGTGCAACCACACGACAGAGCGACCATCTGGGTGCAAATAACGGCCTTCCTACTTCGTTTCAAATTCACCTTTTAACTGCACAGACCTAATGGCTTCCAATTCTTCCTCCATACACATTACAAACAAAAAGACACTGTGGAATGTTTATCTCTTATCTGGATATTGTCATTTTACTGTCTCAAACGTCTTAAAACAAGCTTTTTGCTAGGGAGGAAATCAGTCAGCATCAGACCTAGTGGGGAAACCCTGCACTTGCTCAATGTCTGTGGCTCTTACACAGTTCCAGATGTTCAGAACATTAATAATGCACTAACTCAAAACCTCTTTTTGAAACTTTAGAATGTGCAAATTGCATTAAAACCTCTTTGCCCTCATTAATGGTATTGTTACAATCCCAGTACTCTGGAAAATGTTTTTTGGCATTTGTTTAACTTTGTGATACTGCCATTTACTCATTTTAACAGCCAGTGTTCAAATCTTAATGCTTTTAATAGGCCTGGCTAAACAGACTACCATCTTTTGTAAATTTATTGAAGTAATTTATTAAATAAGTAAAACTTTTCAGAAGTTTTTTTTTTTTTTTTTTTTTTTTTTTCCCCTAATTGATAGTAGAAGAAATAGGTTTCTTGTATCTTATTTGGAAAACTGAGTTTCAGGAAAGTTTGAGAACTGAAAATATTCTGTTCTTTTTTCCACATTAGGATCAATTCATTTTCTGCCACGCTGACAAAAATTTTTTTTTTTTGTCCTCCAAAGCTCAAACAAGTCCCAGTAAAAAATAAAAAAATAAAAAAAATCAGGTCTGTCTTAACCCAAGAAGAGCCAGACATTCAGAATTAATACCTGAAACCGTATCCCTCCCTCAGCCTGTCATATATTGGGGTGGCACATTTATGTCCAGGCCAGGAGACAGCATACTCCAGGACTTGGGCTCATATCCAATGCAGACACACTGCTGTGCAATAGTCAGAGGTTAAACCGAGGTCCCTCCTGTTTATCCCAGACTCTTAGACTGAATCTAAGCGTCTGTCTGTTGGAAACTGCACAAGCCAGAGCTGTTGCTGGCGCTCCACACGTGGAGTTAAGCGATGCTTCTAAGGCCTGCTTACCAAGAGCTGTGTAATGCTGCCAACAGTATGCCAGCACTTGTCTGTAACATCACTACAACTTTGGTTGATACCTTACATGTGAAAAGAGTTAAAGCAATAAACATCGGTGTTTCAGTTCAAGTGGATTAGCTGTCCTCCTGCTCTGACTGTTCTTACTGAAGGTGACCAGCCAAGACATAGGAAAAGGGGACGATCCCAACAGAACTTCCACTGTCACCCAGGATTACGCGGATCCACAGAAACTCCAAAATGAAATTCAACATTTCTGCAAGTGAGAAGGTTACTATGTATCTATCGTTATAAACCTGCCCCCAGATTAATTGCATCTGCAGTGCATCATTAATTGGGCTGTACCTACACACTGCTATTTCTGCCTCCCTAACACAGCACAAGGTAGAGGCAAATTCTGATGAAGGATATCTGTTTAACAGTGATAGGATTGAAACTGCCAGATGTATTCAAGATTAGGCATTGAATAATTGGGTCCTGGATGCATTCTGCACAGAACTCATTCACTTGCATGGAAAAATGAAAAATAAACATGGCAGAACTCTCAGCCATCAACACAGGAATACAGCATAATGTCCATAAAACACAGCTGAAATTTCAGGAAATATGAATTTGCAGAGCGATCCCATTGCCTGTGAGATGATTGCACCACGAGTATTTACCCTCACTTTTAAGCCTCAAGTCCAACAACATCTGTGATAAAGTGACTTAAAATTATTTTTGGTGGTTTTGATTGCTTCCAATTATATCCTTAGCTACAAGAGTACTAGTTCAATAATGGAGCAGTGCTCTCCATTAGCCTTATAATTCTCATTATAATTACTACTTGTACAGTTCAAAACCCATTAGAGGTGGAATTCTTTCACACAGCACCATGGCTGTAAACCCCAAACCACTGTAGCCTGCATTCTAAAATAGTTGCACAGCAACGCAACTGGTACAAAAAAAAAAAAAATCTGTGCTACAGACACTTGGATAAAAAACTTCACACAGAGAACAGCAAATATTATTTAAAACGTAGATTTAGGCCATACAGCCACTTCTTAGAGCTTAACAATGGAGAGAATAAAGTGGTTACTCTTTCTATATTCTTAGGCTGGTGTTTCTGAAATGCTTTTCATTTTCCCAGCTGTTTCCCTCTACAAATCTACTTGATACAATGCAAAATACACAGCAACACTACGCAACTATCAAGTAAAGTTGGTATTTGACCTCAAAAACTAAAGCTTTTAAAGGAAAGCAGACACAAACGAAATACGATTAACCTGAATCAATGGAAAATACTACCCCTTAAAGGTGCAGAGGAAAAGTAGTAAAAATCTTTGATTCTCAAGTAAAGAATTTAAGACCTAAGTCATTTAGATCCTTTTGAGCAATCACATTAAAAATTTTACTTCCAAATTATGAGTCAACAATTAGCAGAGACAAATTAACCAACATCTTAAAAAAAAAAACGACCAAAATAAACATTAACATTATTGTCCAGAGCGTATTTTGTAAAAGAGCTACTAAAGAAAGGTCAGTTAATTCATCATGATGGATTATCACTAAAATTTATAAGCATTAGCATTTTTCTCCTTGCTGGATACCTTGACTTTGATATGACACATATTGAATGAATCATCTAAGATGCAGGCACCAGCCAAGATATATCTTAATGCAGACAGGTCGGCGACATGAACCCTAATGGTCCTTATCTTAATCTTGTTTAAAAGCATCTTAGATTTCTGAGTAATCTTTTCACCTTCTGATATTCTCTTTTATAGAGTGTTTTTCCTGGAGTTGCTGCTGATTTTCACATAAATGCATTTTTGTTGCACGGTATCAACAGCTTGTTTTTAGTAGCCCTAAATGTATCCATGTTTGCAATTTAGTAAATGCTAAGATTAAGCTTATTAAAAAAAAGGCAACATGACAGAACTTTTGATAATCACCAAAATGTTATTGTAGAATGCTCGGTATGTGAAACATGGCATCACAGCTGTTTATAGCACATCAGATGTGGAGATGTAAACCTGCTGTATGTACAAGCAGAAAACAATGCATTTTCCCCCACTGCATCGCTGACCTCAGGTATTTGCCGCACATGTACACTCACACCTCCACAAGAAGAAGAAAAAAGAATTCAAACACTTAACTGAGGTAAAGGCAAGTTTCTCTACCACTGTTTTTGGAGCATTTGACTAAAATACTGTTCCCATAGCACCGTGACGTTTGTAACGCTCAGCCCTGACGTTCTACCAGCTGCACCCCATTCTCTCACTGTATCGTTAGGCTCAGGTGGCAGCACCTAGAAACGTACCTGCCCTCTATTTATTTACACATAGAAACTTTCAAGTACTTCGGTGTCTCTTCTTGATGAGTATGATTTCTTCTATGAGGCACTTCAGAAGACACACCACGAGTTAGTTTCACCACCTCTGACATGAATGCAGGGGCAACCACCCTCACCTAGCATCGGTGCACTACTTCTTTAACATTTACAAAGCAACCTGAAATTCCAGGCAAAATATACAGAAATAAACTTTACTTTCAAAATCCCCTTAGCTTTCAGACTAGGGAGAAGATAACTCGTTTAATTTGTTCCATTTCTGCCATAAATTTATTTTATTTCTGACGTTGCGCACTGAAGTTCTCACAGGACAAACAGTGGGAGAACACTGCTCATCTCCTTGCTCTAGGCTCCCAGCACTGCTCATCGTGACACACTGCGTCATAAGCATAAAAGTACCATTCCCACAACAGAAAAGGAAATATAACCATATTTCATTAAAATTTAAGATGCAATTTCTGCCTTTTTCCCCCCCACACACACTCATTCATAAGTAGAAACTAGTCTGATATCTTCCAAAACTGCTTAGCCCACAATGATGCATGTGGTGAGGCACATGGCCAGGTATAACTGATCCCTTCTCGATAGGCTTGAACTTCTTTAAAAGGTGCAGTTTTCTTGAGATGTAGCAACTTCCCCATGAAAATCTCTGAAAGGCAGCTTTGAAATGCAAATGTGCAGGTAAGCAATATTCTGTGCGATTATGAAAGAAAAACATCTTCTTTTCCCTTCACTAATATACTTATGCTTACATTATTCTGTATTTTCAACAAATTAATCTCCTAGACTTAAAGGCAACCCAATCCAGAATAAAAGAAGAAGTGGAATGAAAAAGGGCATCCATAGAAAAATATTGGCAATGTGATTTTAAAATATCATCCTTCAATTGTCTGCAATTTATATTTATCAATACTTTCACTGGGTTCATGGAA
Organism: Alectura lathami; assembly: GCA_013399715.1. NCBI lineage: Eukaryota > Metazoa > Chordata > Aves > Galliformes > Megapodiidae > Alectura > Alectura lathami. Next base: position 514,241 of record VXAV01010123.1, on the reverse strand, counting down.
GTGTTCCCACAAAGGAAAAACACTCCACGTGCCTGGCGAGGTGACCTTTCAGCGAAGCATAAGGGCAGTGGGAGGGGGAAGGGCACCAGGGCTGTCCAGCAAGCTCTTCCCTTCGTTATTAAATGTCATTTACAAAGGCTCTCTATACCTTCAATTCAGATTACTATTCTCCAAAAAACTTTCAGAAGTGTTTGCCAGGCCTGTGTACAATCAGCTCAGCTATCACACAGTGCCTAACATTACACGCTTCAAATAAGGAACAGTGAAGATACTGAAAACTGAAACATGCCTTCAAATTCCTTAATAAAATAAATTGAACACAAATTTTATTTCCAGATTGTTCCCTTTGTGCATAAGCACATAGTTTTCTGAGCCAGGTTATGTGCATAAGCACATAGTTTTCTGAGCCAGATTAAATAAATCTGTAGTCAGCAATCTGCTTTCCTCACTGACTGTACATTGCCTGGTCTGATGTGGTCACCTAACGGTTACTGTCAGCAACTGCACCAGTGACTGCAATCCTTTAAAGAGAGCCAGTGAAGAAAAAGCCCTTGCTTTGCTGACCCTTGTTAGTTTTATCATTTCTCATTCAGTTAAATGATAAAACTAACATGAAGGTTTTGAAACAAACAAACAGGTTTTATTTAATTTTTCAAAATATTCTATAGTAAGGAACCCTAGAGATGTGCAAAGGAGTCCAAAACCTTTGTTTCCATGACACTGTTCTTTTTGTTTGTTTGGTAGGAATAAAATTTGATTTTGGTTTTGTTTGTTGTGTTTGGTTTTCATTTGTTAAGGCTGATAAGATTTTTTAGAATTTAAAATGAATAAAGTTACCCTCTTGCAAGTATTACAAGAAAAGTGGGCCAGAATTACAGATTTATATTGCAGGTTTATATTCCTGGCCCTCAGAGCTGACCATAAATAACAAGAACTAATGTAGAAGAAAGCAGAACTTCTGTGAGGTACAAATTAACCATAATTAGATATCTGTTGTTAGTGAAATTAGATATAACATAGTCTGAAATTGAGAAATTTGATTCCTTTCAGCTGATGCCATTGAGCAATTCCCACCAGACTCAGAAAAAAAAAAAAAACACAGAATCTTCAATGCAGTGAAAGCAAACAAGGAACAAGGGGAGAAATGAACTGGATGAACACTGCATTCAAACAGCGTACAAAGAATACACAAAGTCATTCTTTCTGGTGGAGTTATGCACAAAGTTTTCCCTTAACGATACATGCTTACACGGAGGATTTTTTTTTTTAATACTTTCAAAGCATTCAAGGACATAATAGAAGAAAAAATTATAAAAAATAGTAGTCCTTCCAAATTAACTGAGATACAGACATTGTTGAAAACACACAAGCCTGCTTTTTCACAGAACCAGATTTGCACGCCAGCCAACATGAGACTGAAGAACTTACAGGAGATAATCATGTTATTGCAATATACTTATTCCATACACATTCACATATGTTAATGCATCGAAAAAGAAAAATTCACAGTACATTTGTCCAGTAGTGTGTGTGTGTTTTTTAAAGGAAAAATATGAAGTAAGATTTCCTTACCTTATAGGATGGCAAAAAACACAAAATTCCTTGGCCAACTGTTCGACACACTGAAAGCAGAAGTGCTCCCACCTCATCTTGGAACTCAAAGGTCTCGGTATGCTGGAACGTGGCACACAGCTTCCGACCATTCGGGCCTGCTCCGATGGTGCCAACCCAAACCTTGTGTATTTCATATCAAAAAGGTTAACACTGAAGTAAGTGAAAGAAACTGTATTAAATTACATGATGGTTCACAATACAACTTTAAAGGTGAAGAAAAATTTTGAGGTAGTTCTAAGCAAATCAGTTCTGTCAAAGAGTGAGATGACTGAGGTGAGGTGATTTTTACCAACACAGCACAACTTCACATGTTGCTGTGGAGGGAATGCCTAAGTCTTGCTCCCTTTTTTTATTTGAAAATTTACTTTACAATTGCATTACTCCAAGCAATAGTCAGTTCTGTTCATTTCCTTCTTACTTATGGGGTGCATCTGTCACCATTTGCAAGTTCCTGTTCGTTTCACAATGACCAGCGTTATACCTCAAAACTGCTCCTTACCTGGGAGTTCCGAATAACATGGTTTGCCTCCAGCTGAATAGAAAACTTTACACCAAGTTCTGAAGAAAATGAGTCCATTGGAGAGAGCGTACCAGATGTCAGAACGATCGTTCTAACGTCATGCAAGTCTGAAAAGGCCTGAGTTAGAGAGAGAGGAGAAGGAATGCAGACAATCCATGTAATCGTACGTGTATTTGCTATCATTCAAAATCAGTTAAGCGCTTCTGCTTCACACCCATCTTACCACAGCAGGATTCAAGCACCAGAAATTAAGCATGTGGACTACAGTTTTATGTCGTAAATTCCTTTTACGTTTGGTCTTTGTAAAGAAGGCGCTTGTATCTGAAACATCAGGTTGGTCTTCATTCGTCCAAGCATAAGTTTGTTGTAAAGCAACTCTGTAGTCATCTGCATACCTACATGGAGGTACACAAATATTAATTTAAAACACAATTAAGCAAATTGCAAGCGTTAAGCTCATAAAAAGCAAAAGACAGCATTGCTACATTGTGTTCGTAATTCAAGTACAAAAAATAACTTTATACTCTATATTGTTTAAAAATAGAAAAGCCGTGGACTGTGCAGGATGTAAAACATTCACTAGGAGGTAAATCTGCTCCAGATTTAAAATTTCAACAGTTGCCAGTTTCCCTTTTAGATAAATAATGAAGCTTCACAGTAATTAATATTTTAAAAATAGGCTTAAATCAGAAAGCTGTAGTAACTGCTGGCGTTAGTAGACAGAAGTCAAACAATAAGTGGTATGTAGAAAAACAAAACCCATGTATATTTAACTTGGTAATGCATCACTAAAATTTACCTCTCACCTTCAAACCTTTTTTTTTTTTTTCATGAATGAATGAATTCAATTTGGTAGTTTTTAAATTAGTTCTCAGTAAATTCTTCCCACATCTGCAGATTCCCCAAAGCTTTTTGAAATGTTAGTTTTCCTTAGAATCTGGACACTACAATAAAAGCGTTGCACAAACGAAATGGACAGTTGGAATTAAGCACCACCACACAGTTCAGGCTATGTACTTTCACTGACCTGCTTTTATCTTTAAACAGACATAACAGAACCATGAATAACCCTTTTAGCACAATCTGAGTGGCAGAGCTCACGATTGGTATCTCAATCACTTCCTCTTTACCAAACATTGATATTTTTTCTTCTTTTTCCAAGACAGCAGAAAGGTGTTTCTAGGAGAGGCAAACAAATTTCACATTAACAACGCTGTAAGCTATCTTCTCGTAAGCAAAGCTAACACAAGACAGGCAGTACACTGCTTTAAACGTCCATCTATGGCGCCTAGAACGTCAGACTGAAGACAGAATTGGAAAGAAAAACTAACAAAGCTTGTAACATATTCAGCCTACACAAAAAGGAGGGATAAGGTTGAGAATACTGTAAGAACATTTCAACAGGCCATAAAAATGCAGATGGATAGTACAAACAAAACTATCGGTGACTAACTGACTCAATTTAAAATTATGGTGCATGATCAATTTTAGCCCTTAAAACATGCACTCTCCACAAGCCCCAGTAGTTCAAATGCATGACTCCTGGTTTTCATCACGTATAATTTTTAGATAGCTTTTCAAAATTGCAGTAAAGTAACAGATGTGTCAACATTTAGTTTATGGGTATTTTAAGATGTTTAACAACTCTGGTACTCATTTATAAGGCTTACACCATTACCTGTAGAAGGGGAAAAGTAATACTGGTTATTCCCATTTTGTGCAAAATGTCAAGCATTTCTTTTCCACTCCAAACCTGACGGGAAGTTTCATACCCTGTTTCTACCAGTTGACTAGAGCTCTCCTGTAACCAGCTGTAAAAGAGAGAAATCAGAAATAATTTTAGCATAAACCTGGAAATACATTCCAAGTACAAAACAAATTGAGTCTCAAATTGCACCACACTTCTGTGATGACCATGGTCAACACTTCACGTCTTCCTCATGGCAGCTTTTCTCCATTGAACTGAACTGCTCTTGATGCAGCTCAGTGACGAGAGAGGAAGATTTGTCCCCATACTATGTGGTGATAAAATATGAATGTATCTTTAGAATAAGGAAGAAAGAATAAAATATAATCTGTTCTTCTGATAGAAGATGTCAGGCTCATTTAAGAAAGACTTCAGCTGTGCTTTTAAAGCCACCCTTTCCTCCAACTGATGCAAGCTGGGCTGTCATCCTCCCCGCTCCAAACCTCCCTATTAAGAAACAGATCTTGAGGCATGAAATGAATCTTATACGCTGTAAGGGAGAGTGGGACAATAAAAAGTGCACATTTTAACCTTGCTGCAGATATTTGAAACTCTGCTACAACTTGAAAATTAAGCAGAATGATAACTGTACTGACAACGCAGTGTGTGACAGGACTTTCTAAAAACAGGATTTAAACGAGCAGTTCATCTCGTTTGTGGCAGAGCTAAAATTTTCTCTATGTCCTTCATTGTCTCTTCAGTATTGCAAGACTCTCCTCCCCCTGTCTGGAAAAGCAGGCAGGCCTCTCCTTTCTCAGGAAATGCCGAAGCTGTCTGTCTCATCAACCAGCAGGAGGCATCAGAAAGACAGCTGTCATTTCTGCAGCAGTTCAAAACATGCATCTGTAAAAACAGTAAATCATTACCAAACAAAGCAACAAGGCTTAGTAACTGTTTCAGTTCCAGGTTTCCCGCCCTGCCACTGCAAATCATCTGCTCAACAGAAGAATGAAAGGACTCTCCCTTTTGCCGGGTTAAAAGCAAACAAAAGCCCTTAAATACTACCACGACAACCACTTCTTTGGCCATAATTTGCTTTATCTTGTTAAGGAATGACAATCACAGGCAGAAGTTCACCAGGGTATTACTCAGCCCCGATTCCTCAAATGTAACAGTAAAGAGACCTGCAACTAAAATTGGGAAAAGGCCAGTACAATGGAAGTGAATAAATGGATAAAACATCTCAGGAAATGTAAAACTTCTGCTTCCCTGTTCTGAACCTTAAACACCGTCACATGCCTTCAGAATGGCGACGCTACAAATGCGAATACAAACATTTCCTAGTCTAATACAAAAAACATCACCAAAAAAAGGCCCGTTCTAGAATAAACCATTCAGTCAGCTTCGTAAAAGCCAGTATATGCAATATTTTCAGTAAAACATTCAGCAAAAGTTACAAACTGCCTTCAGCTCAAGTATATTTGCCCCTTCCCTTCCCATCAGGAAATCCTGCTGTAACATAGCTTTGTCCACTGAACAACCAGTTGGTCCTGGTGAATCTGCACGTCATCAGAAGAGCCTGCCAGTACACCCCCATCGGTGCACCCTCGAATTCCTCAGACAGGTCATTTTAGCACCTCAGTGGCACCAAGCCCATGCTTAAGCGCTTTATGGAATGAGGGCCCAGGACCAGTAGAGGTGAAATAAGATTTTTCTAATTACCCGTGCATTTGGCAAAGCCACACCACATCATGCAGCAGCACATGACCAATTTCTGGCCGTTTACACCTGGCCTTCTGCTTCCCAACCGCTTTCCATACTGCTGGCAGAGTTGCCAAGATGATCAGCCTTAGTTTTTCTGATAAGGTTAAAAGGCTTGAGGCAACCAAATAACCAGCCATGCTATTCTCAGCTTTTACTGAAGTTTAGCATCTGAAATAACTAAAGCAGGAGAATTAGCTTCTGCAAAAGGAAAACCTAAAGACACTTCTCTGACACAAACATTAACTCTCAGGACAGAGAGAGGACAGGGAAAAGGATGAACTACTTGCTGCAGCGCACCCCATGATGTGTTCCACCACTTGCTAAAGCAACAAAAGGTGATTTGACATGCACTGACTTGGAGTCAGCTTCGGAGCCACTTGTTCGAACTTTCCCTTGTTCCTGCTCCACACAAAATGGACCTTCATGCCCCTCTGTTTTCTTCCCTTCCTCCCAGTTTGCCCCCAGCCCATTGGCTTCTGTTCTACTTTCTCAAGATTTCTACCTTCTGCTGAGGCCCTCCCCTTCCAATTCTCCCTCTAGCCTTCCTCGGTTTTACTGGCTTTTTTTTTTTTCCTCTTACTACCTTTTCCTTTAAGGGAACAAGGGCAAGAAAAAAAGCAGAGGAGAGGAGAACATTTTCTACTCTTTCCAGCCTCTTTCTGCCTTACTAATCAACCCTTGCTCCCAAAACAACTCTCTCAATCACCCATATTTCTATTCACCAAACTCCAATGATTCCATGTTCCAACAAGGCAGGTGCCAAGAGATTCAGCAACATCCTTGGGTTTCAATTTCAGTACAAAAGCAAATCATTAAAATCAAACTCCGCTGACACAGTCTAGGGAGAAAGAACAATCAGTAACAGCACGCGGACAGCTTGTGCCTGAGAACACTCGGAAACCCGAAGAGGACAGTGCAAATTTGTACGTACTGCAGATTTTCAGACCTTTACCACTCTGCTCAAGTTTTGCAGGGAAAACAAAGGGCATGACTGATAAATACACTTTAAAATATGAAGAATTTGTTCCATGGAGGCACAAACATTCCTACTACAGCACATTTAGAAACTTATTCAATATTAAGCATAGACAAAATATTTTTCCTCTGACCTTTCTGAAAATTAATTGCATGATTTTGGATAAAACTTGGAATAAATTTTCAAGTTAGGAATTTTCAGCACTGTGCAAGTACTCAAATACAGCAATGATAGAAGCAACTACACTTGGTGTTATAACAGTGGTTACAGCACCCAGCACAGAACAGTCTCCTGGGAGAACAAGTTTCTCTATTGCTACTTCAAACAGGTTTGTCACAGCACTTCCTGTCACTCCCAAAGCATTTTATAAATGTGAGCTAATTATTGCTTTGACAGAGCAATGCTATAACCACTCAATAAACAGAAGCATTTAAAAGGCACAGGTGATTTCTGCCAGGTAAAATTTTCATACTGAACACCAGGAGAGCAAGCCCCATAAAGATCAGTACATTAGTCAAGAGTATAACATTTTGAAACAGATTTTCAATGCTTCCTCTCGAGTAAGACAGGAGTATTTTTNTCCTCTCGAGTAAGACAGGATTATTTTTATTTTTTTTTAAATAGATAGAAATCCTCGGTACTGCTCAAAAGAAAAAAAAAAAAAAAAAATCAGGTGACTGCATAGTTTGACCTGTACCTCTGTTGCATTTTATTTGATGCAACACTGTAGCCAGTAAATTGTATCAGCAAAAGGAATCTATACGTTATTCTTTAAATGCTAATTGACATAATGCAATTAAAAAGAGTCATCTTACTTTGTCAAAGAGTAGCACACAGCCCGTAGTTGCTCATGATCCTTCTGCCTGATGTTGTTATTGACCATGAAATCCAGCTCCTCTCGAGCAGCTCTTAGTTGACTTTCTGTAACACTGTAGCTCACTGCCTCCCGAGCACTGTCCTCAATATTATGGGCTTCATCTAAAATGACCACTTGGCCTTTCAGGTTAATTTCCATCTGAAAAATAAAATGATTCTCTAGTAAAACAGAGTAAAAGACAGCAATGAGAAAGAGCAACTAACAGGAATCTGTTTAAAAATGCATGTTCTGCATCACAATGCAAGCAACAGAAAGCTTTCAGGTTTTGATCCAGTTTCTACAATCTAGAAAATAACCAGGAGGAAGAAAAAGAAAAAGAAAAAGAAAAAGCTTTAGCTCAGCCTGAGGGAACATAATCTGAACCTACTTCACTCTCCATGAGCCCAACAACTGAATTTTACAAGGGTTTATTTTCCAAAGATTAAAAAAAAAAGATTGATTAGCTAAACTGCAAGAACAGAGGAAATATTACTGGGAATACAGAATCATTCATTAAAAAAAAAAGAAGGAAAGAAAGAAAGAAGAGAAAAAAAAACATTAACCCAGGAGTTATTTGTAGATTATGTATGGATATAAATAGGATTTCAGTTGACCACGGCCAGTGAGCATTATGGTTCTGTTTTTTTTTAAACTCACTTACTGCAATGTGCCTCTTACAAGTATACTTACACTCTCTCGTATCTGTGGGTCTAGGAGATAATTGTAAGGACAAAATACAATATCTGCCCCCACCATGAGCTCTCTGGCTGCAAAGTATGCACAGGCGCGAAGCTTCTTTCCCAAGCTCACTAGATCCTCAATGTCCCAAGCCTGGTACGTGTTATGTGCAGACTGCAGGGCATAGTGCTCACTGAGTTTATGAACACCGTGATAGTAAAGACAGGACTTGCCCTACAAGCAAACAAGCACAGACAGTTAGAGGTTGCAAAAACTAGTGAAAAACAAGCTTAAAAACCTTGAAGTCATTAAATGCATGTAACTTTATTTCCTGAAAACATTTCTAACAGTTATTTTTTTTTTTCTAATGACAGGCAGTAATGAAAAACACATCATAAAGAGATTAATGTGGCTGGATCAGCTGTGGTTAATTCACTAAACAAAGGGTTGTTAGCTTTTATATATATATGATACCAGAAATTAAATCCTTAGAAAAATAAAGGTAACTGGACATCTATTTCATCCCACACACAAGCCACAAAAATAAAGTGCAGAGACACCAGTCCTGAATGTGCAACTGTGTAGTTTAAGGGAAAGTATTTCCAGTAAAATAACTGTTGATATTATAATTAAGTTTGCAAGTATAATCAACAATGAAGATTACTCCTATTGATACATGTTATCAATGATAGAAAACATTGCATATTTTTCAACATATAGAATTTCATTTAAACCACCTTATCAAAATCATTTAACCAACACCACATATAAAAAATAAAAAAAAAATTTAATTGTCCTATTTAACTACCTTTCACTCTTACACATTTAAGCACATGCTCAGAATCACTCACATGTTTTCCTTCCAGTAATTCCACACACAGCTCATTCCTGTTACTGCTGCTACCGGCTACCACTGGATGAAGGCAGGTATAATCCCGGCTGGAAAGGATTGTCATTGGGACACTGGAATATGCTGTTCTCTTCAGCTCTCTGGTAATCTGGGATATTTGTTTGTGGGTTCGTGTTCCAAAAAATATTTTGGGGATGAACGACTGATCTCCATTTGTTTTCTTCTTTGTGCTACCAGCATCTTTATTAGCTTCTTTTCCAGAAGAACAGGAACACTCAGTGCAAGGGTTGAGAGACTGTAACCCAAAACAATAAACAAAGATCAGCAAAATCCCACCGCAAGATGAACAAACCCAATCTGTTTAGGGTCTATTTAGAAACTGCCCTCTGAGATATTGAGGATACCTTGTTAAATCATCGGGCTGCCCCATCAAACTGCAAAAAGTTAAGAAATGTTAAAGAACACACATCACGCCCTCCACATGCCTGAAAAATCTTACAGTGCTCTCTGCAGTCCCTATATACCACTTCATCACAACACAGTCTCAGAAGGAATCTCTGTTCCCGGAGTACTTACACGTGTAACACACATGAACAACGTGAAGGACCTCTGAGGTTTAAACTTGGGAATAAGGACATCTTGTTACAAAACAAGAAGTGCTCAGCACCTTTAAGGGAAAAAACTTCGGGACTTGACAACACTGAGAGCATTTTTCCTTAAAGCAAGCAAAAGAAATCTAGACAGTTTAATGAAATCTGCAGATAGAACAGACTACCCCGTATATACTCAGTTAGAAACCTGTTTGATTTGCTATCATGTCAACGGCCTTCTAGTAACTATGACAACAGAAGACAAAATAGGGAACAATTGTAATTAGAACCTGTAAAATATTTGTTAAAAGCCCATTTTTTTTTCTTGCTGGGAAGCATCATCTGTTTAATGCCTTTCATGAAATAAAATACAGGAACAACTGTCCCAAAATTGTAATAATTAGTGTGAAAAGACAAGTGGAAAACAAGGAACTCATGAGTTACAGTGTCTACACACTTCTCCCATTAATTCCTCTAGCATACACAAGGTTGTGCTCGATTTTCAGTTTGATAGCGCGAGTAACAACATGTAGCTGCCAGCTCCAATCTTGCTCCCTCCCTTTCCAGCTGTAATCAGGAAGGTTACCCAGGATAAACACACACCAAGCCGTGGCCCGCGCTACAGCCCAGCTGCGGGGATCGGGCTGCCCGTTCGCCTCCGCTCTGAGCAACAGCAAGTTCACGTTACCCTCAGCCCCACTCAGCCTTGTCCACCATTAAATATTACAATACACCATAGAAGGCATGGAAATGTAACCCTTCTGGAGCTGTCACTCACTGGGATAAAAGGTTCACTGATGTGCCAAATCAACAGGCCTCACAGCAGATACAGTTACGCCCATGCTGGAATTGTTACATTCCCCTCTCAGGTTGCCAGTAACAGCAGATTTCATTACCCTGTGCTGCCACATGAAATAGCCAGTTCCAAATATCCTGCCTCCTATATTGAATAATTACTTATTCACTGAAAGGATAAAAAGAAGAGTTATGAATGGGGCTCTTGTCAACAGAGCAGCAGGAAACAGCTGACATATGGTACAGGTTACGTGCGTGGCAGCGCTCAGCTCGTACTCGCAGAGACCTGCGACGCAGACCGTACCTGGGGATTTCTGTCAGGTACATCACAGTTTGCTCCCTGAGGTAATGAGCGCCACACAAACATGCTAACAATGAACACATCAGAAGTGGCCTACCTTTAGGAATGCATTTGGCTTTTCGATTAAGTCAGATTGTACGATGGTCTGCAAAATTCAAAGATGACCCCATATCCCTAATGCTTCACTGCTACTGCTAAGCCCCACATTTAGTTTGCCAAATAAAAGTAACAGAAAAGTATTAAGACCAACCAAGCAGTCATTTTGCAAAAGTTGTTTTAACAACAGGAAAATGCAGTTCAAATACATACGTCTATATACGAATATATGCATGAACAGAAACCTCTTCTGTGATGGGTTTAAACAAAGATATTTCTTCTCATGAGAAGACTTAGCGTGTTCTTATGTGTTAAGCCTTATAACTTCTAGTTGCTTACAGGTGGCCTTGAAAGTTTTCCTTAAAATGTTTGATGCTGATATAATACTGGCTTCAAGAAGCACTTGAGCCACTATTTCGGTTTTAAGATGTTTTCTGAATGTCACCTTCTACTTTGAAAAAGGTTTGAGGAAAAAAAAATAATATTGAGAAAGTTATAAACCCAGGCAGATCCCGCAGTAGCCGTTACAAGTATAACACTGCCCGCAGCAGTCTTAATTCTGAAAGCCACAGCAGCCATTTACCCCAGATAAACCCACAAATAAATAACCTGTCTAGAAGGTCCTTTAGAATGATGAGAAACTGCAATAAAAAGGTAAAAATAGTTTAAAATTTAGTTCATCATGTTATTTGCATTATTACACCTGAATTCTAGAAAGTGGTCTGGCCATCTTTAATTTTTATTAAAGCCAAACTACTGTAACTCTATATTTCTATAAAATAATTTACTGTCATTAACACACACCAAAAGCTAATGCAGCGGCATTAATCTCCCATTACTACAGAAGAAGGAAAGCGAATTCTTTCTGATAGAACAAAGTGGCAGCACCAGCATGGGAGCTCCCACTGCAGTGCTGCCTCGAAGTACAGACCTTTAGACACCTGGCCAAGCCGCACCAGAAGCAGAAATGTTTTCAATTCATTTATGAAAGAATCTATAGATGTGGCAGTATAAACAACTAATATTAAGACAACAGAAAGGTATTTCACAGTAGCCTCTGGCCTCAGAACTAAACCTATTTTCAGCTGTTGGAATCTGGGATAGAGATTTTTGTATACTTGAGAGAGGAAAAAAATACAGCCTTCTGCTTTCTGCAGTATTTCATCAGAACATCCAGTAACAGATGCTGTTAAGAGATCAGATACCAGCCTGTATGGACCTGGGGCTAATCCAGCTTGTTTCTACTTCTGTCAGCAGGCAGATAAAACAGCCTATCACATCAATATTTATACGCAAAAACGTAGAAGTCAGATTAATAAAAGAATAATCAAGTCGACCGACCTGTCCTACGTGCAAAATAGAGCTAAACAAACACTGAGGCTGTGATCTCTGAAACACAGATAAGGGGAGTTCTTCACATCTTCGTCTACATTTCCTGATTACAAAGCCACCTAAATGATACAGCGGTGAATACTTCTTGTGTGAAATATCACACAAGCACAATCTAGTAAGATATCAGCAGTGACATTACCAGAGCTTTTCAGCTCCTCCTTTATAGGCTCTCAAAAAGCACAGTATTCTGCTGCTGCTGCAGCCTCTTGATTAAGGCACACAAAGCAGCTGTTTATCCTCTCGCAGTAACCAGCAGGTGAACCCAGTTCAATATTTATCACAGGCTTTCACAGATCACTGCTAACCAAGCAAACGTTTTAATTAAGCTGGAACTTGCTTCAAAGAGCTCATTCAAAACGTCAGTCAGCAGGTAAAGGATCAGATACGGTGTCAGGTGAGAGCGTGTAACACAAATCCACAACTTTCTTCATCCCATCGTGGTAAATTAGCCTACTCTGGAGTCCAGACCCTGATTGTGACAGGCTGCCAGTCTCCTGGAATGTGTAACAGAAGTCACTCAAACCCCATTGTGAAGGTTGTAAGCAATATGTTAAACTGCAACAGGCTAGCACATTAAGACAGATTCCTTTCACAGTTGTTTTTTGATACCCCAAGTGTTTGTTACACTACTCTCCATTTACTGTTTACTTTTTTTTTTTTAAACCAAGTATAAATGGGGATTCCTTAGCCCAGCTGCCCCAGTTTCTCAGGCCATATGCTTTCACAGCAGTAATACAGACAGCACCATAAGGCTATGATTTCTCACCATTAACTCCCGCTAGAGCTGCCCCTTCCCACAGCCAGAGCACAGAAAGGGGCTCCCAGCCCCACGCACAGGCAGCACCTAGCTGCGGGTGCTGCCTCGGCCCATGGGTGCTCTGCTGGGCAGCGCCCAGTGTGTCCAGCGCCCGCCCACCCCCTGTTGGGCTGCAAAAGAGGAACCTGACCAGCAGCTATCTTCACCTTGGGCACAGGACTGACTGCAATCCAACAGATTGCACAGAGGGGGTCTGATCTCATTGATGACAGAAAAAAAAAAAAAAAATAATTGGAGGAGATTCTCTCCCGCTTTTAACATGTTGCAGGTTACTGCCCCAGCTTTTACTAGAAAAATTGAAGGTCTTTTACGGTATAGCAAGTACTAGGCAACAATTTTCATCCAATGTGCTCACTAGGAGAGCACTCACAGGAATGACTTGCGTAAAGACAAGGGACTTAACCGTCCATTTCCCAACATGTTCACAGTAATGCTATTTTGTCTGGTCACATCACTGACAACAGTAATGTCAGGGGAACTAGCTGACATCCCGCATGCATTGCTCAGGGTGCTGCACTTCCTAAAACAATATGCCAAAAAGTATCGAGCAGAATTTTTTTTTTGCATTATTCTATCATCCTAACACACAGCAACAGTGCTGACCAGATCTCAGCTGGCTTTCAGACAGGGTAAGCTACATGAGAAAAGCATTTTAACACCCAGAGCCTATGCTGTGATAGCCTTCACGTTTTAAAGCTAACATTTAGCAGAACTACTAACCATAAACAAGGCCTTGCTTTCTGCAGTTGTTTCTCAGTATCAGACAAGTTTTGCTAAAGGAAAGGTTTGTCACGGGAAATACCTCACTCGTCTTTTCATTCTTAGAAATAAACTTTCTAAAAAATAAATTAACACAATTAACACTTTTCATTCTTAAAAAGAATCTTTAAAAGAAGCTTCTAAAGCTTCTAAAGAAGCAGTAAACTGTGTGGAGTTCTAACTCTGAGCAGTACTGTACTGTCTGCAGCATCAGATCCCTGGACAGCACGCTGTAACGCACTAATGTACCCTTACAAAAATGAAATGCTCTTAAAAATAGTAAAATGCTGATTCATAGTCTGATTTTTAACAGTTAGTTGATCTGCATTACAAGTTCTCAGTTTTCTTCACTACCTGAAATCTCTAGAACTTGTACATCAAGTTTTTCCAACATCCACACCAAAGTACCAAAGCAAACCTGGCGATCCAGCAAAGGTCGGCTTATTTGAAAATCAACAGCACACTCTGCTGGCCTGTGCATTTCGAAGTACCAGTTGAAGTTCAGAGGCACAAAGCTTTTCATATCCTACTCAAAAATTGATGGAGCTTTCCAAAACAAATAAAAATTACTTCCCACCAAATGACCTAGAAATCAGCTTCACTTTTGTCAAGAGAAGATTTAGCTTCCAGTAGTACCAAAGCTTATGGCTTGTTTTGTGTTTACAGAAGCAGAGCATACAGAAAGGCAGCTCTTGAAGTCTAACCAAACATGAATCAAAATAAAAGCTACTTTTAGTCATACAAAGGACCAAGTCCAAATCATTTTTTTAAATTGCTCTTGAACTAACAAAAGAGATGTTCCTACATTACTTACCGTTCTGGGAGAAGCACTGCTTTTCACGCTTTTTTCAGAGTGAACAATCAGCTCCCCATTTTTTCTCTGATGATAAACTTCCAAAGCATCAACTAGCTGCACTCCTTTTGAAAAGCAATGACGTTTTCTAGCCTGTTGGGGAGAAAATAAAGTACTGTGTTAAGATGTGTTACAGAAACACTGCACTGCACATTGCAGGCCAGTGATAGCTACATGTGGCAGGATATAAACATAGTTCTAGTACAGCACTATTTGTATTTTTAATATAGATTTGCAGGAGCACTCAACTCTAGAACCTCAAACTTCCACTTGATATCACAGATCAACAAGTGACCAATACACTCAGGGGACATCAAGTGTGTAAATATGCAAGAAATCATTTAGGACATGGTATTATTTATGGTTTAATACAGCAATGGGCTTCTTTGTCCCAGCAAAAGTGAACAAAATCTGTTGATCTAAATTATGACTGTGACATTTGTTGACTGGTATTTGACAGCTTTGTTTGAGAGCTGTACCTGGATCACCTTACTACCACTCAACTCTGCTCACCTGCTGCTCCGTTTCTAAAGGACGAATCCTTTTCCTGTCTACTTGAAAATCATCACTCTCGTTCCCACATAGAGATGCCCTTTTTTTGGCAGACAGTTTTGAAGCTAGGGTATCGTTTTCCCTGCACTCTGTAAAAGAAAATAAAAAAAATCATGTCCACTACCAGAAACACATTAAGCAAGGGCAACATTTTAGAAACAGAATTCATTACAAATATGGTTAAGACACACAATGTAGGGGATTCCAGACCACCACTTCCATGCAGGGCAGAACCACATAGTACTCTGCTATTACAATAGTAGAAAAAAAAAAAAACTCCTTGATTTGAAAGCATAAGAAGCGACATCATTGGTTACATATTTTAGTGCTAGAACAGATTTTTAGCTCCTGCATACAAAGTTACCTGTACTTGTTTGTTGGCTTCCAGTTTTTAGGGCACTTCCTGTTGCATAACCAGAAGCAGCAGCAGCCCCCTGATTCGCACCTGCAGCAGGCTGGCTGCCCTCAGACCGGGAGTGACATGTGCAGCGGCATGGTGGTAAGGCTGCTGGCTCCCTGTCCTCCTTCTCACAGGAGGACCTGGGCAGCAATTTCTCTAAGGAAGATAAAGGACACAGTCATTTGTCTGCCATAAAACCTAATGAGAACTAGACTTCTAAAACAGTTAGGATGAAATACTTCATTTAGGTACAAGTTATAAACCTGGCATCTCCCTGCATGCCACCCAGTCCGAACAAGCTCTCATCACTCTTGCAAGATCTGCAGTGCAAAGAACTGAAACAACTTGCAGAACTGAGAAAACACCCCTCTAGTGCAACTCAATCTGCAGAACTACAAGCCACAAGTATCTTCTCTTATAGTCTAAAGCCTTATAACTCCCTTATGATAACAGCTAAATCCATCTGAACATGGAAATCACTTTGCTTAGTATTCCTGGCCTTCACTGTGGTGTTTGCCCAATGCCTTGCTGCCAATAAGGCGATGTGTGTAACCGTGGACAAAGAGCCAGCCAAACTCCCGACACCAAATGTTTACAGACCAGAAAACAAGCAGAGCAATTCACTGTAACATAGTTTGTTTATAAACATTACGCAGAGGCATTACAAACACTCACCATACAAAGACTGCTGCCATGATAATGCAGAACAAAGTAATGCCAAGCTTTTGCCGCTTCCTGTAGGGCTCTCCAATAAGCAGTGCTGCCTGTTATTTAAGCCCCTAACAATCTGTAAGGAGACAAGAACAAAATCAGAATTACAAGGAAAAAAAAAAACCTCAAGAAAGCGAAAACTTACTAAAGCACTACATTCTGTTTAAAAGATTGTTTTACAAAATCATTCCCTCCTTATATATTCAACAAATTACATAAATTTTGACTACATCCAGCTAAATAAGCATACGTATTACGTAACACAACTTGCTTCTGAGCACAAACGCTCACAAACCCAAAAATGCACTTCAATATTCCCTAACCAGGGCCGGATATCGTTGTACAGCACAAAGAACAGTAAGTTACATTACAACTGAAATTCTTGAGATACTGGAGGCTCTGAACTTCATAGGTTAGTTTTCTGAAGGCTGACAGGTACTGCAAACCACAAGCTATTAGCTCAGCAGATGTTGATTCAAATCCTACTTACAGCATTCATCATAGCAAGCTGTGAAGGGTAAGCCTTGCAAGGGAACATAATCTTCACTCCCCCAATCGTATATTCTGACACATCAGAAGACATTGCTGCTTTTCCCCCGTTTACTTCAGGTTTACAACTGCAATAAGAAGACAGAATTAACAGGTCCACATTACCAGCCAGGCAAAGTCTGAAGCAATGAATGGCACCAAACCAAACCAAGCAGAGAGGGGGCTGAGCAGCTCAGGATAGTAACAGAACTGGCATACAGGAATTTATACCGCATGCCATCTGTTCAGGCTTGGTCCTTGCTACAAACAAGAATAAGTTATCACTGTCTAATGAGTAACATTAGCAAATAAAACAATAATAATAATAATAAAAACCTGAAACCTATGAATGAAACACACGTATCATTTCAGAGCCTACTTCTCAAACTGAATATTGTTGGGATAAGAACCCAGATTCCCGGGGGAAAATATCTTAGGTTATTTAAATAAGTACTAAAAATAAAAGCAAGCAAGTTTTTCAATTCTTCAAGCCCATTAGCTTGAACTCCAAGAGACTGCAAGCTACAATGAGACAGCTGGCAAAGCCTGCAGTGTTTATTTTATAACAATGAGAAAGTAAGACTGGACACTGACTTTGGAAATGTTTTAAACCAACACCTTTCTTAAACTGAGTAACTATTCACTGAGACAATGAGCTGTCATCCACTTTACTGTTCTGGATTATCTTGCATTTTCTCTCACCCTGAATAATAAAACCAAGCCAGTTCTCCTATCGGGCTAAAATGCTGAAATTCTGAGTCAAAGATACTGGAAATATTTATGGTTTTTAAAAATAAAGACTAGTTTTTAAAGGACACAAACTTCTCTTACAGGTTTTCAGCATCTACAAAGCAGCAGTCTGTGAAACACGATCTCACTGACCTGTGTCCTCATCTGACTTCTAATGAGCAAACAGACTTCAAAAACCACCGATGTACGGCACGGTGCGTCCTCGTCATCGGCTCCCTCAACAGTAGGAAGCAGTCCTAGCACAAAGGGGTGGCTGACGTGAGTTTACAGCCACCCCTCCTTCCAAAACCGCAGCCGCTCCCCGCTGAGAGGCTTTTCCCCGCAGCATTCGGGGGGGTCCCCTAAACGAGCGCTGCTCCGAACCGAGCTCAGGCGATCTCCGCCCCCGCACACGCAGCCCCCCGGGGGCGGTGGGAAGGATTCCGAGGCGAAGCGGGCAGAGGGCGGCAGCAGGTGGAGCTGGACACCGGCAGCGTCCCCGGCTCCCCCGGCCCGGCCGCCCGCAGCCCGCCCCTCGGCTGAGGCAGAAGCTGCTGTCGTTCTTCCGCGCGCGACGCCCCCGCCCACACTGCGGCACCCGGGCGTTCCTTTTATCTTCTGGAAGAGGCAGCGGCCCTCGGAAAGCCGGTCGGCTGCCCTCTTCCCCACGGCGGGCGAGCCCGCTCCCCTCAGAGCCCGCTCCCCTCACGGCCGCGCTCCGCCCCGCGTGGCCGCTCACCTGAGGCGACGGCGGCTTCCTCAGCGTCCGTCCTTCCCGCCTCCGCCGCGGCCTCGACACCGCCCGCCAATCAGGTGACAGGAAAGGAAGGCCGAGCCACCAATCAGCAAGCCGTACACTGAGCGGCTCCCGCCCCCTCGTTGAAACCAATCGCGGAGGGTCTTGCTGGCTTCCGCGTAGCACTTGTTGCTACGCAACGAGGCAGCCGAGCTCCCCCAATTACTTTACCTCAAATTGAAGTGAGCGCATCCCCGGACTGATTCAAACCGCCCATTTGTTTTTTTCGGTTTATTTAAATACCAATACTGCATATAAAATTACATGTAACAATAATAATAAAAAAAATAATAATTATTTACACACATTACATCAAGATGACAAAAAACAGACATGGGAGCCAGACGGCTTTATCAGCTGGTTGCAGGACACTGATAACCCCGGGATGCAGGTGGGAATTCAGCCCTCCAGTCACCAGCCGGCACAGTCACCTCCAGCACTGATTTCTTTTCTACTTTTATTCTGATAACAACTTCAGATCTCTCTCCGCTTAACCCTTGGGGTCCTTCTCATCCCTTTTAAACTGAGGTTTAAAAACACTCAGCGACCTGTGCTACAAGTTGTTTTCTACTGCAAGCAGTCCTTTGTTTTTTGGGGATTTGCTTAAGAAATTTTGAGACCAGTTTCAAACTTTCAATGGAGACTGGCTGATATTTCAATTAATTAATTTTGAAGTTACTGATCGCATGAATTCACACTTTGACCAATAGTTTGTAAAGCAAAAAAACAGTCAAAACTTCTTCTTAGTAATCAACGCGATGGTGCAAGTTATTCACATCACTTTTCAAGTCTCCCTTGCAATATTTTCTTCCATCTTGCACTGCAAGGCCCTGGAACAGTACTTCCATTTAAACTTTAGTAAAGCTCTCCAACCTCTAACTTTTGTTTCCCACCATTTTGCAGTTTGCTCAACAAATTAAGAACTCACTCCACAGCGTTACAGAACCCATTTTCAGGCAAGCCTGAAGAATCACACCTACTTTCACTGCAAATGATTTACCAGCACTAACAGCCTCAAGAGTTTTTACTGGAAGCAAAATAAGCCTCTTTGAAGTATTCTTCTCTTTTAACAAGGTTCAGCCGTAATGGAATCCAATGAATAAAAAACATGGACTTCTTTGCTCCAGCTCCTCCATCCAGTTTGGCAGCTCTCTCCAAATTCAGACACCATAGGCATGGGATTGGCCACAGTACAATTTCATTTGCCTTCTTCCTAAACTCCACTTACGCTAATGTTAATTATTTCAATGATAGTACTCTCAACACACTGGCACAACCGAACATCAGGGTCCATGCTTGTAACATCCCTTGAACAACTTTTGTAAGGTGAGTCTTTACATAGTCCCGACACTTCGTTTGGTCTCTCCTTTAGTTGCTGGAGACCTAAAAAAAAATAAGAAACAAAAGCAGACACAAATAAATAAATAGTTATATTACACCCATAACACAACCATTTATCCCATGAAATTGTAAATTTCAGCCATCATTATTTCACGGATTAACTCCACAGCTTATTTCTAGAGACAACATTTCTTCTCCATTTACCTTTGTTTCTTTTCATATTCCCTCTTCTGTCTTAAACATAAATATCCTAACACAGATGGCATCAGAGAACACTATCAAATGAATAGAACACTTGTCTTCAGACAGAAAAAGGACAAAATCACTTGCTCAGGATCAACCAATAGGTTCAGCTGATCTCTGTTCACACACTACCATTACCTATTTACCTGACCATGCTACGTCATGTACAAGGCTTCAGGTAGCTCCTTTGACTATGCATTTCTAACAGACTAGGAAGATTTATATGACATGTCCTTGTGCTCCTAAAAGCTTTTGCTCACAAGTTTTAGCTTTTGACTATAATAGCAAATTATATAGACAACATGTGCATGCAGGGATACATCTCACAATGGTATGAACAGGGAAACAAAGCAGAAGGCAGGCAGGACTGAGCTTAATAAACAGAATGCTTCCAGACACTGCATCTTTTAACTTCTCCAACCCAGTAAACCCACCTCCCCACACACCTTCTATATTTACAAGCTAACAGCAGTACATTCCATATTGCATTTGAACTGCACTTACACTTTTGAAACATTATTTTCTTCCTGGGACCACAACACTACTTTTGAAGTACAAGCTGCCTTACTCACGTGTAATAATGGGGTCGAAGTCTCTTGTCTGTGTAGCAACATCGGAGGCACAAACTTGCCCTATTTGTATCAGCAGAGACATAATATCCTCATACAAAGGAGGGAAGGCTTGACAGAATGACACCAAGCAAGGCAGGGTTGGCATAAAAAAGGCATAGCGCTTCGACTGGGTTAAAACTACAAAGGAAAAGGAAATGGTTAAGTAAAAAGGAACTATTATCAAAATCCAGTCAAGAATTGTCGTTGCTTTTACAGTTGTAATTAACACAGTGGCATTTTGGTAAAACTGTGTTCAGCCTAGACAAATCCAACTTCCACAACAATGCATTTAGAGGTTCCTGGCATGCTTACCTGTGAGCAGGGTTCCCATCACGTTGATAGCCAAACGAGCCACGCTGAGAGACTTAGGTAGTGCGTACTGGATGCACAAAAATGAAAGTAACTGGATGGCAAAAATCTGTTTAGTAGGTGAAAGACAAAAGAGAAACAGGCAATGAAGTTATAAATTGCTTTGCAATTACAACCACAGCCCAAAGCTCTTCATGTAACTTAGGAGTTAGTAAGTATTCTCCATTTTACAATTAGGAAACAAAAGCAAGAGAAGCCTTACAAGTAGTTGTTGCAAAATTTTTCTACTGACGTAACAAAAAAAAAACACAGATGTTTAACATTAATCAAGTATCAGAGTTGGGCTTTCAGGATCTCCCTCAGAGACATAATTTGTTCCATAATTTGTTTCATAATTAACAATGAGTAACAAAGTAACAGACAATTTGCAATGTAATCCTTGTAAAAGCTGTTAAGTGTCCAAGGTGTTCTAGTTCAAACTTGAGCTGAGTGTCTTCTCATGAGCAGTGCTTAAAAGGAATTAAGTAAGAGCAACTAAGCAGATGGTTTAATACAGGAAAGAGGAATCTTTAGCCCCCAAAATTCCAGTCACCTAGGATGAGCCAAATACATAATCTCCCCTTGTCACAGTACACCAAATCAGTGCCTATAAATTGCTTTAGAAAATAACTTTCTTTTGTCATTGTTTTTCACAACTATCATAAGGCCTTTCAAAAATCAAATTTCTGACTCTCCTTTTCTGAGCTTCATTCAAGAAAAACTAGTGCTATTCCATGGAAAAAAAAGACTTGGTGGTTGAACATTTCATGAGGAAAAATACAATGTTGATTTTCAGGCTGCTTCACCTGTTCTGCAGAGCATCTTTGCAAAGAAAGTTGTTCAAAATCTAAACATTCATGCAAGTCCCTTTAGCTAGAAAATATCTGCTAAAAACGAAGTAGGCAACGCTTTTGCCAACTGACAGCTACACAGTATAAAAAATGAAAGTCCTTTCTGAAGATGCTTTTATTCATGTCCTTAAAGGTACTACTGCAATCATAGGTCCGTAAGCATCTCCTAACAAGTGTACAGAGATGTTACAGGAGACATCTCAGTCCTGGGTTTGGTGGCGGGGCTTTAATCCAAGGCACAGTGCCACAGATACTACCTTAATATATTGGGCAGGTTAGAACAAGACTTATTTTCAGGTGGTCCTTCTATCTTCTCCCCCTAACCAATGCTGCATGGTGGTTAGATACTTGCAGTGATTCTCAGGCTGCACAGTACCTGTTTTTCAAGTTCTGGCTGGGCAATCAGCTCAGGTATGAAATCCAGACAGATGTGCATCGATGGAATCCCTGCCACTGTCAGAGCCAGAAGTTCACACGGATAACCCTGTGGGATTAAGGAAAGAAAACAGATATGCCAAGGTGTTGTAAAAATTCTGCTTCAGTTAAACTTTTATATTAGATCTGCATTCATTCTTTTTTTTCAGAACAAATATACTTGTAACTCTCTTTTGTTCAGAAACACAAGCAATAGGCCCGCTCCTCCACGGCAGCGTGAGGCAGGCTGGGTGAACCAGTTCTTTGTCCACAGGACTCAACCTATTATTTGCGTATCAACTCCCCCTTGGCTTCCCAAACAAAACCAGGCTGCAGTGACCCTTTTCTTTTGTGTCTTTGCCCTGTGTTCCACACACCACTATAGGCCCCAACTTGCTTATTTCGCAACTGAACCATTATGACTTTTCCAGTCACTTAATCTGTTCCAGGTCAAAGAAAATGAACTGCTTTTAGAGAGACTGCCATCTGGCAATGAGCAATTTAACACACTGAAAAACATATTTATATTCAAAAAATTTGCTAAGCTTCCCCCGCTTCTTTTTTTGAAGGCCTACAGCTGCTCTGACATAGGCAATTTTTCTCCTTCCACTCTGAAGAGATAAAGTGTGCCCTAACAGAAATGAAAGATTAGAGGTTTGTATATGAGGCAGAATTATGGCTTTGAATAAAGGACATGTTAATTTAAGAACATGGCCAGAAAAGAGTAAGCCCCACAGTATGAGGAACAAGTAATTAAAAGATGAGTACACCAGTTTTCCTTGGCCTAGGGTGGACACAAAGGCACAAACAAAGCATGTGTTTGATGATGAGGAACAGGCATACTTTAGCTGCTCCCCTCTCAGCTTCAACACTGAGAAAAAGCACTGAAACTTGGAGATGTGGGTATGAAAAGTTAGGAAGATGGGAAGCTGAGGAGTGTGTTTTTGTAACCTGTGAGGAACACAACAATAGCATCCCACATTCTTTGAACACTTCATTCGGCTCTTTCCTAACCAGAGAAAACATGAAAGAACCAAAACAATGCACACCAGACCTGGAAATGAACCAGCTTCACTATGTTGGGGTCAGCAATATACATCTGATGCAGCAGGCAGCAGATCAGACACTGGACCTCCCGAAGGTTACACAGCAAGCTGTCCTCCTCTTCCTCTAGATCCGAGCTCTTAGGACCTGTGGTGCTCTGAACACTCTTCAGCAAACTGTAGTTACTACTGCTCTGAGCCTTCTCTTCTTCTGTAGGTAAGCAGATCTCTAGAAGAATCTGCACAGCAGCACTGTCCTGTGAACAAAATAAGTAACAGAACATACATGAAGAATAAACTAGCCACAAAATACAAAAAAAAAAAAAAAACCAAATAATGACTATTTAAGAAACTAAAGGCTGTTAGAATTTTGATTGAATTTTTTTTTATACAAAAAAAAAAAAAAACAGACAAGGAATCACAAATGCCAGAGAGTATTAGAAAAATTACCTGAACAAAATCTTAAATCCAGTAAATTATCTTCATCACAGATGAAAACAGTCATTCCAAAGGAATTAAACATTGTTTCAAAATACATCTCCAAAGGTCTCCTAAAGCATTCAGATCAAATAAAATATGCACAGGCCATGCAATGCTCAGTACTCACTTACATACAAAACCTTCTATTAACTCAAAATAACCCTTTAAGAGACATCCTTCCAGAAAAATGTAAGAAATGAATGTCTATGAAACCGGATTACTCAAGAATTCCCCAGAAAATATTTCACAATCTGAATGCAGAGGCTTTCTTTTTCATGGTAACAGAAGTCACTGGATAAAAAAAATAGTCTCTTTTTTAAATTTAATTTTCCATTTCTGTGTTTCTGTTTTATCATCGTCTTTCCTCACGACATCTAATACCCATTCCTCCTCCTTACCTGAGCAGCAAGCAATGCGTTCTTTAGCTCTTCCCTTGTAACTTCTGGGGTCTCTGGACCCATTGCGTTGTTTTGGGATGGCCTGTTGTCCTGCTCTGCTGTTTCTTTTAGGTGAGCGTTAAGGTAAGCTTTTGAAGCAAGAAGGTATCCGTTCAGCATGTGCAAAGTTATATCCATCAGAGGAGGGCTCCTGATACAGGCACACATAAAACAAAGCCTTTTCAGCAGGCAGAACAATCAGACAGTAACAATAAAAATAAACTGAAGGAACTCAAAATCCACTTGGCTGTACTCTGGTTCATCCTAAAGCTGTTTGCCCTAACTCAGCAGAACACTGAAGGTCACAAGCCCCTCTGCTGTCCTGTCACTTAGCCCTGCTTCTCTCATGCATGCATATGCATGCATACACTCCACAAAAAGAACTACTGAAGAGACTAATTTCTGATGAACAAAGGAAACTAGAAGAGTATCTGCAGTATGTGGACTAAGCCAAAATAATGATCTGAAGGATGGAGACAAGATAAGGCAGAGGAGCCCTGAAAAACAGCTTCCCCGATACCAAGATGATCGTTTTCAAATCACATTGTATTATAAATCTCTCTGACAGTTTTAGAACTGTAGGATTTTCAATTTGCATCCAAGGCTGAAGGGATGTACATTTAAATATTTCACCTGTGGGCTGGCATTAAAGATGTCATCAACAGAAGCTTGAGGTCTAGCAGAGTTGTAAGCAAGTCGAATGAAAATTGGATGAACAGCTCAATGGCTAAGAGGCAAGGGGGGACAGATGCATACAAACAAGAACGTGAAGAACAAATCAAGATGAATACTAGCCATTTATTATGAACAGAAGTGTAGTTAAAAAAAAAAAAAAAACAAACGAGGGAAAAAACAAACCACAACTGACAGAACACATGAAAAAGGATACAAAAAGGAAAAAGGCTAGAGGCTGAAGTACTTCTAAAACGATTAACCATATCCTTTCTAGAATAACAAATGCAATTTTCTTCAGTACTACAAAAAAGCAAAGTTAAAACTTGTAAAAAAAACTCCAAGTCAGAGTTTTTACATTTTTTCAAGTTCTCCTTCATAGGTGGTCTGTTGCTATCACTTACGATCATTTCCACTGCTAAAATTCTCAGCTTGTTCTAACATCAAAGCCACAACTCAGCCTTACACGTCCTCCTGTGTCATCCCTGACAGCTACAGGAACTAATTTCTGAGCATTGCTAAAGGCTTGGTTGAGAAATGAAGCCAATCCACCTTTGTTATTTACACCAAACACCCACAGGCAGAAACTGTTACCCAAACAGACGTAACACCTACAGGCCCATGAAGGACGGCCAAAGACAGTTGTGAAGTGGAAGGCAGTCACAGGCAGAACCCCTCCACCACCACCACGTGGCAGCAGCCATTTTAAGCTTGCTGCAATGGCTACGACAAAATCACACCCAAATCCAAAATGGATGATCTGCGTGCAAATCCCAGAGCTTCCGGACCAGAGCTGCGTGCACGGCTGTTCAACGAGCCGCCCCGCTGGACGGCACGACGTGCTCAACCAGCGCGTGCAGATCGCTCAGTCCTCAGGCCAACAACCTCGATACAATAAAATGGTGCCCCGAAAGATGGAACTTACAAGCTCAGATGACAAGTTTGAAATTAAGTTTTGAAGTACTGAAAGCTTTTCGTTTTCTAGGAGACATCTTCATGTGCAGCACTCACGGCGTACCATGGGGCATAAAGAGCGCAAGGAGATGCTCACCTGTGAACTCTCTGATCACACCTCAGGACAATCAGAGGATCGATCATCAGATCGTTCTGGGTGTACTTCTGCTGTCGGACGATTTTTACTGAAGGCTGTAGAGCATTAACAGTCATCACCCACAACCTAAAATGAGATTAAAGATTTTTTTAACAGATAGCAAAAGAGATACAGGGTCACAGAAGCACCCGGGTACTCCCTCAGCCCAACGAGCTGCATTCTTGTAGGCCTGCCAAGGAGCAGAAAAACCCATACTGCATTTGCAGACATTGAAGTTGGCCATGATACAGTTAACCTGCCTTCACCTAGAATCACAGCACCCAAACTATGTTTTCACTGCGATAGTGTATCCATTGCCTAAGAAAAAGGCACATTCTTACAGCAGTGAGTTCATGTTTCAGAAGTAAGGTTCATAAACAATGTACGTTAGAAAACAATCTTTCTATACTGTAAGCAAACTGGAGACTTCCCTTCTCCTGAAAATAAGAACTTCCTTTTAAATACAAAAGGTCAAAAATGTTAACAAAGCAGAAAGGAATTCAATTCACACATTCTACTCGGGCACAGTCTCCACTTCCTCAGACAAAGGCATTCCGCCATTGCTTTTCAATCAAAGAGCAGCATTCCACCTGCATCTGCAACAACAAAACAAACCTTCTTGGCATCACAGTGTTCAGAACCATCCAGAGTTTATTGACAGTCTGGAGAATCCTCCGAGGGACTCCAGCATTCAGCAAGCAACTCATGTTTGATGTCAATACTTCGGCATACGGGATCAATTCACCAGCTGAGAGAAGCGTTAAGTGCTCCAAAATCTGCATCAGCTGGGTATGATTTCCAGGCAGCATGGAAAATGCTATGAAAAAAAAAGACAATGGGATCTTGGTAAAACTGGACTTGGAAATTTTTTCTGACTTCTTGACCTGAAGGCTCACATATTCACAAGCCTGCAGCAGAAAATTTTCACGATACAAACACAGTAGGATCAGACGAATTACACGACTACACAATTCCAAACCCAGCATGTTCCACCAATTTGGAAAGAAAACTGTTTACTTGTAAGTTTTTACCTTCCTGGAGCTGTTTGGGAGAATGATTCTTTGCCATGTTGGTGAGAAGCATCCTCCTCAGTAAGGCATCAGTGCCCGTGATCTGCTCCTCACAGATCCAGTCTTCCACAATGCAGAGGTGCGGGTAGTTCGTCGCAAGAAGGCGTAAGAGTGCCGAATGCAAGCCTTCACGGGCATTAAGAAAGCACACACCTTAGGTTTACATCGCTCCATCGCTCACCTCAACATAACTGTGCCTATTTCAACAGCAGGCCTTAACTGACTCACTGCTGAGAAGTTCGAAGAGCTTATAGCCTGAAGTTCTACCTCCAACAGAAAGGCAAAGTTCCGTTTTGGAGAGGTGAGAGGATGCTACAGTAACACTTCAGCTCAGACTGAAACAATTATAAATTCCCAGGTTACTCCTACCCTAAAAACTACTCTAGGTGGGTAAGACCTACTCAAACCTGCCCCCCTCAAACTTTCACTATAACTAGTTAAACTTCTCTATAGTCTCACAACATGAAACAATCAGGCGAGCACGCAATGAAACAGCCAACAGCAGCAGAGCTGGAAACAAGCTCGGCCCTCCGTGGTCATGCACATCAGACCTCCACACACAGACGTACCCCCCAGCTCCTGCTGCAGCCCCTGCGCCTGCCGGATGAGGTACTTGATTGGAATTTGATCCATCAGTGCTGAAGAGTAAGACTTGGGCTTTCTTTGCATGGCAGCTGTAAGGGAACAGGACAAGAAAGCACATCTAACAGTCGCAGTGCTGCATTCACCACGAGAATCAAAACGTTTCATACAGTGCTTGAATCTGACAGCAGCGTCCCTTTCAGTTACTGTAAGCATTCCCTCATTTCCACCAAATTTTCAGCTCAGCTCTTGCCACGGATGCATTCACACATACCTAGTGTCTTTGTGTTTGCCAGCAGTGCTTCTTCGTATGACAGGACGTAGTAGAGGACGAGCAACTGCGTCGTGATGCTGTAACGCTGAGCAAGACGGGTATTTTCTCCCTGGGTGTAAAACCACACACAAAGGTTTTGCTGCAGTTCTGCTTCCTAAGAGCGAAATTTTGTTTTATTTACCTACAAATATGAAGAAGACTATGGTAGTACACCTTGCATAAAAGGTATCGAGCTATATGAGCTGAAAGTTGTAGGTAACTTTTTTTTTTTTTTTAATGACTTTCAAACGTAAAAGGTATTTTTGATGCTTTGGAGTCCCAGGATTCCAACACCAGTCAATTCCTGCCACTCATTCTACATACACACATCCAAGTGACCCACCCTTCTATCAAAGAGAAAGTGTTGCTTTCAAAAGCAGTCAGAATGCTTCCATCCATTAGTATTTTTGAACTAAGAAGGCCAAGCCTGTACAAAAAAACACAAATCCTAGATAAGCACCTCTACTGTCTAAGCCATTTTACTGCTAGAAAGCGTTCAAGACTTTCAAGAAGTGTTTTAATTTGTATTTTTTATAAATAGCAAGGGTTGATCAATTCCCAAGGACAAAAGGGGGACAAACAGCAATCCTAGAAAACTGGGCAGCGCTAACAAGATTCACTTCAACACACACGACCATAAGGTAGGGCGAGGCAGTGGACTATACAGAGATTAAAGACAACAAAGAGGCAACTTTCAGAATCTAAGATAAGCAAATATTCAATGTGAACCACACACACATTGACATGAAAGTACATGAAAAAAAAAAATCGTTTACCCCAGTGAGTCCTTGAAAAACATTCAATATCTCCTGCTCCGTGACAGGCTGGTTTGTGGCCTCGGGGTTGGATTTCGACGCAGGAGTAAGGATGGAGTTAATGTAGACATCAATAAGAGGAAGCAGCTGAGGGTGGAGCGGAGTGGTGGTTTCACAGAGCTGCCGATAAATCCAGTCCTGGGAAAAAAAAAAAAAAAAACAACATGCCACTACGTGCTTAGTTTCAAAGCTGAAGGGTAGCTTCTTTGTTTGCAAGTATATCCCTTTTCAACTAGTTACAAAAAACGTATTTGAACGAGGCTCTGACTTTGGAAAATGTAATACCTGCTTTGAGTTGGGCGTAGTCATAAAATGCATTCCTAGTAAGAGCTGCTCTGCTCTGCACAGATCTGTCAATAAAGATTGTCCCAGCTGGAAATACCGCTCAGGCTGATTTTACCAGGCGCTGGAAGGGAGAGGAGGGCAACCTTCGGACCATAGGGAACTTCACTAAGGTCGGGCTCTGGACTGCAGAGCTAAAACCAAGGTACCCTAACTTACTGCATCACTCCTTCTTACATGGTCACAGGCTGTAAGATGCGCGAATAATTCCAGTCATATCGTAACTTTTTAGGCAATTCTATCAAAAAAGGAAGCCAAAACCAAAAACAGAAACAAGATGAAGGTCGTACCTTAATGGACACTTTGTGCTTGGTGAACGATCGGCTTCTCAGGAGCTGGTAAATGCAGTGAATGGGCAGAAACCCCGTGATGTTGGCACTGAGATTGCCTGTAACGGGCACGCGAACCGCGTGGGCTGTGACAACCTAGAGGAAAGGCATAATTACTGAGAAAGATGCCACAAATATTCATCATGTCACACCACCCAGCACAACACACAAAGCTGCACAGCTACAGCCTTTCGGGCATTTACTCAATTTCTGCTTGCTTGGAAGGTAAAGAACATTTTTATGTAGTTTAATACAGTATGTTTTAAACTGCAGCACATCTACTACATTTATGAACAGTCTCCTGCCGCTCCGTTATTTTATATAATTCTGGACATTTTTTTTCCTTTGCTTTTCCATTATTTACAAAGACCCAAACGTTCAAATAATTGGATCAACACACAAAAAGAAAAGGCCAAAGTTCTTCAGTACCAGGAGGGCATGAATTCCTGTAGGTCAAACTGAAGCCATTAAAGAAAAAATGGACAAAATGAAAAAAAAAAAAGGGCTGAGACTTAGATACCTGTTCAGTGAAAATCTCCTGTGTGAAGATTGTCTTCATTCTGCTCAGAGAGCTCGGCTTTATAACAATCTGAAACAAAGAACAAAGTACTTGAAACACTAAACCCCAGCTGAAGTACTACATGTAAAGACACTTCGTCAGCTATGTAAAATAAAACCTTTGCAGCTCAGCTGAGAAACGACTTGAACTAGTCTTCTCAAAAAGATAATTTCTCGTAAATAATGATCTCAACGAGTCAACTCAGGAACTTTAAGGTATCTCTTATCACAACATCCCTCCATACCAAGACTTAGGCACACTGTAACGTTCTTCTAGATGAACTCAGTTACTCAGCTCTTGAGCATCTATTTACTTGGGTGTATCTGCAAAGCCAAAGTTTTTCTATCAAAACTGAAGTAAATACAAGAGTATAAATACACAGCAAAAATTGGATTTTAACAGAGAAATGTACGTGTTAGAAACAGCTTACGGTTTACCTTCATTCCCAGGGTGGAGCAGACCAAATCAATGATAGCGCTGAGCTGGTTACTGTGGAAATACATGGCTACCAAGAGAAGCATCTCTCCAAAAGAAGCAGACACACCAGAAATGCTACAGTAACAAAGCGGAAGAGTTAATTTCCAATAAATATAAATAAATGTGAGATTACTGGAATAATTAAAAACAAAAGAAACTTGCTCTCACCTTTCAAAGTAAGCTTCTTCCTTTATCATCCAGCTAAGCCACATCACCATGAGTTGCTCCTGTTCCGGTGTGCTGCACACAGACATGACACAAAGATCCTTTCCTCAGGAATTAAAGTTTTTATAGTAAAATAAAAAATAGTACAAAAATATTTTTATAGTTAAAAAAAAAAAGTAATTGAAGAATCTTATGCTAGGAGACTTTTTGTCAGTTTCTTAACTGTGCCTTAACTGTGCTAATCAGTAACACCTTCACAAATCTCATTCTTTACTGAGGTACCTGACAAGAGTGGAGAAGGCCAGGAGCATACAGAAGGAAAGAGACACGAAGCGAACGCCAGCCGGAGTGGCAGGAGGGCGGCTGGTCATCAGCTGCAGCAGCTGCTCGGCTTCTTCATCAGTGGGTCTGAGTGGTGGGAAGAAAAGGTTAATGTAAGAGTGGGCAGATTTCCAATCTCATCACACTGGTTAAAGTTTTCTCTCCTACTTCACCTGTTTATCAAGTTACTATCAATATCCAAGTATCAAAACTAAGTGGCACTTCTCTTCATGAACTACAACAAAAATCTCTTAAGAGATAACAGTGAGAAAACTCCCCACGGACACAAGCAGGCCTGCTGGTACAGCACACTTCAAATTAAAACTCGTGTTGTATGAAGATGCTGCATTAATGCTCTCTAAAAAACAAAACCAGAGAACAAGCGTATGTTGCTAGAGTTTTCTGTTCTACATGCTGTAATGAGTCTACAGAATCGATTTTGCAACATTAAAGAGAGCACCAATGTCCCACATTAATATCATTTCAGATTAAAGAGAAATCAGTGAAGTTCATAAATGAATCTTCACCGTTAGAAGGAAAAAACTTTGTTGTTAAGAATAGCACCAGAAAGTAAAAAACATCTCTGCCCCCAAAGACCCATCGCATTACACAACATCCCCTCTCAGCACTAGAACCTTCCATCAGCTGGCTGCTCCCGTCCTTAGCACGTGAGAAGTGCCTCCTCTAGCACCAAAGTACCCAAACTCTACCACAACGGCTCGAGGACACAAGGACGTTAAGGCGCAGCTCACAGTACACGCGCTCAAAGCTCTCAGCCTCTGTTGAAGCAGACAGACAACGAACAGGACCACAGAGCACTGCAACGCGCATTACTTCAGCCCCGCGATTCCCATCAACGCGCAGTAGAGACGTAGCAAGGCGCTGGCTTTCACGACGTGCTCTTCCTTCAGTCCTGAATACACAGACACGTTTGGCTCCATATCAACATCTGCTTCTTCAACAATGTGTGTGCTGCGAACCGTGGGGAGGATTCCCATGAGCTCCAGGAGCAGCTGCCTCCTCATTTGCCAGAGAACAGAACTGATATTATCTTTTTTTCTCTGTGTAAGAGAGAACGACAATGTAAAACTGATCTCATCAGACACTCTATTATAGATGATCTTCCATAATGGTGAATTCAAGAAAAAAAAAAAAAAAAAGAGTGGGAGTAGGGAAAGGAGGTTTGTTTGTTTTGTTGTTTTTTTTTTTTAAATAAAGCTTTCAGTATGAGGGGAACAGGCAACACATGATCATATATCGCCATGGCTTATTCCGACAAAACATAAGCTTTAACTAACTCCTGCAAGTCAGGTTTCTCTCTCCTATTCTGAACACTGAGCATTAACAGATTTATCGGGTTGTCAGTGCAAACTCATCATTCCCTGGGTTCCACACCTCTTCAATCCTGTACCTAAAAATCTCTCAGAGGCACAGCCAAAGAGCTGCCTTCTGTGACACTTCCACAGATCCAGGGATCCCACACAAACAGACTGCCAGTCTGCACTGCAGGGAGTGCAGAGGACATACGAGCACCCACCAACCACGGATGGCTGCATGCAGGAGAGTTACAGCCAGGTAAAGGAACGTTTTTAACAAGCAGCACGTTCACCAGCTGGCTCACCTGCTGGCCATTTCGGATGAAGGTTCCAAACCACGTCCGAACCTTTGCGTTCGTTCCGAGCAGCAAACCGCTCACAAAACACACCAGGTCGCTCACTCCGTCATCTGAAGATTCATTTTTGGTGTGATCCAAGGTCAAAGCCACACCGAGACCTGGTAGATGGCACTCTTCCACCTAGATCAAACGCCCAGGCTCAGTCCCCATTTTGCTTTTAACACTCACAGGCACTACTCGCGTCTCGTCTCACGGTGGGCTCGCTGCAGACTTACCACCATGCCTCGGACCCTCAGAGCCTGGGAAGGGTTCATCTTACAGAGGTGCCGGAGGGCTTCTGTCCTGCGGCGGCCCCCAACGCTTTCCTCGTCCTGCCGTTCTCCGTTCTTAATCAAACCTCTGCAGACTAAACATCCAACAGGGGCTGTGACTAACCCCGGCCTTTCCAACAGGATGCCACACAATCACACTGAGCTAAGACATTTGGCTTGGCTCACTGTGATTTCTTAGCTGGGCTACACCAAGAACTCACGATCTGAGTAGGAAGAACAAGGAGATGGTCCTTCTCCTCAGAGAAATGACAGGACCGTTACAGGTTTATGCATCATCCAATTACTGCTGATACTCTGCCTAATGAAAGCTGTGCATCTGGCAGCCCTGGAGACTGAAATCTTATTGCAAGGTAAGGGACGCTGAACAGGCAACGTCAGGACAGGTTTTTCACCTCGTAATACGGCTTCATCTGAGGGACCCGTACAATCAGCAAGGCTAGACCAGGCTCATAATCCCAGTCTTTTGCTGCCTGAATCAGCCTTTAGAAAGGTGACCTGCAGATGAAAAGCTGCAGCATGCACACGGTGAAAATTGCAATTAGGCTGCAAAAAGGGGAGGTGAACACGATGGAAAGGGAAGGTCTAGCAGCATCGCTCAGTACAAATGCATTCAGCTACATTCCACAAGTTTAGCACTCATCAGTTCAGATATTTACGACACATGGTTTAGCCTAGAATCAACTTTATTGCTAGAAACTATTTCAAATGTTTAGAAAAAGTAAGCTGGACAAAAGGAAACTGTAACTCACCCTCATTAAAGCTATCTGGAACATTTGCCACCAGCAGGCAGAGGAACCAGGCTCCATTTTTAACATGAAGCAGGGCTTCAGCTACATCAACTATGGGCAACAGTGAGGGCAGCTCTAGATTAAAAAAAAAAAAAAAAAAGAGCTTTAGTCACAGTGCTTCATTGTAAAACAGGTAAAAACTTGCTTTTAATATGCATTGAGTATGCATGGAGTATTTTAATATGCATTTCAGTAACACACCCAAATCTATGAATAAAAATAAAATCAGTCTGTGATTTATTTCTCTTTCAGAGAGCAAAACAGCCTAGATTAATGTTAAATTGGTCACAACAGCTCAGAAAGCTTTTTAAATCTGTAACAAGTTATCAAGCCAAAAAGCAAAACAGTATTAATGAAAACTCTACAAATACAAGAGCACTACACCTGCTTGCAGAATGCAGAGAACATCTGCTGCCTCCTCCAGATAGACGGGACTCTCAAAGAGCTCCGAAGACTTGAGAAAAAACTCCCCATTCGCTTCTGACACCTACAAGACATTTCCCAGCATCACTGAACAGGTTTCATGAAGCAGTTTGTCTAGGCAGACTTCACTGGCTTCAAATTCAACAGATTTAACATATTAAAATCAATGAGATAACAAATACTTATTACTGCAAGTACTTCAATAAAACTGGTATTATTGTTTCTTTCCAGAAGAAAAACAGCTTACTGAGAACTCTAGAAATATGGTAAGTTTACACAAGGAAAATAAAACACAGAGATGAAAAATCAGAGAAATATGGTGGCCAATATCATACTGCAGTAAGAGTAAAGAACTGAACAGAAAAAAAAAGCCGTAATTTCATTTTCAAAGATAGTTTCTGCTTTGATGCATCCCAAAATCACATTATATTTGAATAAAGCATATTATGAGATATACCGAGCCTCTATCACATTAGAAAAGATTACCCTCGTACATTCTGAGGAAGAAAGACTTCCTCCAGGACGCTGGGTTCACAAGGAGTTTAATCACAAGCCACTGCTCAGTAAGGTTCAAACTTCAAGCCTTGCTGAGGCAGATGAGAACCGGAGAAGCAGCACCAGCAACAGAACCAGGCAGCAGGTCAGCCTACCCCGCGCGCAGCCATCTGGCTCTTCGTTTCCCTAACGCGCAGCTCACGGTTTTACCTTGTTCATGATGGCCAGCAGCTCGCTGAGCACCAGGCGAAGGCGGCGAGGCGAATCGCTGTGCTCGAACTCCAGCGTCAGCCCGTGCTGCAGCTGCGACACCAGGATGCTCTCCCCGCTGCCTCCTCCCAGCTTGTGCCTAGCAGACGGGTAAAGCACAGCTTTTTGCAAGCGCGGAAAGCTTTCCAGTTCGAGGCGGGCAGGAATATCACCGGAATTGCTCGTACCGCGTTAACGACTGGGAAAGGCCGCTGTAACTGTAACGCGTTACGAAATCCGCTCAGGTAAATTAAAAAGGGGCACGCAGCGGACAACGGCAAACCTCAAGGCCTCCGCCCCCCGCAGCCCCCCCAGCCCTGCCCCCGCCGGGGAGCCGCGCTCCGGGCCGGGCCGGAGCTGCC
>VXAV01010123.1:456988-478783 GCA_013399715.1 Alectura lathami | reverse complement strand
CTGAGGAGGGCGGCGGGAGACCGCGGCCCGCCCCTCCCTCCCCCCTCAAATAAGGAGACACCGCAATCAAGGCTTCATGAATAATTTATTCCATTTGAAATTCTTCTTTTTTTAAAAAAGTATAAACCTTTTTTTTTTTTCTCCATTTCCTCAATCACAATTTGTACAACTCAGTGTTTATGGCATTCGGCAGCAATAGTGTTTGTTCCTTGATCGCTTTTTTGTTTCTGTCCTGATAACTAGGATGGACTTGGACCATTAAACGTCACGGCTGTGAAAGAACGTTAAAAAATAAAACGAGAGAAGGAAAAAACCAAAACAAGAACCTCGCCTTCACGCGGCCCGGCCGTCCGAGCAGGGCGGTCACCCCGGAGCGCGGCCCTGAGGGCAGCGGCAGGTCCCCAGCCCAGCTCTGCTCCGCTGAAAACAAACAGTACACCCACGGACAATAACAATAACAAGAAGAAATAAACCTCGAAGCACGAAGCATAGTCCTGGGTCCTTAACTAGTAAAATAAACCCTCCCAGGCGGGGAGACAGCGATGTCAGAGCGTCACCTACCCGAGGAAAACTGGCAGCAGAAACCCCGATCAGAACACGGCAATGCAGCACTGCGACTGCAACAGAGCGATACGCTCCGCCGTACTGCTGCGCAGCGAACTAGACGGCGCAATGGCATGTTAAAAACAATCTACTCTTTCTGAAAGCTTTAAAATAACGCGACAGAGTATTTTGATATTACAGTATTAACAAATAGTGCTTGATTAAAGACATCTGCAAGTCTTCATAGCAACACGAAGTTAAAATTACTGTTGGAGGTAAATATAGAAATACAATAATCTGCGCCATACTGACAGCTACGAACATAGCTGAGATTTAAATATAAATTCATTTTTAATTATTTCAGGAAATGTTAGAAAGGTCTGAAGGTTAGAGCTACTTTAAAATGTAAGGGTTGTTTGCAAGTACTTTTGGTGGCCTGCTGGTCTAGCAGTGTTCTCAGAAATTTAATTCAAGCAGTAGCAAGCCAGAGGTCACTAAATGGCTTACACACAGCATAGCTAGATTAAAATGCATTTTTAATTGGAATGGAAGAATCTCAGATTCTTCTTTCATTGGATACACAAAAGGAGGTAAATTTCCACAGCTACTGAACAGAGCACTGCCAGAAACAATGGTTTTTTGCAAGACCACTTTGAGATGACAGAGCTGAGATTTTCAAATATTTAAAGATCGTACTTGCTAAAGAACCCAAGTTATGGGCTTGTGACAACTTTATTCATAAATCAGCAATTATGTGCACTTAAAATAGTTAAATGAAAGTAACTAATGACAAGCCCAATGCAGTAGTCAGCTCCATGGTGTTGGCAACTTTGATATGTACATTGCCAGCTGCGACTATCACTTCAGAAATGGCCCTCCTAGTCTTTTTTAAGTGGTTACAGTGTTTTAATTTAATTATAATTTACTTCAACAGCCCTGGGGAAGGGGGGGCACATGGGAAACTGGCAGCTTTCACATTTGGAGAGTTTCACAGGGAAGGCTGTGGCCCAGATAACAGAATACAGTTACGGCAATGTTCAGGCAGCTGTTCACTTACCTTTATAAACACACACAAAGCCACACCAAAACCCAGCCCTTGGAACGTGGCTAACTGAGCCAGGGTTAGAAAATGACCACTTAAGCAACAAAACTTCCAAAAAAGAAAATTAGGACATATGCTTTGAGAATTCCAGTTTTAGGAGCACTTTCCCACTTCAAAAATCTCAGCCAAATGAGGAAAAAAAACCCTTCTGCAAGACAAAAAAAAAAATACGCTGTTCCATCTGCGGTGCATTATCATTGTCAAGGTAAAGTGATGGGCAGACCCAGTTATTAACTATTTATCAAAATATGCTAACTGCTGATTGCACTCAAATTATTTTGAAGAAATGACCGAAAATTTTCATCACCAATTGTACAGCTTCTTTATACAAAACAAAAAATGTTGCTAATATTGTATATACATAATTCAAGGAGACTGTTTATAAGAAAAAAATTCTCAGGCAGGTATTTTGCATTTACAAAACCACAACTTCCATCAACATAGTACGTTTTGTAAATACAAGTGATTTCTTCCTTGTAGAGGATTAACAGTGGGTGCACAAATGGATCTTAACTCGCTCCTGCAAAGGTTTAACCAGCCAGACGGACAGCGTTAAGAGCCGGGACACGGTTTGTGGCAACAGGCTCACGTGAGTGCTGCAGGAGTTCAGCTTTTAATCTGGCAGTCAGAGGATGAGGAACCAAGGGGAACCAAGGAAAAGCAAATGCAGTTGCTCTGCAGCACCCGTAGGGGCTATTTTAGAGCAGCATCAGACATTTCGTGTGTGCGAGGAGAAAGGAAGGAGACTACCAGGAGGAAAAAATGGTGACGAAGGAGAGGTTTACCCAAGCCTTGTGGTTTGTCAGTCCCTGCCCAAGGGAGGGCTGAGCCTCCCTGGCACACGCCCCAGTCTGAAAAGGGGACAGGGAGAAGGCCATGCACTGACACCCGGGACCTTCACCACAGTGCCAAAAATACACGAGGAAGGAAAGCGTTCAGGGTTTTGCGTTTGGGGTTTTTGTTGTTGTTGTTTTATTTTGTTGACTTTTTTTTTCCTAGTGGAATAAAATCTGAATACCAGAATTCACTGAGAACCTATATACATCACATTTTAGTTTAAACACACACCAATCTTAAAGTCAAGATTGACTATTTTTGCATTTGTAAAATGGCTAGAGCTGGGCTAAATTTCAGCCTTACGGGAGACTTTGGGTAAGATCAGAGTTTTCGGTGTGTTCCACTTCAGATTTGCGTTGCAGTCACCACAGTGCCAAGAATATCTAGGAACAATGCACAACAGATATTCTTGTAGTAATTCAACTTGTGTACTGGAAATAGATCTGAGAATCTAGCCACAGCCCTGAACCATGACACAAACTTCGGTTGAAGAGTTTATTCGTTTTATTCTCACTACAAGTTAAACCACCTACAATATCACTTATATATTGCCATTGTTACTCTGTAAAGGTGTGATATAAAATGCTGTAAGACCCGGTACCTTTTCCATTTATATAAACACAGTGAACTTCATTACTGTACATGTACTCTGCAACTACAGCTTAGCTGTAAATCCCCCACACACAATGGTATGGACATTAACCCCTCTATCCCCATTAAACTGTACATCAAGACAATACAAATTTACTGTCCCCACCCACCCCCTTACAAAAAAATAATACTCTAAAAGCAACCTACTGCAACTTTTAATTAAGACGATTACATATATTTTAGACCAATTGCTTTAAAGCAAGAAGGCAGTATAAACCTTCTAGGAAAATTTTTATAAAAGAGGTTAAGAAATATAAGACAATTTATACATTTAAAAACTTACAATAAATAAGAGATGCAGGCATTTTTGAATACTAGGTACTATAATCCAATACAAGAACATCTTGATGTTCTGAAGCCATAGGTTGAAACTCATTGTTCCTCACGTTTCTTCTCATCGCCATGCTTTTAATATTCATTAACCATGACCGGGTACTATGGCTCATTACTCTTCACAAATACTGTGACTGGGGAAAAATGGTTAATT
Source organism: Alectura lathami (assembly GCA_013399715.1). Classification (NCBI taxonomy): domain Eukaryota; kingdom Metazoa; phylum Chordata; class Aves; order Galliformes; family Megapodiidae; genus Alectura; species Alectura lathami. The sequence continues at coordinate 475,163 of VXAV01010123.1, read as the reverse complement.
TTGCTACTAAAAATGTTATAATACACTTTCTGACCACCATTCTAAAGCGTCCCCCATAGTCAACGACTCAAAGATAGCAGGTGACAGGTACCCCTCTCATAAGTCAAAACAATATTTGCTGGAAGTAACAAGATTCATACCCCATCACAAACAACTTGCACTGAGAAGAATTATAACTTAGTCCTGCAGTGAAATATCCCTTTTCCTCATTTTTGTCTTGCAAAATTCAGATGAAGATCACAGCATATTCATGATAAAGTTATACAACTGATTCAGCACCACAAAATGAATTGGGAGACATGACCGTCTGTCCTGGGTTGCAGGATCACAGGTTAGCCAGGAGAGTGCATTGTACTGTTCCAGAACAAACCTGAAAAGCAAACAAGCTTCCATCAAGCCAACAGATTTTTTTCTCACCAGCAGTTTACAGTCCCGATTTAATATGATACAGTTGCTTTGGTATTAAACATATAGGTTTGTCAACATTCTGAAACAAGGTGCCTGCAGAATTATTAGCGGCAGATCAAAGCTGAACTTCATTTCAGGAGAAAACATTCATTTTAATTGCTGATGATAGTTAATGCCAAGAGGTTCACATATGAAAGAACACAAAGGGATCTGATGCTTTCACACTAGCAAGTGCCCTATGTTTACATGACTGCCTACACTCCTGCACTTCAGTATTCCCACAACCCAACCCACATAAGATTATGGCTCAGGTATAACCATCTTCTATTCCTAAGGAACAGAATGTTTTACAAGTATTTTCAGTTGTAACCAAAGTTAATTAGTTCAACATTAATGGCACTGCCCTGTGATGAAGGCATCTTTTAACCACTCAAAGCTCAGGAATTTGTTTGTGATGTACTATGGGTATCAGCAACACAAAGACAAGTGGCAAGAAAAACAAATGTCTGGATCCACTGCAGCATCACTAAAAATGAAACGTGCAATATTTCTGCAGGTGACCAATCAAATACCTGAGCACATCAGAAGTTTGATTAGAATCAAGTGGATGGGAGTGTTTACTGTGGAGTAGCTCGTCTGATTGCACTGAAGGCACGTGGAGGTGCAAAGAGGCCTAAGAAAGGAAGAAAGATGCTCGCAGTTAGTGTCTGATTCAGCTCCTGCTGTCTTCCCCTTGTACCTACGGCCCATATCGTGCAGCCACCTCCCGTTCTCTGACACGCAAGCTGAAATACATCTCATCCTTCGGCAGTTAGTAAGCACAGGAATTCTCTCTCCTGATAATACAATGCTAATAGTGTACTACAACTCAGGAAACAGTCAAAATACTTTTGCCTACGTTAAATGATAACTAAAAAGGCAACTCAAGTGCCAAAGGATTTCTAGTAACATACAGACTTCAGAGTGCTCACCTGCTGTCCCTAAGACCAGTCTATAAGAGCTACTTAGGGTAAATAGTAAATTCAGAAAATGCACCAACTCTGTTTCAAGCATAACAGTTCTCACAACTCAGACACCTGCACGGTGCTCAGTGTACGACAGACTGCCCAGAAGACGGCCGTACAGCCTGCCGACGGTACCGTACCTTAAGAAACAAGGGACACTGATTTTGTGCTTGAGGACACGCTGACCAAAACCAGTCAGGCAAGGGACCTGCTTTGGCAGTTGACACAAAATAACCAAGGGCCAATGGCTGTTGCAGTATATTTGTTACTTCATCGTGAGATTCTGTTGAAAGCAATCGATCTGTACCTTGACCCTACAAAACAACAGGCAATGGTTTAATACTGGGAGAGCGCAAACTTAAGAGAAATTACCCGTAGCTTTCAAATCAAAGCATTTTGAAACATCCAGGCATTACACAGATTTCCCAATGACAATCCAATATCCAATTAAATCTAAACATTTCACAGGAACCTTCCATTCCACAACGGAGATTAGCAGATATAAGAAAGCAAAGGAACAGGCTCCCCACACACAACCCTGCATTTACTCGAACAGTTACCTTGCCCATATCACCTCCATGGGGGTAGTGGGACCCTGGAGAATGCACAGGGGATCCAGTAGGGGATGCAGGAAGTATATTTATAATATCAGGATCAAGATCATCTCCAGTGTCTAACAAGTCAAAGATCCCCATTCCATCTGCTCCATCTTGAAAAAGAACAAGAACAGTCAATTTCTACAGTTTCCCTACCTACAGCATATGACAGCACATTCTGAAATCAAGTGATTTTCCAAGTAAATATTGTGGTTCAGCAGAATAAACAGCCTTATTCTTATTACAGGGGGAGTGATGAGGGGTTTTTGGCTTGTTTGTTTTCAAAACAAGAATAAATCCAATCTACTAACCATTGTTTGTGTTGAAGGCCAGATCCAAGTTTTCAGTGGTGTAAGTTGACGATGCTACTTGCACAGAAGCAGATGTGGGAAACACAAGTATATGAGTGCAGGATGTGTCCTGTGGGGTATTCAGCTGAGACGTCTGCATATTTAAAGTGGTGCTGCGCCCAAACACAGAGCCGGTCGACACGGAATCTTCAGGAGACAAGTGAGGTATTTCCTCAGTTTTGTGAAAACAAACCACCACTTCCCACACCAAAACACAGCTTCTCACATACCTGGCATAATAATGAAGGAGCCCTGTGGTTCCATTGCCACCAGACAAGCACTGAGAATGCTGGGAGAGTCTGCAGCAGAGATGCCACACATTCTGCACATGTCCTTCAGCCTCTTACTGAGGGACTGAAGGTTTCGGCGACTCAGCAGACAACTCCAGTCTGAGGATACAAAGGACAGGCGTTTGTCCACAAGAACAGCGCTTGCTGCAGAATACTTGTTCTACACAACACCGCGCAGTTCAAAATTCACATGTGTTCAAGGGTACAAAGGAACTCTAAGGTTATTTAGGTTTTCTTCCAGAAGCAGGACCGACACTGTATTATTTAAAATTAAAGTTTCAAACCAAGCGTTGGACTCTAAAATGCAAAAATTACCTTTTAATTCCCCGTGTCCTATTCTTCCTAGACGGCCTATTACAACTCTCCAAGGCAAAGAGCTCATCTGCACAAGTCCCAGGCACCATTCCCAGAGTTTCTGAAGACCAAGTCTGCGGGCTGAGCCCTTTTTCCTGCGAGCTCTAGAATTAAAAAAGGGAAAACAAAGCTAGAAACCATCTGCAAACCATTTCTGTTGCCACCTTTAGAACTGATCTATGCCAACCTGAACATTCTAAGGACACAAGAATGTTAATATTCTACACACTAACTGCAACTTCACATGGAAAAAGGGGAGTTGGTTTGTTTTTAATTCATCACATTCTAACACTGACATCAAAAGCCAGAAGAAGGGGTGGAGGGGGAAAAACACACAAACAAAGGCACTCACAAACCACAGGAAACCAAATACCATTCTTCTAGAAATTTAACAGGGCATAATTATAATTCTTTGGGAGAAAGAAAGAAGACACACATGCCAAAAATTAAAGGAGTCTGGTTCCTACCTGTTTGGTACATCGATGTTGATTATGCAAGTCTCTAACTGTTCTCCATAGAGATCTGTGCAGGATGCAAGAAGCCATCTTTGATCGTGAGACAAACAGTAGCCTACAAAGAGTACATTATACTTCTGGCCAGCTTCTCCAAAGGTTTCTCCTAGTTCTGTTTGCTTGTCCTTTACCGGAGCCAATATAAAAGGAGGGGTGTATAGTCGAATACACTCAGGCCTCTGCAAAGGTGACAGAACAGAACATGAAGTTTCAAGAAGCGATTATTCTTAAGAACTCTGGGTAGTTAACATGAAAGACGCTGGTGATTTAATGAACAGGGACGTTTCTCTGATCTGCATATTTACAGAATCACATGAATCACAACGATACTCACATCAGGGCTCTTCAGAGCCGTTTCCATGGCTAAGCCTGGGCCAAAGCCCGTTAGTGTCTTCACATTGGTGGAGGATGGAAGAGGCCTCCGACACTGCGTAAATGCTGAAAACGCCAAAGATTTTAAATGCTGAGTGTAAATCTGCCGGTCCTCGTGTTTCACAGGCTGCAGGAGGTACTGACATGGGACAATCTAGAACAGATCACACAGGGAAATAAAATTACTGCTCCATCATCACCTTTTTGAGATAGTATTTGGGTATGCTGCTTTCGGAATTTTGGTACGCAGGCGTTTCTCTAGTTCTTCAATATCTTCTGCCACTTCTTCCAAAGTGGGACTTCAGGTAATTATTCTCATTGAAATTTTCCTCAGAGAACAAAAGAACTTCATTAGAAGATAAGCTTAATGATTCCTCCAGAAAGATGCTCTCTAATTACCAGTTTTGGATGCTCATCACAAGGAGCACTCGTCTAAAGCTCGGCAGGGTCAGGCTGGCAGCAGAGATTTTGGTGATGGGACAAGGCAGTTTCCCCATACTTTACTCATTATTGGACTAGACCACTGCATTTCCTTTGAGATGAGACTGACGAGTTTGGAATCTACCACAGGGCTTGGCTTTGACTCGTGACACCCAAACTGCTCTAAAAACTGTAACCTCCATGATTAAACAGCTGCAGAACTGGAAGCAATGTTGACAAAGCAAATGAAACTTTCACCTTGAGAGCATTATCGCCTCCAAAACACAGCTAAAGCCAAAGACTCTTTGTCATGTTTCTGTAAACTTTGGCTCACCTGCACAGAAATTATGTTCTTGATGTTAGGAGGAAGAACCTGAACCATCTCTAAAAAGCAGCGCAGAAGTCCAAGTGTCCACAGACTAGATGAGCTACTGTTCTCATCCTTTTTTTCATACGTAAAAGGATCAATTATGTAAACTACAATTGCAGGTGGATAGGTGATAGCGTGTGACTCTCCATCTGTAGGGACTCCAACTTTATCACGATCCATAGTGCTGAAAAGGAAATTTTGAAAGCAGTTACAAACTGCTGAGTTTTACAACCATTTACTTTGACATACATTAGAACTCAGACCAAACTGCAAAAGATTAATCTGAAAGACCTTTGAGTTAACTGTGGTGTAAGAAATGGTCTTTTTGCTTCAGCTATGTACGTGAGCTTGCCAGCAGATCAGTACCACTTTTTTTCTTTAGCCTTCTATAGTGCAGAAGCTCATCAGCACTTAGTTCTGTTGGTCTAACCGAGGAACAAAAATACCTACACCAATCTCTCAGTAAAAGCTGTAACTCTGATAAAGTAGAGCTTTAAGATAGTGCCCGTTATCTATTTCACCTTCCACCTCACTTTAAAATGTAGAAGCAGGTAGCTTGCTGAACCATATCTCTTTACCGAGAAGAAAAAAAAAAAATTTGTACCAGTAGGCAGTGAGATGCAGTTAGAACTCCAGCTAAGATATGAAGCAAAAGTTAAAGTCCACTATGAATAAACTCTCATTCTTCCTAAAAAGTAACTTTGTGACTAGAAAATTAATGTGTTGTGGTTTTTTGTTGTTGTTGTTTGTTTTTCTTTCCCCAAGGGGATTAGAGGGGCATTAATAGGTTTACATTTGTCGAGCTGAGAGCTTGTTTTTTTTAACCTAAGAAGGCTTGACTATGCAGCTCCATTACCTTTCAGAAACCTCTGGATGGGGCTGTGCGGGTGCTGCAGCAGCATCTCCAGACATCCCTGCTGTTTGCAGTGTGGGCTGCTGCTGCTGCCCTCCTGTTTGCCCATTCTGGACTGTTGCAGCTTGGGTGGGCAGGGAGGCAGAAGTGGTATTGTTCAAACTGCTAAAAGGTGGAAACGAAGAAGGCTTGTTCGTCGGTACCCCACTGCCTATATTAGCAGCAGAGGATGATGTGGCAGTGGTAGTCAGAGTTGCATTAGCTGTAGTTGCTGCAGAGGACATGGCACTGTTGGATGTTGCTGTCACAGTGCTACTGGTAGAAGCTGCGGGAGCAGACGGAGTGTTGGGATTTCCGGGGTTAGCTGTCGCTGGGGGTGGAGCAGAGGCTGGCTGGCTAGGGGGAGGGACCAGATTTGTTTGAGAAAGTAAAGAGTTGTCCAAAGGCTGAGAAGCAAGATAAGGACCTAAAAACCAGGAGGAAAAAAAAAAAGTGTGGATTTTGTATTGCAAATAGTTTTGTGTACACTTAAACTAGTACGCCTATGGTTTTAACAAAACAGCGAACAAGGCTTAAGCATGCATTTTACCTTTCAAATTAAAATAAATGTATTAAAATTCCAATTTCTCAGTCTCATAAGACTTCCAGAAACAACCAGAAATCTATTTCAAAAGTAATTTTTTTTCAGTCACTTGAATCTGAGCTAGAAATCACTGCTACAGAACCAAAGTCAGCAATGGAAAAAGACAGCAGCAGTCCCTGTCAAGCAGTGGCACTACTGCTCCCTAAAGATACCGCGAGATAAGCAGCCATTTTAGAATCTAAATAAGGGTTTTCTGGATTTTTTTTTTTCCAAGCTCAAAACCAGAAAACTGCAACAAACAGTAAGACTCAAATAAATACAATGATTTCTCCTCTTCTGCTGCAATGAAGTAGGTGGTAACTCTATGAAATAACTAAAAAAATCATTCATACCCAGTTCATATCTGCAAACTTGGGCATATAGTTTGAGTTTGGAAAATGCTTCATTGTTGGCATTAGCTGTCTGTGAGAACCATTCTGTGACCAACTTCTCAGAAAGTTTCTTTGAAGCAGTAGGTCCAACTCTCATGATTCCATCAGGCAATAACTTACAGATAGGTCTATGCTGACCAAGTCTGCATGACTGCAAAGGCAAAATAAGATGCAAGGTAAAGAGTAAAAATAATCGTAAAATATCACACAAAGGAGGAGAGAGAGAGAGAGAGAGACTCATTGCTTAGTTATGACATTCCAAAGTAACATTTTAATTCTAGAAAACTAGACCAGTATGAAATAGTGCATATTAATTTTATGGTTTATTTTGATGTTTTCCTAAATACAAGGAAAAAAGGTTGATAGATCATTCGCTCTAATATTAATCACAAATCTAATAATACACGCACTAAATTCATTCACTAGATGTACCAAAAATTCAAGTGGCAATATGCAGTTTTACCACTAAGTGGCGTTTATCAGTCACAGATTCTCAGAACAGCTATTACTAAAACGATGAGCAGCATGAACAACCCTTATCTTTCAAGTGCCCATTCCTAAAATCCCTTCTAGCAGCTTTCTGAGATAGTGTTCTGTGCAAGCATTTATATCACTCCAGACAAGCCTGAGAAGTAGTTATGAGCATGAATTAGAAACAGTTTTTCAAAAATCCATTTCACCACTAGCTGCCATAAACAACGTACCTCGTATATTGCAGTCAGATCCCTAAAGAAGCTTTTTGCTCCATTTAGCAGAGCCTCATTCTCAGGGCACACCACAACATAAGCAACATCTCTTTGAGATCCGTAAGGTTCCAGCATCAGCCTCTCCCAGTAGGGCAATGCAAACGGAGACAGCACCAGGAAATCGTAATCGTAGCCCAACAAAAATGTTGGGATTGGCAGTGGTTCTGGGGACTCATCAGTTCCTGGAAGAGCAAGACAGATTTTTCCAATTTTAAGCTTTCTGCTTAAAATATTAACAACCTGCTTCTAGAAAACGTGAAAAGAAGAAACACTAGCATTCCCAGCATCTAAGAGGAAGTAGCACTGATTATAAATGGAATTGTTCTCCTTTTAACAAACAGAAATGAAAAGCATGCATGCATGATCCAACCCTCTGAAAATATGCAAACAAACAAAAAACCAGCTAATTATTCTCATCTGAAATCTGAGGGCCTAAAGAAGTTACAACGTTGTTTATTAGGTTTACCACTATACAATCAGGAACACATCTTCACTGTCCAGGAAGCCTTCCCCACAGAATCTAAGGAATCAGTGATCAAAAAAGAGGGGGAAGAAATGTAAGTAGTGTAAGCAGATACGTGAAGGACCACAGAAGGAAAACAGTCAAGAACACACATTTATATGTACCCTGAATGTATAACTAGGGTGCTCTAAATATTAGGACAGCTACAAAGGATCTGCTGGTGAAAGGTCACTCTTTTTTCCATGCTGGCAAACAAACAATCTCACTTATGCTGATGAAGCCAGAGTTTAAACCGGAAGCTGAGCGCACAAAATCTGCTTTCTGCCTGCAAACATGTTGGCTACTTCAACGGCACTTGATAATCTCAGATCTTCAACATAACTCTGAAGCTACCGATCAATTAAGCACACTGTTCAAGCATTTTAAAGCTAATAGTTAGCAACTGCTCTATTTTTAATACTAAATCTATTTTGAAATTCCCTCACTTGGGTGTCAGATGTATATAGACAGCGCAATTGTCAGTTCTAAATACACGGATACATTTTTAACTCGTTCACTGTTTTCAGACATATTTTCTGCTACTGCAAAGAGAAGAATTCTCCCCGTCTAATGGCTCTCGTTAGTTTAAAGAGGGGTCCAAATGCCATTCAGAATTCCAATAGGCTGGACAGCATCCAGACAGAGGGGTTTGGTGGCTGGATCAAGCAGAGATTAACAGGCAGGAGTCTGCACAGCGGTTACCGTAAGAGCCTCTGCCAGCCATTTTGTGAAACTGCTGCCACGTGAGAGGGCCTTGCACACCCCACGAGCGGACGGTTCGCTTCTTCTGAATTGCATCCTGAAGAACGGGCTGGAGCGAGAGGAGCATACGGAGGATGTCCTGGGAACACTGCATGCTCACATCCACAACTGAAAGGACAAAAAATTGTCAAGGCCTGCCACAACAACAGGAAAAAACAAGACCTGCCACAAACCCAGATCCTAAGACACCTTGATTTTAAGCAATTACTTTCTTCCAAAATGCACATGCTGTTCATGCAGGCCATCCTAAAGGCAGAGATAGAAAAAGTTCAGCACACAGATTTGGGGTTCTCCTCTTCCTCTCTCAACCAGTTAGAAAAACAAAACTGTTTTTCATCTGTAGAGTATCTTCCCTTGAAAGCCTTAACATCCTAGTATTTTCATTTCTTAGTCTAAATCACAAAAGAAAACAAACAAAGAAACATCCACTTGTACCAGTTCAAAATTGCAGAATTTTCCTCTCCAAATAAAGGAAGTTTAGGCAGACTGCCACCCAGTGCTCACTTCAGAGAAGTCAAGAGAAGCCTCAGACACTCACAGTCCATTTCATCAGCTTCCCCCCACCATGCCGTTTAATGCACAGCATTTAAGAATAAAAAGCTGACACAAGATTTGTCAGGGCTATAGTTTCACTGCCTTCCTTTCAAAAGCATCTTTATCTCATCCTAAGCACCAAGGTCACGGTAATACTGAGCCTTCTCCTGGGTACGTGAAAACATTGATTTATCTGCAGCCAGGGCTTTTAAACTTAGAGCCCCATGGATACCAGAAACCTAGCTGCATTCCACTGTTCACCCTCACTAACAACTCTTAACTGCAGCTAACTTTGACAAACTTCAGTTTGCCCGGCTACAGATGCTGCTTGAAAAGATTGCAGCTGAGCGGAGAGGTAGATATGCAAATACACACAGGCAAGGCTGTTCCGTGAGACAGTCTGTCAGTAGTCAAGGCACAGACAGAAATCCAAGAGCCGTTGGTAGATGCAACGTGCAGTGGAGGCCACAATCAAGCATTGTTTACCACACGCGCCATTAAACTACCGCCTCCTCTTAAAGGGGGCAGAAGCCAGCTGAATCATCCATCTTGTTTCACTCTACCACAGTAGCCTTTCACAACACAGTCACCCTTTCAACCACCTACGCTTTTCTACGTTCACTCATTCCACAGAACCTCTGTGGATGCAGTCACCAAAAGCTGCTTCAGGAGAACCAGCCTAGTAAAAGCATTGTGAGACCACAGTAACTGTCCACGTTCAAATGTCCGATGTCAGAATTATATAGCTGACCGTAGTCAAGGCCAGCACCCTGCCTGGCGTATGGCACCACTACAGAGGTGAAGAGAATCGCTGTTTGAAACACTGTTAGCGCAGAAGTTTATGCAAGCATGTAGGTGGGAAAACTGTTTTTAGGTATCCAACAATCAAAAGTAAAACACACCATAAGAGCCATAAACATTCATAGGTGGACAGGTAGTGAATAAGCCGTTTTCAATATTTACCATTTCTTTTTGACCAGTGGTGCAAGCAAGTAGTTTTCACAAGTGCTTCATCAACTTTCCCTCCTGACATGTTGTCCATGAACTGGCGTCCATGTTCCAAGGCTAAGTAGCAGTCATTGCAACAATCCCTTTCTTCTACACGTACCAGGTTGCTAACTGCTCCGACTTTGGGAAGAGGATCTTGATCTGCTGCTCCAAATGGTGAGAACAAGTTGGTGCATTGATCTTGCAGCAACAGTATTAACTCATCAGGCAGTTTCTCCGGTTCTTTCAGTCCTCCACTGCCATGTTCAACAGAAATAGCTCTGAGAGCTTCAAAGCGTTTTTCTGCTTCTTTGCCGCATTCCGTATGACGTCCTAAAATATCTAACTCATCTTCAAGAAACAGGCCAGAACTGTTGCCAAACTTCCTGTTCATAACAGCACTGAAACCACAGGTACACCTATACTGGGCCTCTTGTGTTGGATCGGGAATGTAAACTCCAACATCAGCACCTTTGATGTTCATATTGCAAACGCATATGCAGCAGCTATCAAAGTTACAGTCTTTGAAGAGATTCATCACGGACTCTGAGAGGATGAGATTCACATAAAGACTGTGTGCCTCGGGAATGGAAGGCACCGTTGCAGGTTCAACAGAATTAAGTGGTCTGCATGTCGACGGTGTGGAAGCTGGTGAGTACAGGTCAGAGTTCTCGTATTTGACTGAACCCTGTGCACTTGCCGGCCCACCAGCTCCACGAGGTGTCCGAGGAGTCCTTGGTGTTCTAGGAGTTGGGAAGCGAGGGGTGGAAGGAGAAGGGAGAATTCCAGCTCCGCTGTTACTGGGCGGTGCGCTACTCGGAGGCATTCCAAACGGAGTATGAGTCTGGGGCGTGTATGCAGGGCCATACTCTTGATCCATAGTGCTTCCGTCGCTGATGGGAGCCACAAGAAGAAAGAAATACTTCAGATAAACTGCAAAACCCATGTGTCATGTGAGTCTCATATTGCTGAAAGACGACCTTCCTAATTAATATTTGCTTTTTTGAACTAGTCTTTCACAATCTACAAAAAGAGTTCCATTCCCTAAGGAACCTCAAAAGCATTTGTTCTAAATGACTTTGCAGGATTCCCACTGACAGTGCTGCTAAGGAATCCTTCTCCTCCTCTCTCATCTTTTTCTTACCACAAAGCATCCAGAAAAGTAGTACAGGCTGTAAAAATTACAAATTCTGTGGATGTTTGGAGTCTAAAGGGCACCTTTTGCTTTCATGTTTTATTTATCTGTTGTGTTGACACAGAACACTAACAAAATATACAGGGTCTATCAACAGCAGATTTAGCTAGATCCATGCGAAAAGTATCACCTGGAAATGTTTAACATTTTTTTCTAAGCAGCTGAATATCTCCAAAGACCTGTAAGGCTGATGAGACCTGGGAACATATTGCTTATGAATGACCCTAGTAAAAGCAACGTCAGTTTTTACACCTAAACCAAAATTCATGCACCTTTATCAATAAATACACACCCTCCTTGTTGCCTAACCTGTCTATAGAAGCTACCAAATGCAGATTACGGAAATTCCTACTGCAATACTGCTGTTACCAGGCAATGTCACACTGGGCATAGCTTCCAATCAAAGGCAATGTTCTTCTGGTCCCAACATAGACGAGACTCTTGCTATTTAAGAAAATAATTTAAGAAACAGAAGCACCACCTACTAAGCCCTTACCGTACCTACAACACCACTGCATTAAAAAATGTCCCACGTTTATATTCATCTTGATATTTACCATCTTCATTACTTATTAAAACTAGACTTGCACCATTAAGCTTCCCCAAGAAACCATTAAATGAGAGAACAAATAAAACGCATGCACAGCTGAGAAGCTATTGAGAAGACAGTCTCTGGCAGTAAGGTTTAAGTGTAAAGATTTCTTTTTAAAGACTCCTGTCAGCTGTCTAAACACAGTGCCTAAGTTTTTCTCATTGCACATTTACAAAAAAATAAAATTAAGTACTTTCTATGGTGTGAATAACTGAAAAATCTTAGAAAGGTTAAACATAAGTCATACCCATCTTTGATGAATGGCATGGCAGGTCCTGGAGGAAGTAAATCCAACTTTCCCACAGTCCAGCTCTGGCGATAAATGCATTCTTCGGGCAGTTTGATGGGAGGGAGACACTGGCTGGGAAGTGTCTTCAGTGGTGCAAACATGGAACATCCCACTAAGGCTTGGCAGTTCTCAGGTTTATAAACGTAAGAATAATCCTAGAAGTCATACATGGTAAAGTATCAGCATGTGAATTGGATCATTTCAGCAATTAAAATGCTTCTTAATAAACATGACTGAATAGAAGTTCAAGCGGTATTAAAAAATATTTATTCCAGATAGAGCTGGAAAAGTGGAAGTTCAGATTTACACATACATCATCTACACCCAACAAGTGATACACCAGCACAAAACAAACCATGAGCTGAAATTACCAAAATGCATTACTTCCATTCAGGGTTAAGAAACAGACTGAACAGAACCCATTGGAAACATGAGGGCTATCAGCACTACCTACCTTTATTTCAGCAGGTTTGGGGCTGCAAAAACCCTCATCTACTTCAATTCTGAACTGAGCTCCCACACTAGAGCTATTCCCTTCAAGTACTGTTCCTCCAAGTGTAGTGTCCATACTGCCATATTCCTTATTATTCATGTTCATTGGAGAAAATCCCATAATATGTTGTTCCAAAGACGGTGGAGTTGGATACATTTTATGGAGATCTGCAGTGCCTAATTTCAGATTAGAAGTAGACTTCAGAATATGACAACATTTAGAACTATTTCCCGTGTCTTAAGATTTCAGTAAGGGCAAAGGACACATAAGCTTCCAAATTCCCACAGCATATTAGCAATTACATGTTTAAAGTTAGTATTCTATTTAGAGAAGAAAATAAAGCTTACTTATGCATGACAGTGGGTCTAAATTCCCTGCTTTTGCCTCTTTGCAGCTAGATTTGTCATCAGCACCATTCACTGTTCTTTTAGATCCAGGCTAAGAAAGAAAAGAAGTACTGCAATAAAATCACTTCAGACATGAACACGTTTGTTCTTCCTGCTAACAGAAAATTTCATGTACAGCGGACATACAAAGCTGAGACTTTAGACAAAATAAAATAAATCAGAAGCCTGATGCTAGTGGTTGAGGTTACACTTGCCTTCCCTCAATGTTTGTAACTCAGAACTCTCTCCCGCCAAATCACGATGCTATTAAAATGAAAGACTCTCAGCCTGTTAGCAGACACAACCTAATAATATAAGAAAAAGCCAAATAGGGCTGCCCACAATCTCTCCCAAAATACATACACAGTCCCAAAGCCATGCTAACACTACTGATGTTACCACACAAACAGGAATAGAAAAGATAGAGGAACAATTTCTGGAACAAGAGGTACAGGGAGGAAACACTGTAGAAATTAAAGGAAGAAGAGATATTTTATGATGTTTAGACAGCACTGAAGTCTATACAAAATAAGAGTCTTCATGTTTAAGAGCAAATACACTTGCTCTATGGTTTATATAATGATGACCTTTGATGGCTATTAAGATCCTTCACACAGCTCCCATTAAGGTTGATGGGTATTTTTATCTGAGTAAGGGTTTATGTACAGAACAAAGTCCGATTCAAAAACCACCACTGGTTACTAACAGCATTGAAACAGAAACTGGAAGGACAATGAATTCAGAACCACTGGAGACTGCAGGAGAAATGGTTCCAAGACAGTAACTATTGCAACAAAGCAGTATATTTGGCAGGATGTCCACATTCAAATTCCTCTTTTCCTTCACATTTTCATTTTGTTTCCATCTTACTTCACTGACTAGCTAAAGAGTACCTGAGACCATAGGAAAAGAGCATCAGCATCACTGCCAAATCTGTGAAATTACAGCAGGAGGCGTATATTTAAGAAGCATATACTGCCTTATAGTAAGGATACACAAACAAGTTTTTAATCTTGGATCAAAAATGATTGTACGAGCCAACCAGAACAGCATGTCTGCTGTAGACATACTGTCTATTATAGACTTGCTTATATGCATGTGTTGCAATCTCTCCTAAAAAAAAAAATCCACACAACAAAGCCAAGAACACATACATTCCTAGCAGTTATTTGTCTAGCAGCTGCCATTACTTTCACACATCACTTACTGTTAGTTCATCCTCATCAGAATTGAAGAGATTGTCAAGGTCAGTGTAGGAGACCACCAAGTCTGTTTCATGGATCAGGCTAGTTGATGCAGTGCGAGCATGAGCAGCAATACGTTGGGCATCTGTCAAGGCAAACAGATTACAGAGACACTGGTGATAAATGTTACGAAGATTAAGTCACATTTCAAGAACTATTTCCATAGTTGAGAAAAAAAAAGAAAATTTATGTGCAAGATACTTGAGTGGAAGTGAGAATATATGAGAGGTCCCTTCAGCTTTATCACACTTGGATTTTATAGCCACCTTTGATTTGCAATGTTCAACAGATGTATTACCAAGCAGATTCTGAAATCTGAAGAGACAGGGTTAATACGTATCAAAGTCCAAACTTAGAAGCCTATTGCTGTCCATTGACAATCCAACTGACCATTAATCCACCACAATAGTAAGAAAAATCTCCTACCTTGTTTGACAGAAGGACTAAAGAGAGACATTGCATCCTCTCCTTCATGGGATAGAACTGTAACACCAGATGTACCATCCTCAGCCTACAAAAGAAAAATGGGGAAAAATTTGCTTAAGTCAGTCTGGGGGAAGGGCACTACATCTCCCTGTGGGAACTCCCGCATGTTGGAAGGATCAGGTTCTCATTAGCCTTCTAGCTCACAAGGTGTACCCTGGGGGTCTGGTTAGTGGTATTCGTTCAGGGAGAAGGAAGCCTGGAATACAGACAACATGCTAGCAACACACACAGGAAGAGCAAAGGTAAGAAAATAAATCTTAGCTTTTGTGTTGGGGATAAACATAAAATTTATGAAGCAAGCTGTGAATTCTTGCCACAACACCTTGTTGAAAAAATACTCTTTTTAATCAAACACTATAGATTAACTCCACCGGTAATTATTAACAAAATTCTCAGTGCCAGCAGTGCATACATACAGAAGTCGTCCTAATTAACCAATGTATTTCATATGCAAGCTCCCAGTGCAGTTGTATTTTCTCCTTTTTGGAAGTGTAAGGGGATGGGTGGTTCTTCTGCTTTAAGTTTCTTTAAATGTATTTCTAAATATATAGAGAAGGATTTCAATTCTATTTGGTGACTGATTCGGACCCTCACTCCTTCACTCACCTTGTGTTTCTTCCCAGCTTCCCTCTCGATGTTCTGTCTATCTTTTTTACTATCAGGAAATAGGAATTCCACATCACCATCAACAAAGGCATAAGGATCAATTTCAGGCTCCTGGTCAGCTTCTGACACTACTGCTGCTAGGTACTGGTTTTTACTCTGATACTGTTGCACCAGTTCATCTGAAACCTTTAAAGGCTTCCTACATTGCACCATTAATCTGCACAGAAGAAAAATAAAAAGACACAACATTATTCATCACTTATGAGGAAATACTTCCGCTGTCATGCAGCCCTTCACAGAAGTAACTTCAGCTTTCCTTCCCCCTTTCTTCCCTTCCACTCCACCTTCAACAAACTTTTTGGGAAAAAGATGAAATCATTAGTCATGTATGCAGCCTCCTCACACACGTCAGATTCAGCACTGTGACTCATTCTGGCCATCTCTCCTCAAGCACTGTCAACTCAGATAAAGATTAGTAATTCATCCCAGGCCATAGCTGTCATTTGTTATGAAGCATAAATGTAATAAACAGTCCATAGCCACTGAAAGAAACTCACAAGGTTAAAAAAATTACTTATTGCCATTCCCCAACTGTGTTCAAACAAACTATCAGAAAGAAGTGATTAAACCTGGGTTTTCCCGTATTTTAAGAGTCTAGTTCCTGAACATTGAATTCAGCACGGAAAGGCAGTACGCCAGCCCTTCCAATGCCTGGCTGTGCTCAACACAAACAGTGCAGACCAACATTCTGTTGTGCACTAAGCTTGGCTACCCAAAAGGCCCAAGCAGTAACTACATGGATGCAACTACACTTAGTAGTTGTTTATATCACTTCGACAAATACCAGATGAAGGTCACAACACACCAGTGTCTAATTCACTAATAAGAACAAACAGATTTGCCATTGTCAGCATTTTTCTTTTTATCACATTTGGAGCCAAAAAATGGAGTGAGTAGCTACACAGAAAATAAGTTTTTGTAACATGTATTGGTTTCACAAATGTAACAGTGCACCAGCAAAAAGAAACATTGGCAAGCAGAAAGCTATGTTATGAATATTAGCTAGACATTTGCCCCTCTGTCCTCTGCCGCTGAACAATTTCATGTGTACAGTGCACAAGAGGTGCCATGGGAGGAAAACATTCCTTCAAAAAATAAATTCAGCAGGGTCACACTACAGTAGCTGCACAATTTCTTCTTGCTCAGAGACCCTCTTCCTCCCAAACTGCAAGAGAAGAACCAGCAAGAAGCATTCACGGAGGAGTTCACACAGGAAATCAAAAGGTATTTTGCAAGCATGAAGTTCAGGGAGATGCTTTGATTCCAAACACAGGTTCTGTTCCTTCCCTGCTCAAGCCACTATCCAAAAGGAAACGCTGCCCTGTAGGAAAGTGATGTGCCTCACAGTCAGTAGGGCTTGGTGTTGACAGCCTTGATCCAGACGCTGTCTGGAGCGTAGAATCAGGGTTACGCTTCTCCTCTGGGAGACCAGAAAGCAAGAGAAGTGCAACAGAACAATTCAAACCCTTTGATCTTGCAGTTCTGCACACAAAGACGCACAGCGGCTCCTGAAGAGCTTCTTCACTGCCCATACACCCCTGCCAACACTGTGTGCAAAAGGACACGTGGGCAGTTCTACCTTGTCAAGCCTTCCTAGAAATACGCTTTCCAGAGAAACACCTCACAGCCAACAACGTCAAATCCATCTACGCTGGTCATGGCAGCAGCCCCAATAAAATCTTTCATTGGGCATTAACACCATCACTACCCCGAGCCAACAGCTCAGCAAGCATGGCTTCATGACAAGAACTACTGGCATTTACACACGGAGTAGCACTCAGGGCTGGGGATTTCCTCTTCTCCAAATCCCATAAAAATCAACATGGGGGTGGAGGGAAGTGATGGAAAGCTGCTTTCTAGGAACAAGGATTTAAACACCAAGAAAAGCACATAGCAAAAGCAAACGGCATGTTCCAGTACTTTCTGTTCACCAAAGAGGAAGAGAAATCCACAGCAAGATGCTCTGGGAGAAGATACACACACACACTTCCAGTAGATGATTGTACCAAACTATACACCACACAAGATCACCTCCTGAACAGAAGAAAGACAGCTCTGAAGAAAAGCGTATCTTTGGCTGGCTGAAATTAATTCAAGGGGAAACACGCTAAAATCCTATCGGTTCACATCTTGAAAAAGCTGAGATTCACTAGCTAATGTCAGCTCTTGATCAACAGCTGAAACAAAAGATAAGGCTGAGAACGCGTACAGAAACGGACCAGCAGCTACACCATATTCATTTCTTCTCACAGCTTTCCTACGCAGCGAATTCAGCATGACTGCTACCAGTAGCTTTCCACTGCCAGCAGTGAAACAGAAAATGCACACACATTTTCAGTCTTGTGAGTAGCTGCTTCAAGTCCCCTATCACACATTAAGCACACTGTGTCCTGGGGGTGGAGGGGAACTCAATTTGGTATCGGTCACACTGAAATTGTCCTCTCACCTGGACAAAAAGACAATTCTGGATCAAAAATAATCAACAGCAACTGAGTTGACAGAGTGCCCATGGATCACATCCCTTTACCAAAGTTTGTCACCTCTGCATCCAAGTCTCCCTCCTGTTAAGTTTGCACTGCTATTAACAGCCCTATCAGCACCTGCTGCTTCCTGTTACCACCCTTCTCTGCAGCATTCCTACCCCATGCCAGATGTCTGCACAAGGAGGGATGAGGGGAAGAATTTCTAAAGCAGTACGGCTGCAAAGGAGATGACCCAGAGAGGTCTGGGGAGGTTTGTTCAGCTTTTTT
>VXAV01010123.1:446328-456950 GCA_013399715.1 Alectura lathami | reverse complement strand
TACATTTTCTGTTTGGTTTTAATATTTGTCAGTGGTGGTTGTTTGGGCATTTTTGCTGTAATTAGGAGAGAGAAAACATATTGATCCATTCTGCAGTCAAACAAAACTCAGACAGCTACCCCTGCTTTGACTCAAGCAATGTCAGTTTTAACACTACAGACACTAGCGTTATTTTCCTATATGGCCTCTAAACTTCACAGTTTATCAAGACTACCATCATATCAGCCTAAGCAAAAATACAAGGAATTCCAAGGTCTCAAACATTTCCTGTAGCTAAAAGGCTGCAGTTCTAACAAGGAACTGGTATAACTCTCAATTTAGACATGCTTTTTTAATGGAGGAAAGTTTCACGTATGATCTGAGGCCCGGGACCAGTAAGAGCAGATACACTAGTCACTTGTTTCCTTTGAATGATAACCTCAAGTCCTTGAGCCTGTTGAACAAACCCAAGTCACAGAGAGAATGCACCATGTGCAACAATGCCAGTTTGTGTGTTATGTATTCTCAGGAGAAACTTCTGGTATTAGAGAGTAGTTGTGGCCCGCATTAACTTTAATGTCTTCCAGGAAACCAGATTAGCTTCTTCATTGTTCTCATCAGTCATCTAAATTACCAGCTTGCAAAATTTAAGAGCTCTTCTGAATGAAGTCAAGAGCAGAATTGTTTGGGTCCATAAGCCCCAAGCAGGCACAGTTTGGCTACAGATTAATCTCAGAGTAGAAAAAACATATTTGTTATCAGTTAATTCAGAGTTCTAATGAGGAAAAGCTGGAAAGTCTTACTATACCTGACTGTGCTTCATGATCACATCCCACAAGTTTTATACTCATAGACAGCACAGACAAAGTCAGGCTCACACACAGCAATGCCATCAAAGCTGAAGAGAACAACATTATGCTCTAGTGACAAGATTGTTTGTCAGGAGAGACTACTGCCTTTGGCCTTGCTGTTTCCTCACTTTCTCACATTATTACTGTAACATTAAGTTTTACTTACTCTGTAACTGATGTTATGCTCTCCTGTCCAGCAGGTATCACTGGATCATCTCTCAACTTATCATTTGGAAGCTGAGGTGGTAGGAATTCCACATCCTTTTTCTTTGGAACTTTATAATACTTCCAAGTAGTATCAGCTTCATCTTCCTCCAAATTCACTGCAGTACCAACATACATTGTAGGCTCTATAACTTCAGGAAACTGAGCTGGAAAAGGCTGAGACAAGCCATCGAGTCTGTCTTCCATTGTTTTTGTGGGAACCAAGGGATCTGGTGTTGGCATCTGGTAGAAATGTTGACTCTGAGGAGTAGAAGGAGCTTTAGTGACCCCTTCATCAACTACATCACACGGGTGAGGACTAAGCGGTGGTGGCTGAGGTGAATTTGCCATTTCAGCATTATGCATTTCAGCATTGTGCATCTGAGGAGTCTTTGCTACATCATTAGTTCGGATATTTGAAAACCTCACTTGACTGTCTGGTGCAGTCATCACAAGCCTCTGACTTGCTGAATCTGCCTCCATGGCAACATCATCACTGATAGATACACGATGATGGAAAGGAGTCAAAGGGCGTTTCTGTGGCTTATCTCCTTTGTCTTGCTTCTCAGTTGTCTTGTGCTTTGGAGCTGCTTGCTGTTGCTGGCCCACAGGTGGTGCCTGCCCCTGTTGACCTGAATTTCTTGGTTTGAGATTTTTGTGCCTGCAGAATTAACATAGGGGAAAATACTTCACATTAATCTTTCACATACACCTACCACAGCTTTTTCACTAGGTAAGAGTTGGCTTCTAAGTCATTAAACAGCTGATCATAGAAGTCTGAAACCGATACCATTCCGAAGAGAAGCTGCCTCTTTCTGACCATAACTTGAAGAACTGGAGTAACATCACAATATTTTAGAAAAAGCTGCCCTATGAGCCCAACATGGACGTAACCCTCAAAGGCAGCTCGAAACCACTGCCTCCAGTTGACAGATATAGATAGCCACATGAGCAAGCTCTTGCTTTTAACTTCTACCACTGCTGCTGAATCAGTAGAACAACACCAGAATTAGCAAATGACCTCTTGGATTCAAGCATCAATACCAACTGACAGCGCTGTGCAAGTCTCCCTGTTAAGGAGTGGGAAATTAACCTCAGGAATTTAGAGGTCAAGCTGTCAGTCCCACAAGAGCTGTAAAGTATTTTACACCTTTTGTAGCCATTTACCCGCAAATTTAGTGAGAAAGATTCAATGTCTCAACTGCATTAATACAGTTAATTTGTTTCTTTCCACCCCTCTTGCCAGTATAAATGCACTTGAGCTTCAATATCTCAGCTTGGAGTTCAAGACCCTACTTTCCAGATGATCTAACAGAATGAGAGACACAAAATAACAAAAGCCTAGAATGAAACATTTAGGATGAAACTACTGAACTGCATGTACATCCTCAGTGGCTGGGTGTTCTCCGCAACTCTTCTGCTAGGAAACTTACAAAGTATGCAGCTTACATGAAAACCAGGACTAGGCAGGATCAAATGGCAAGAGTATCAAAAGCTATTTTTTAACTCTACAGTCTCATGAACATGCACACACTTTTCACTGCTTAGAATCCAAAATATAGAGAACAATAAGGGGTTCTGTTTGTTTTTCAGAGTCTCTGCAATTTCTTTTTAGGCAACTGCATCTCTAACATAGGCCTCATACAGTTAGCTGACATTTTTATCTTGGCTAGTGCTCTCATAGCTGACTTCCCCTTTAACAGAATATTTAATCCTCAGGCCACTAGTACTTCCACAGAACTTAAAACAAATATTTCAATAAAAGAGAAAAATGCATTTCTTTCAACATGCTACACCCTCCAGACATTAATTTTGAATATTCTAATATTCAATTTGCAAGGTAATCACTGTAACAATTTTAATCAGAAGCATTCGAGCCTTTGCAACACTTCAGTCACTTAAAGATAAACATTCTACAGTATGTACAAAGAAATGAACCTTTACCGAAATTAACACTTTCATTTATTTTAAACAACCGCATTAAAAGTCCTTATTGCTGCATAGTTTCAAAACAGAAGTCATCACAGACAATAAAGTTAAATCCAGACTTCCTATGTGCTTCTTTCCCCAGCTAATATCAAATGCATACACTGGCAGTCAACTCACAGAAAAGTGGTTTCATGTGCACCCAGCCACGGAATGCCATATTTCCTGAAAAGTAAACAAACTTCTTCCCTTCACACTCATCAGGGCCCCATGCAACAATCATCTTCTTGATGACCAACAGCTTTTTTCTTTCAATGCTAATGCCACAACCCTCTAGAATAGGTTCTTAATTCTTAATCAATAGATATTCCTTTTCCACCACAGCCAAGCAAGCTGCCCATGAGGTAGTTTCCACCCTTATCCAGGCCTATGGAATTCCAGACCAAGGCTCAAAAATTGTCACTGAACTGCCAGTAGGTCCACTCAGACGGTTCACACGAATAAAAACTCTGCATCATCCTATCGAGCCGAGTTTCAAGACCTAAAATGACACTTAGGAAAAGAAATACAAGTTTGTTTTCAGCCACTTTCCTACAAGTGGCTGTTGCTTAATTACTCCAAAAGAAATCATGATGAGCACTTGAACCTCAACGTAGGCAGCTGGACTGGGTCTGCCAAGTACCTTACCTTGAACAATTGCAATTTGTCCTCTGTGTGGCTTCAACAAAATCCCAGGATGCCACCTTGTCAGCTGTCTCTTCATCACACAAGCCATTCGATGTAGCAGAATATTTCCGCCTGTGGTTCATATTGGAAGAGTTATTTGGGCACATACTCTTATCTTCTGTCAAGCCTCAAGAGCAGTTTTGTGACACAAGCAAAGAAATTATAATGCAACAGTAAAAGGTTGTTTAAACTCAGAAATTAACATCCTACTAGTTAGGAACCAATTAACTTGAAAATGTATTATAACTAAGAATAAAATGCTTTCTACTAGCAGTCCTAGCATCTTCACCAGAGCTGCTTCCTACAACACACACAATACACCACATTTCTTCCAGTTTCACAAAGTGGGTACATACTTGTTCTGTGCTCTGTTCATATTGCATTCTTGCCAAACTCTGTCCACCACCTGATTGGCTAGTTTTCTAGGAATTTTGCCACCATGATGGCTAGTACTGTCAGAGATAAATCCATCAGAAACTGAAGAAAACTTCACCCATTTCTGGGCAGACTGAGCATCAACTGAAAAGCAGTACCAGAAGAGACAATTTTAGGTAATGAGGTGATAGACTCACAACCACAATTAGTCCAGTTCTACCAACACTGGAACACTGTGGGAGAAAAAGCATCTTCTTCACTGTTAGGCAATCAAAACAGATAGGAAATGTAGGTATAGTAGCACAAAAAAATATATATATATACCACATACACACAAAAAATCTCCACCCCAAATCACTCACACCCTCCTTTTCCACAAGAAAAGAGCAATTTGTAAAACTGTCTGAAGCTACTGGTAGCCTTTCTGCAATCACTGCTCTCACACAGTTCAGAGGGCACACAGCCTATTGGAATCTCAGCTATGAAGAAACTCCTAGGACTGTGAAAGGCTGAAAATATCACCTCACTCACCAATACTGAGATGCCCAATGACGTTTATAAAGCTGCTCCAAAATGCTTACCTACCACACACACACAGAAGAGTAAAGTACTAGACAACAGCATCAGGTACAAAAACAGTCCTCATTTCACGCGCTGACAAAAAAAAGTGTCCAAGTTAATTCTGCCCAAAACTGAAGAATAAAGAAATATAAAAGCTGTGTTTTACCACAGCAGATTTATGAATTAAAAGAAAAAGTGATTTCGGTAACAAGCCAGTTGTACAGGGAACACCAAAATCCTTCCCAAACACTGCAGATTTAAAGAAAAAGCCAGCCAGATGCCCACACGTAGAAGCTAACTTCACTATACCTGTTTGAACTTCCTCTGGGGATGTCGGTGGAGTCAGAGTTACCGAGGACATGGCGGGATCTCTCATGGAAGCAGGCACTTGGTGGACACCCAAGCAAGTAGTTGAGCAGTGAGATGTCCCAACAGGGCTGGGAGCAGGGATGTCTGTCTGAGGAACTAGAACGAAGCACGCTGGATACACCATTCGCACGCCAGCTGAAAAAGGAGCAAGCCAGTTTCACAGTTGTTCACCAACAAGTTACCTTTACACAGTCAACTGAAAGGACCACCCTGCCAGTTGCTCTGAATTTTACCTACCCTTTCTACCTACTGAAGCACTAAACCTTGGACACAAAGTCTCTGTTGTCATCATTACTTGATGCTTTGCTTTATATGAAAGATTTGGGTGAGTGAATAAAAAGGGTTTTTCTACATAGACAGAGGCAACCCTGACGCATACATACTACAATTTGGTTTATAAAGAAAACTGGAGGCATAGTTTTTAGTGTCATGTAAACCTGACAGCATTCCTATCCCCATCAACACAATGGTCTCCAGCCATGACTGCAACACAAGCTCGTATCACTTATCACAGGGAAATGAGTACGCGTCGGCAAATCAAAGGTCATTAGCCCACCGCAGATGAACAAACTACTGTGTCCCAGGAGCATGGATTTTAGGAATAGCTGTAGATAAATGTAGCGCGTTGAATTCTTTAAGGTTGTGGTTTTGAAGAAATCCCTGAAAGGCATGTCTGTTCTGTTTGAATTTGCACAGAATCCGAAACAGTACAACATGCTTTTGATGCATCTCAGATGCCAACAGTGATAGTCTGCTGGCTTGTTTGTAACTATAAAACCAACAGGTTTGTTTCTAAGGGCACAAAGAAAACCCCCTCACCTAATAGGTCTGCAAAACTCAGTTTAAGCAGACACTCATTTTAGACAGGTCTGAGCATTAAATAGAAAAACAAAAAGACCAAGAGCTGCCACAAATGGTTGCAAAAGAACAAAATGGGGTCACTTATGCACTCAGAATTTTGAGGATCTAACCTGTTAATTTCAGGAATTAAAAGGTAACGAGAGAACATACCAACAAGCACTTCAACAGCAGCTAAAGAATCATCCTCCCAGTCCATGTCATCTTGTTTTTCCTCAGACCCCTCCTTCAAGTTAGATGTGACAGGATAGAATTGTTTCCATTCACCAATAAGCTTTTTTGTTGATGAATCAGAAAGCTTGAACGACTGCCCTGTGAGCGTGCCATTTAATCCGAAGGGACTTAGAATAACTAAAAAGATGAACAGAAATAAATTAGAGATTGTATCTAATCAAAATTTGCACTTCTCCACTGAAACAGCATTCATGTTACGTCAGCCACACCAAATAAACAACTTACCACTGCGAAGTCAGAATACACGCTGGTCACAGGGTACTACACACAAACTGCATGTACACTTTGCTAAATGTACGTGGACCGTAAGAATCAAGGTACCACAATGACAACCACAAATTGATCTGTTTAAACAAGCAACAATCAAGTTTGTGTCTTGGCTAGCAATGACTCTGCAATATACAGGTGGGATAAAGATGACAGTCTCAAATTCTGACCGAGTTGAGGGGTTTCCCCATCCCTCCATTCAACTTGGTACTGTCACAACAACAATGCTAGGTATACAAAAGGAAGTAATCTATTTCATGTTTTGTCTTGTCCGTATTAGGGAAGCACAGCTGCTGTTAAATTGCATTCAAAGCAAGCAAGTTTGGACTCTGAGTGTTAATAAACCAGGGCAGTGTGTGGTCATGCAGGAGAAGTGATTTCCATCTCCAAACACAAGTGTGTCTAACACAAGGAATGATCAAATAGCCCACTAACCAGACTCAGGCCCCATCACTGCCTTGTCTTCGAGAGCATAGCCTGCATCTGCTGGTGGAACCAAAGGAATTTACAGGCAAGGAAGAGCCAAATAAAAAGGAAGGGGAGTGAATAGGTTACGAATGTCAGGTCAGAAAGGGATTTCTGAACAGGGATTGAGGAAGGCATGTGGGGGGGTTCTAAAGCATGTTGGAAATACTGTTAAAAAAAGAAAAATATTTGAGTCACGAATAGGACAATACTTGGAAATTTAGGTTACTGTGTTCTTGTCCATTAATGTGATTCACGTGCCATAAGATGAACCTGGAAATCATCCACGTGCATAAGATCTGAGATCTACAAAAAGGCTTCTGACTGGCTGTGTCAATACAGCAGACGTTGGGGCAGAACACGTGATCAGCGCATAACAGGCAACATCTCTGCTCCCACTCCCACAGAAATCCTCATTCTGAACAACTCTAAGGGTTGATCTATTTTAATATGCATTAGTGACCAGCAAAACCTACCTTGAAAGGGGCTGTTAGACTGCTGGGCAAGGGTGAGGTGTTCTTCACTAAGCAGGTACACAGGTTGGTGCTGGCTGATTTCCACACTGGTGCAAACGTTGCTATCCCCATGTAAGAAAAAGGTGAACGAGCAGGACAAGTGCTCACTGGAGAGAGAGAGAAAAACACATCCTAGGTACAGATCTTACAGTAGTAAGTTGAAAGTTTTGTCACTAAAGGATTTCATTCAAAGAAATCTTAATAAGTACTCAGAAATCATCCTATCTGAATAGCAAGCAAATGCTAAACACAGGTTTCCTTGAAGTACTTACAAAGTATTCCAGTTTAAAGACAAAACCAAAGACCAATCAGGAAGAAAACAGGAGACACTAAGTCTTCAGTCTCTTTAGATTAAGCCTTTATATTTTGATTTCTGGAGGAAATTTAAATATTGTTTTTTGCAAATCAAGAATATTTTTATCGTGTACTTATTTAAAAGCTACAAATGTATTTCTGAACATTCATTAATTTTAATGAGGTCATATCTAGTTCTCCTGTCAGAGATTCACTAAGCAGAATTTACATTTTAAGAGTCCTTTATATTTTAATTAAAGGGCAGGAAGAGATTGGGAAGGAAAGGAAAGGAGAACCCTGCAAGCAGGACACAGAAATAGTACATCTCAGCACTCAGCTACATCTGAAAATTCACTTTAAAAACAGTTGTACATGCACAACAGTTTAAGTTATATAGCTATAAGTTATCTCAAGTGTGTGCCAGAGCTACGGAGTCCCATAGGAAAAGAAGTTAAAAGCAAGAAGATGCTGTTCACATTGGACATGACATTAGGTCCAATGTTTCAGTAATAGAAGAATGAAAGTCAAGGAGAACCTTAAAAATACTTCATAAACTACTGAACAGACGATAAATCCTTTTCTACAAGGAAGGGAGCATCAAGCACCTGCTCAGTCTCAGGAAAAGAAATGATACAAGTCAAGTGAAACAGACTAAATGGTGCGAGTCAAAATAGCAGATGCCAGTGCATTTTTGCAAGGTCAAATGGAAAAGACACTTCCTGAACTCCAGTACCCTAAGAAGACTGCATGAATGCAACACCACCTTTTGCCCCCAAAATAAAGTGATATCCCCTCAACTAACACCCAGCTGTGTGTCTGACTTTGTGAAATTTTAGTTCAATGTGAGAACGAAAAACAAGTTTTGCATTTCTGAGAAAAGGTACAGGAGAGGAGCAGACAGCACAGTGAGAAGGTGACTGCTGCATTGTAAAACACATGGCTTTGACTACCTACAGGTTTAAAGTTAGGGACCTAAAACACTTTAAGGATGAGAAAACCCACAGACTGTTCGGGGAGGAACAACAAGTGAAGCACAGCATATTCTATTACAGTAATTTAAAGCAGGCCACGAAGAGAACTCAACAGAATCCTCTCTGAGGGGCTGGCCTTGACTGGACCATAACCACTTTCAAGGTGCATCAAGTCTGTGGTGGTATGCTGATCTGCTCTTCAGTTTTATTTATGTCAATTTTAAAGAACAAAAAGAGCCAGGATCCAGCTAAGAGAATTATCACTGTTCATTACAAACTGTCATACAAACGTGTAACGGCTTCAGTAATCCAGCTCAGGACAATATACTCCCTGCAGAAAAAATACCTGCCTAGGAATCCGCATAAAGTCGGTTCCCAAAATCCAGTGATGATGGAGCTAAGTGTCTCTAGATGATTTCTGGTCCAAGCGAAGCCAGGTGGTTATCAAACACCACTAAGTTCCTATACAGGAATCTGATTAAACTTTAATCCTTAGGCAAATAGTTGATAGGCTGATCTTGTCCAACTGAATTTCATTTTAAAAATATTGGGTAGTTTAAAGTGAAATAACGGATAGTATTGTTGGTCCCAAGCGACAGATAACAATTCAGAAGCTTAGAGTAAGTGAGGAAGAGTTGAAATAAAAGCACATATTCTTTAAACACACTTTAAATGGGATTAAGCTATGTCTCTAGTTAGTGCTACATTATTACACAGATAAAAGACAGACATCTGTACCATAATCTGAGGGAGTTCAGATACACCACGACAAAGAGAAGCATCAGCATGATAACAGAAGCATGTCAATTCATTACACTGCAAAAGTACTCCTGAACCGCAGCAAGGAAATTCAAGGTCATCATGCAAAAGCCAAATCAAAAACAAAAACAAACAAACAAAAAAAACCTTCTCCTCCTCCCATTCAGCAGGTGGGAAGTTTCCAACAAAAGTTCATCAGTGAGACAGTAGCCACTGTTGTCACCGACACCATTCATGCAGCTTTAGCATGAAAGCTGCAAGCACACTGGATGTATGGGAGGAAAGCAGATCTATTATGCTACAATTAATTCTTGCAGATGTAAACACGGATTATTCACTAATTCTGGTTATAAATTTAAGTATTAAGCAGAAAAAATGTTCACATCACCTTTGGGTTTTGTTTCAGTAGGTGCAGTGATGCCATTTCACATACAACAGAAGAATATTGCTTCATAGTAGAAGCACACAGCAAAACACTGCCGTCCTTAAACTCAAGCTAAGGGAAAGATTCCACATGGCATCAGCTGAGAACATGAGTCTTCCTAACTACAGGAGAAAGTGAAAGGCAACACACTTGATGTACTCAAACACAGCATTACTCTACTTCCTAACTAGTCCTGCTCAGGAACTTTCTTCACACTCAGCACCACTGCTTCTGTGATGTTACAAAGCTGTAGGAAATATTAGTCCTTATAAAAAAAGCCACAAGAAATACAACAAATTATTATAATAATAAATAAATAAACCAACATACTGAAGCTCTTCACAAGGGAGTGGAGAAATGGCGGCAGGAAAGGCGGAACCAGAGCTCTAAGTTACTGGATGCTCCTACACCATTTTGTAGAGTAAGCACGACATTCTCTAAACATGCGTGCTTCTTATTGTTTTTTTTTTGTTATTATTTTTGTTGGCTTTTTGTTTGCTTTTAATTAATACATTTGCACATTCTGCAGTTCTGTAAGTTTCCAGATTTATTGCTCACACACAATGATGCCTCAGCCTCAGAAGAATCTTCTCAAACCTTTCCAAAAGCTATTAAAAAAATTCCACTATTTCTCCAACTTCCTCTCCTACTCTCCGTGACTCACATTGCAGCCAAAATCCTAATCAAGCAGAAAAGGAGAGGACCCCCTTCATAAGTCCACTTAATTGGTTAAAAAGCATTTCACTTCAGGGTACGTAGGCAAACTGCCTTTAAAATGTAGTCAAGTACACAAGAACAGAGAAAATGGGTGGTTTCCTGTCTGCTAATACAGAATCCATCCGAT
>VXAV01010123.1:424113-446069 GCA_013399715.1 Alectura lathami | reverse complement strand
TCCCAATTGCTTTTTGTTAGTTTTACAGCACGATCATTCACCATCACACGTGCATATGTAAGACTAGAGGACAAAATTTTAAACAAAGTTCTGAAAACAAAGCCCTAATTCTCTCCCAAAATCTTTTTTTTTTTTTTGCTTAACACTGAACATAAAATTATTTTCATTCAAGTCCTAATTATAGAACTTAAATATTAATAAATTAGTCTCCAACATCAGAGCTGACCTCTGAATCATGGAATTATGAAATGCCATCAGAATGAGCATTCTCTATGAACCAAAAAACAAAATCCCTCAGAGATTAAGAATTACCATTCTATGCAAAAGGAAACTGAAATTGAGATGGACAATCTCAGTAAATGTCTACTTCTACCTTCAAAAGAGAAACTGAGGGGAAGGGGAGGAGTACACACCAGAACGTGCATATATGCGAGATTTCTCCACCTCCATTAGCAAAGCTGAAAATATGTCCCGGATAAAAAGATACCTAGATCTGTTTTTAACTCCACATTAGTACTTATGCAGAGCTCCACACCTTCAGAGTGCTTCACTCACGTCAGCTGCATCAGAATCCCTCTAATCCACACTTCACTGGGCTGCATAGCTCAAGTCAGCACAACACTATGGCTGAAAGACAAGGAGACTGCAACACCATCAAAAGCAGTGAGGAAGTCTCCAATTAAAAAAAAAAAAAAAAAGATAGTACGTTCGATATTAGATTCAAAAAAAACATACACACATTTCCACTCAAAGTGAGAATGCTTTTGTTTTTCTAACTGCCATCACGTTTTTTCCTAGACTGCCTTTGTAAATCACCGCCGCGCTGAACCGAGTGGCTGACCAAGCCGGAGTGCTGCCAGCTGTACGGATGACTGTAGCATGTTCTCACTGCCTGTGTTTCTATTCCCATTTCATAGATGAGGAACACGGACACTGCAAAGCTGAAATTGCTCTCCCAGAACTAATGACCTGCACAATCGCTGCTCTGCCACCTCCCTTTCAGTCGGGCAGAACGCTTTGGGTAGGAGCACAAACACGCCAGAGAGTTTTCAGTCTCTCATTAATATGCTTCCTCTCTATTTCTGACTGCTATAAATGTTGCTAAAAATTGGTATACAGTGGCCAGCACCCTGAATCCTTCGGGCCATTTTGACCATGAACCAGCAGCAGCAACAATCAGCCTGGCAGCTCCCAGCTGACGCATCCTTACTGCCCAGATGAAAGCTTCTCTATGCAGTTATTCTTCACCACAGCCTACCACAGGCAGTGTAGTACTCAAATAAACTTAAGTATCAAAGAAATTTGTTTTTAAAATGTTACAGTTGCTTTCTATAAAAGTTCTCAGGCTGGAGAACAGAGCCTTACATTTGAAAAGGTTCTTTTGGAAAGAAAATCCTTTCATATCCAGTTATTGGTTTTTGGTTAGTTTGTTGCTTGTTTTTCCTTTAACTCAGTTGAAAAACAACACTGTAGCAACCAGCACAGAACAGAAAACAGAACAAATGCTGAAGACTAAGTCTAGAGGAATTACACACCTGACCACACGCTCAGTGGGCAGGACCATCGCACTCCGTGCTATGACGGTTGCGCTCCACACTCCTCTCTGCCAGGCAGCCCTCCAGGCTTTTCATCATGCAGCAGGGAGTGACGCTGCCAAGCCACTTGAGGATCTCTGGGCTAGTGGAAGAAAAGCAGGAGCAGCTCCCTCAGGATAGCCCATCTACCACCTTCTCCCCTAAGTGCCTGTTCTGAGTACCTCTTTGCGACCGTCTCCATCTCCCAGGGATGGCCACAACGCTGCAATTCCCTAACGAAGAGCGGCTTCCCATGCTGCCACCCTCACACCCGTGCTGCTCCTACAGCTGTTTTAAACATGGGGTCCTCGATTTCTCGTCACCGTGCCACAATCCTGAGCTAGAAGACTCCAAAAATTTTCATTCAGACTAGAAAGGAAATTAAATATGCTTTGCTGTAATAAGCAAAATATGAATGTAATTAAAACACTAAAATTAGACTGTTGTATTAACTCGGCACCAAAAAAAATAAAGCACAGGAAAAATGTGGTGGCTGTAGGGTTTGGCTCTGTTTTATAATTTAAGAAATGAAAGAAAAAAAAATAAGGCAGGTACACAGATTGTTTCAATTACAAAATACTCCAGGAGCTCTCTTTGTTGGGTTTTGTTTTATTTGGGTTTTTTGTTTGTTTGTTTAAGTGCTGGGGGGGTGAGGGACATAGGGGATAGGAGACATCAGCTCCTTGCTCTCCAGAAGAACATGCTAACATACATACTCATTATCACAAAGAGCAGTGCTGCAATGTAAGAGTTGGAATCATCATTAATCCAATTCACAAACATGCCTTTCTTGCCCTTGGCTACAAGTTTCCCATAACATCAGGGTTTGAATCAGCCCCAATCACAGGGTCTGCACTTCAGGCAGACACAATAGCACTAATACCCTCCACGTGAAAGCTCACAGAAATCTAAACAAATGCACATCTACATTTTTCTAGCAAGCTACTTATTCTGTATCTTAACATGAAGTAATAAGTAGCTCAAAATACAGATGCTTCTCTAACTACTGACAAAAAGATGGAACAGCAGACATTTTTCTAAGCATCTCTGAGTAGCTCCCTATGGTCATGAAGGTAAATATAGCAGAAAGCTGATTTTGACGATAACACAAAGCAAAAAACATAGCTAATAGCTAAGTGGAGAAACTTCCAGTTCAAAGCACATCATTAATGACTACTGTCAAAGGCTCTCCAAAACATCTTTCACATAGCTAATGACGTTTTGATGTCAGCTACAAGTATATATACACACATATATTTGGTTATTCCATAACCAAGTTGTGTGCTCTATAACAAATACAAACAAACACAGTAAGTAGCCTGTGTTCTAGAGTCAGTCATCTACCGTAAAGACTTCTACATTTAGTTATTAATGACATTGCTAATGAGCTTAGTTTCATCCCAATAAAAACAAGGCTGAAACAAAAACATTTTTATTTCTGCATACTAATAAAATCATAGAAGCAATGCTGATTCTTTCAGACTGCAACTGGAACTTGATAAACACATATATAGATATATAGACTTGATATATAGATAAACACACAGAAATGGTGCACATTTCTCCAGACAGAAAAATTGCGAGTAATACTGCAAAAAGAATTGGCTTGTGTTCCTGTATTTCAGCGCTTAAATGAGACTAACAAAGCCGTCACCTTAGCCAGCATCCTTTCATCATTCAGGATGCAAATCTCAATTACCTGAATTTGTGCTTTCAAAGAAATATACATGTGCTATAAAGAATAAAAATCCAGGATTTATTTGGAAAACAGATAATAGCTAGACATGACTATTTCAACATCTTGCAAAGCCAGATTTTTTCAAAGCTGAAGACTGAAATGCATTATAAAGTCTTCATTTAACGAAATCTGACATATCTGTATGGTTTGTGTATCACCTTATTGCTCAGTGGACAAACAATATGGATTTATTGTTGAAAGCTAAAAACCAACAGCCGTACCACTTCCACTTTTTCCTGATGAACCAACCACCATTGTAACTTAAGCTAAATCAGAGAAAACTGCTTTCTGATGTAAAGTGCTAAATTTGTCTGCTTGTAGTCTCTGTAGCAACCCAATATTCCAAAGAGACAATCATGTGATCAATGCTCTCAGCTCCTGCTGTTTATCCTGCACTGTCCTACTTACAGCAGCTCTCAATTCCAGCTGTCTACAGCCAAAGGAAAAACATCACCTGCTCTCCTGCCAGTACACGATGCCAGAACAGTCTCATTAAAGCTGTTGTACAAAAAACATTGACTTTGTTTGATTTAAAGATCAACATAGAGGAGAAATTTACACAGCAAAAAGAGTTGAGCAGACTTAATAGATTACAGAAAATACTCCAATAGTATCAAGGAAGAGCCACTTAATTTCAGCTAGTAAGGTTTCAAATCAAATATATAGAAATACAGGTAAAACCCGTGACTCTGGGTTGTACTTCTTCAGTCAGTTCTCAAGCATGAACAGGTTTTGAGCTTTAGCATCCAGAAATCCTGTTATTCTGATCCTTAAAAACAATTACTATTAATAACAATAATTCAGAGCATCCTTCTAGAGGAAGCAAGAAAAACTTATTTCATTCCTGTTGAAAGAGGACCCCATGAAAAACAGCAGAATGGTAGCCAGACAGGGGAACGTGGCAGGACCATGGGCTCAGGCACAGCGCTCCCTTTGTCCTGATGGCAGCAAAGACCAAACAGACAATAGCCAATCTCGTGGAGTAACTGCTGGTACATTACCAGCATCAGCATTCCTGAAGTAGGCAGCAATTACCACGTCCCAGTTACAGAAGCTGCTCCTGCTGCCCAAGCCATGGTCATCTGAGACTGCAGAATTGCCAGCGCACTCACATAACATACCCATTGTGGCTAGCTGTACCTTCTCCTCTTGGTAAGGTAAGGTAGAGGAAAAAAGTGTTTATGTATATAAAATACAGAGACATACATGAGAAGTATTTCTCAGCAGTCCTTTCCCTTCGGGTTGTATGCTGGCATTATGTAAACCTGCGCCCAGGCTAAGGTCGAACAGCATTTCTTGTGAAACTTGTGCAGCAAGTT
Organism: Alectura lathami; assembly: GCA_013399715.1. Classification (NCBI taxonomy): domain Eukaryota; kingdom Metazoa; phylum Chordata; class Aves; order Galliformes; family Megapodiidae; genus Alectura; species Alectura lathami. The sequence continues at coordinate 441,438 of VXAV01010123.1, read as the reverse complement.
TTGTTTTGTAAGCTATGATAAGCTTATCACTTCTGATTTTCCAAGTGGTGGGTTGTTTTGCTTGTGGTTTTGTTTTGTTTTTTAAGTGAACTCATTACTTCCAATTTGAAAGGAATCCCACTAAATCAGCATTGCTCAATTATTTGCTAACTAGTGTTTCAATTATGTTAAAATTTAGCAAGTTTTACTTATTACCTTAAGCTTCAGGACACGTGCTCCACATAAGCCCTTCATACTTGTCTTTTCAGTAGGAGTGTCAGATTTAATCTTCATTACGGCATTTTGTCTAAAATAGCATTTAATCCAACAAGGTTCCCACTAATATTTATACTCAGGATACACTACTATTCTATCACCCAGCTGGCAGGAGGAGAAGCCTCATCCAAAGGCTGTCATTTGAGCAGCCCAGCCAGGAAAGGGAGGCAGACAGCTGGATGCAGCAGGTCACAATCCCTGCCTCGTACATTCAAAGCGTGTGTTTTTGACTGAAGCATTCCCAACTATTTCTGAGTGTGACAACACCACCACGACAGGTTGGGAAGGAGAAAAGAGAAAGACATGCCTGTTTGTCACACTTGGTAATTTAATATGTGGTCACTTAAACCACTTTACTGAGCTTCTGTAATCTACCTTACTTCAAGTGATTGAAAAAGGATGTGACAAATACTGTGGCAACCATTTTCTCCCCTATTTGGTTGCAACTGGGGCTATTAACAAAACCTTCTCATTAGTCTCTTATTCTACTGCTGTCCCTGCTGACCCCCATCACCCAATTCCTGAAAATTTTGGAAACCACCTACATACAAATGAAGAGCAACAATAAGGACCAACAAACAGAGCATGCACACCAAAATAAGAAATAGATATAACCACACACACACACTGTGGAGTTAGCTGCCCCATTCCTCCTGTCTCTATAAACAGAAGTGGAACTGGCATGCTCAAAAACCTCAGACAGTTTCCTCAGGCATGGCAATGGTGACTTGCTCTGGCAGATCAGATTTCACCAAGCACCCACTGTCTCACTTTTCCCAATGCTGGTTTTAGACTGGGGGAAGCAGGGGGAGGGAGGGATGAGCAGGTCATGGTTATTACCTTGCAGCTCTGTCAACATGCGGCATGTGACTGCATCATGCAAACATTTGATGGTTTTTGCTTTATCAGTAATGTTTTTTTGGTTTTGTTTTGAAGAGATTTAACAATAATATAAGGCCAGTTTAGTAAGTTGTAGCAGTCACATCATAAACATCTTTAAATAGTGAAGGAACACCCAAAACTAATTCTTACTTGGCCATTTATTCACATCACTAGGTATCAGTGTATGAGTATTGAGAACTATGATCTTAAAAATATAACGATGCAGTGGACTCGATTTTCCTCCCCGTACAAAAGATTATATTAAAAATAAACAAAAAAGCCAGCAGCAGACAGGAAGCCCTGGCTGCCTGAAGACTGCCACCTCAGCCCACCACCAGCTACAGGTCACACCCTGCTGTCTCAGGGGCCTCCTGCTCTGCTGCACCACGAAGCACAACAGACCCCTTCTGCTGCACTGCCACACACAAGCAAAACCCAGCGCTGACCTCTGTGGCTAGGACACCAGGGAGCAAAGTCTCACCAATTTTGGAGCGACCTGCTTGCAGACAGAACTCAATTCTGATGCGGACAGTTGCACATGAAAGAAATAGCTGTTTGCACATGCTTCAAAGAGAAAGGAAGTGAAAAAGTGGGACTAAGGCTCTGCACAAGCTAACCAGTTATCTTAGTCCACAGCATTGACTACTCAGTCTCTAATCAAAGCCTTTTAAGACCTTCTGCAAGAACAATGAACCTTATCTAGATCTGTAGTTACAATACACAGAAATCCAATCTAGCCAAGTCTCAAAGTACAGGGTAGCATGAGCTATGATCTGAAGCAGAGCGGAGGCAGATTCTGTGCCCACTATAACAAACACCTCTAAATTACACAGGCACATGGATTCAGTGCTCAAGGTTTCTGAAACTTAACGCAAGGAACAGTCCCACAGAACGCAAAGCATTTGTAACTACAGGGGACAGAAGTAGCCACTAAAGGTGACAGTAACAACGCCTGAGCTGAAGCAAAGCAGTCATTCCCTGACACCAGTGAGCAGGGAAAATCCTTCCCTATCTTGGGTGCCTGCAGTTTTCTCCTGTACTTCTCCTACTATTTCATATTTTCTAGGGTGCAAAGGAAGAATAGAGATATATGAACATCATCACAGGGTAACTTTTTTCATCCTTAAGAATGAGACACACACTTACGAACACAAGCAATATAGGGAAGTAATTACATCCTTCCTGAACAGAGATGTTTTATTCCCCATGACAGAAGCAGTACCTGCCACATTCATCTATGACCACCTCCACATAGGAGGAGCAATACATATATTTCCCCTCGGAAAAGTAGCAAAGGAAGAAAAAGTCATCTGAGAAAGACTGTATTCTTTCCACATAAAGAAGAAAGTACTACATGCTTCTGAAATCAGCATTATGAATCATTACTCCTATTACTAGAATGATGGGGAAAATGCAAAAAAAAAAGAAAGACAAAAATGTCACTTCAAAAATGTGTTCTGATTTTAAGATAAGTGCATCCATAATCATGGACAGAAGAACGACTTCGGGGAGGGGTTGGAGGTGGTTTTGGTTTTGAATTAAGCCAGCCATAGCTGAAAAAGAGACGAGCTTAGGATCTATTCAATCATCAAGACCTACACTAGGGAAAGAAATACCATGAAAGAGTGGTCTAAAACTAACAGAAACTAAACAGCTGTGACATGCCCACACAGCCTTGATACCAGTTGTCTACTAAAAAACACACGTGCACCCCAGGTGCAACATTAAGGGCATTTTCATATAAACCACTACTGAGAATATCAAGAGGTATCTGGTAGAAAACACATTTTTCTACAATGAAATTGTTTTACTCAGATTTGTCCTATTTTTCCACTTTATTATTTTTCTAGTAGTTCTGGACTACTTATGACAAAGTTTTGTTGTGCATAAGCACACAATTCCTTCAGTTATTATTAAGCATGCTGACCGTCTGAGCTTCTTAAAAAAAGCAGTTTCCAAATTAAATACTGCTATTTTAAAAGCTTTCATCAGCTTTTCCAGCTGCTGCAGAGCTTTATAGAATTACTGTAAGAGATGCCATGACATAACTAATGCTGTTTTCAAATGGCAATTTGGAAAACCAGTTCCTCAAGTGAGGAAAGCCCAGAGCGTGCCAAGACAATATCAGTCTAAATAGTTAAAAGTAAACTCTTTACTATTGATTTATAGCACCAACAGAGAGAAGAAATGGATGGGCAAGGACACCCCAGAGAGGAGACTTTTGCTCTGACTAGGGTGGAGAAAGATGCCTGAAACTACAGGACAAGTTTATCCACAAATTAAAAGCAGCAGCTCACAACTGATACAAACACACACAAACACGTGCTTCTGCTTCTTTGTCTTCAAAACAGTTCTAATTCTCTTTAAAGTTTAAATTTATTGCAGAAGATGCCAATGAAGACCAACGCCACACCCAAAAAGCAAATCCACTGATCCCAATGTTTTCTTCATGCAAGATTTAACACGTACACAAAAATACACAGACAAAACCAAATAAATAATAATAACAAAATAATAATAATAAAAAAAATTCTCTAAGCTTTAAATTACTTTGGATTTTAAAAGCTGATTTGGGAAAAGAGATTAAACTTGTTCCAGATAACCTAGTTTTTATTCATTTCATTATTTATTGCTAGGCAACATAGACCATGTCAAACCACGTTAGAACCATAAGGCATTCTCCCAGTCTAGATCAGAAGTTTGCTTCTCTCCTCCCTCTCAGCATGGAGGCCACATGCATTCCTTTAACACCAGTGGTCCCAGATGCAACCTTCTTTCTGACCAGGAGCTGACTAACTCTCTTCTCAAAGTCTCCTGTTTGGATGAATTACACCTTACTGCACATGATGCCTGTACATAGCTCTCTAGACCCCACGTCCTCAAAGAAGGAGCAGTATTTACAGGCAGAATTAGTCCCAGTCACTACACGGCTAAATGCAGAGCAGCTATCCTTCTCCATTTCTAGAAGGCTTGAGCTTCTTTCCCAGTCCTACTTATCCGTGGTCTGTATATGACCATCAGTACAGAAGATACAGCCTTTTACCTTCAGTATTGCTTCCTTTCTTCGCAAGGAAGTTTTGAAGAAAAACGAGAAAGATCAGAGCCTCAGGATCCCAAACAACCCATAAATTGAGTACTCTTAATTAAATGTTTACTCTAGCATAAAGCTTAAATAAACTCTACAGCTTCTTTAATAAAGCAAAATAAAGCATCCTACCTTTTGTTGATAGGCTTTTCATCTTTCTCATAAGGCTTCACAAACCATTTCCCAATGCGCACAAAATTCCGGTTCATTAAACACCTCTCCAACAGGTTGTGAACAGCTTTGAAAAGCAGAGTGCGACATTCGTAAGAAAGTCCATTCTCCCAAACACCATCTTCTTCTTCTACAAGGTGAAGAAAAAAATAAATTAACATCGAATTACATCCTAATATTTCATGTGCTAGACATTTCACAGAATTGTTTCCTCTCCCACCAGCTCTTAAGACATTCACAGAGTAACATACAACCAAAAAAAGGCCTCTAACATGAGTAGAATTATTTGAATGTTACAGGAGTATAACTGATAGAAGTAATCAGTTATAACAATGTCTCTCCCACACTCCTCCCTAAAGAAAGAAAAAAGATACAAGGGTATTTGTAAACAGAAGAAAGCAACTACCACCAGTTATGTGACATATTTCAGTCTGCAAAACCACTGCGTACTGATCTGTTTGCAAGGTGGCTCACGTTCCTGGCAGTCTGAATGTTTCGGTTTGCTGAAAAGTTAGCTGTCAGTTATGCTGAAAATAAATAAAATTGCCCAAAGCCTTTTTTTTTTTTTTTTTTTTTTTAAAAAGTATCCTTGTGTATTCAGCTACCATTGACAGAGGAGCTGGGCACAAATGTCAATGATTAACTGACCCTTAATGGCCATCCATTTGCTAATGAAGAGGAGAGGTGGGGGGAGAAAACACTGCTCAGATTCAGAAAGCACTGGTAGGAACAACCTGAACCTTCCCCCCAGGAGATTCATGCAACTGGAAATTTTCTAGAAAATTCAAAACCAACAAACAAACAAGGATATTCAAGCAGGCTAGTGCTACGTTCAGATCTCTGCACAGACCAGCAAACAGACAAAGCCCAGCTCACACTGACAGGATTCTGAAGCAAAACACAGAGCTCTTACACACCCCACAGATCAAACACAGGCATGGAATCCAACTCACACCAGCCAGGTTGATCTGCCAAACACGAAAGCAAGATTCAGAACAAGAAGCCGTAATCTCTTCAACCCTCCTGGCTCGTACGCAGTGCCCGAACCCAGCCTGCAGCCCCTAGGAGCGCTGCTCCGAAGGGCTACAACGGCAGCTGCAGCACACAAGTGAAATGAGGGGCATTTCAAGGCTCCAGTTGAGCATCTCTCAACACCTGTGTGGCATCATTCATTCCCATCAACACACTAATACGGAGGACAGTATCAGAAAACTCAAGATCAGCTACCGGCAATCAGGCAGTACCTCTGTGCCCACAACCCCTGCGCCCCGTGTTTGACACACCCCCAAGGATCTGCTGCAGGTTGCCCTGTCTGTCCAGATTGCTGTCCACCTCTCCTTCAGAGAGGATTTTGGTTCCAAAAGCTTTCCAGTGGTTTGCTTCATGGTCAGAAAACCTCAGTAATGCAGCCACGTCCTTGCATTTTAAATCTCCCTTTGAAATAAGCCCCTTCACCTTTATCTGGATGCCACTTAGAAGCTTAAAAGGTTGCAACAGTATTAAGTAAGTCTCAACATCCTTAACTTAGAGAACACATAGAAAACCAAACACCTAAGAGTTTCATTTAGAAGGAAACTCTACAGCTTACTACAAGCAACGTTTAAGACAAGGATGACAGAGAAAGGAGTTTCAAGATACTACTGCAGCTAAAAAATGGGGGCCACATCTGTGTCTTGCACATTTATTTGTGTGGAATTAAACATTTCCACATCAGTGCTGTGAGTTACTGAAAATTACTCAGTGTCCTAGAATCCTTCTCTGAGGGACAGAAGAGCAAACAGACCTGCCCCGTAATTTACAGTGAAGAGGTGCACATCACTACAGATGAATCATTGCATCAAATACTTTTACGGTACAGACGAAAGCAGGGAGCTGCATCTCCTAAATAAGAGGCCTCACGAGTTTCCCCTTCCATCACCAGTGTTGAAGTTCAGCAAAAAACTTGTTTCTCTAAGCCATGAAGCTACAAGATAATTTAGTAACTCACTACAGAAACATCATACAAGAAGCTTGCAACAAAAAGCAACAAAGGTCCAAAGGCAAAGGGCAGAAAATGCTGGTGCCAAGAGGACACATTTTTCCCTGGCTCAGAGATTTGTAGACAGACACAAACGAGCAACCCCTGTCTGACGGGCAGCTCTGCCGCTCAGCACATATCGCTCAACTGGTGGCAAACAAGCAGCTCAGTAGAGCAAACATTAACTACAAAGCTTAATGATATTGGACTTTAACTGCACAATAAACTCCACGCCATTTCAAAGGTTAAATACTTGGTTTCCATATGGCTTTTGTAATTTAAAAAATCGTTCTAAGAACATCCCCTGCATCAATTACCCATTATAGGGGGAACAAAGAGCTTTATGCCCAATTTTGTTTTGGCACATTAGTGTATCAGGGAGAAGATGCGGAGTTGTGCACACACCGAGGTGTGTAACTCACAGCTTGTATTTTGATGGCCACACTATGGGCACAAAGGAGAAGCTTCAATTTTCAGAGGACACTACAAAGCCCCAAGTATTTCATTTAACATTAATAGGTGTGCTGGCAACCAAGCTATTAACAAAAGTTTGCATGCAAGAACTTGCCACAGGATCGTTCCAGCAGTAAACTAAGCTAGGAGAACTCTTAGGAATTACAAAAGACGAGTGTGTTATGTGGGGTAAGTGTAAGGCATTAGGTGGAAATTACAATTAAAACTCCAGGATCTAAGAAGGCAGCATGCTATAAACATGCCTGGGATCCGCAACATCAAACTGAAGCGCATCTTGATACAGAAAGGGGAGGTTAAATAAGATGGTGGTTAAAGACACCCTCATTTCGGAACATTATTCAAATTCATGCAGAAAAATTGCAGTAAGTGCTCTGCGTCTCTGTGAAGTCTATTTAGTCATCAACCCCAGCACCCCCCTTTCTTAGGGTGGTGGATAGAAGGAGAGAGATACATCAGCTCAGACCTCCCAAGTATTTTTCTTCTTCATTTAAGTTGTTGTTTCTCAACGTCTGAAAAATCCTCCTACTTAATACAAATCATACAAAGTAACCCATTAAAAATCCTTTTGTTAGAGGAAGAGATGCTTTCTTCTTCTGATGTCTCCTAAACTGAATAACGGTAAATGTTCAACCTGGTAAACCAAAATAAGTTGCTGATTCATTTTAAGAAGGTGTTGAGCCACAGTTTTACTTCAGACAAGCGATATCCACAGAAGTGCTCTGGTAATCTGGAGGTTGAAAGTGCTTTTGATTTCAAATATTTTATTTTTGGTTAGCCCTCTTAACTGTCTGATCCAGCCAACTGCTCTGTAGCAGAGCAACTCTGCCAACTCAAACAAACATACCCTGCCCTCCTATAACAAAGATTGTTCCATCCCTCTTTATACCACGTATTGAGCGGACAGTTTTCCTTACATGAACCAAAAAATTATGAGATGAACTAATGGAAACAATGGTTGGGAGAAGGCAATCTTCATACCACACACAAGCAGCAAACCTTCCCCAGTTAACACCTCCTCAGTATTACCACCATACAAAATTAATGAAATAGTTTTACGATGCTGCTTGCTTTCACTACTCCTACATTCTGCTCTACACCCTTCACATAGCCCACCTGAAGCTCTGAATCCACTCTTACTGACAATGCCCTTCTGCCTCTGGTGCTCTTGGAGACACGTACTGCGGGGCAGGAGTCTGGAAGCATGTCAGACAAATTTATGCACCAAGGATTACTGATATATAAACACATCTTTGCTTAGCTTCTGTTTTCCCCAATAATACAATTTTTTAAAATTATTACTCCCTGGAGAAATACACAGTTGTAAAAATTGCATTTTCAGGAACACTTTTAAAGAAAAGCATTGCATTTATTTCACCTCTTCCCAACACCTAGCTGGCCACACCAGCAAAACACCAGTAAGCATCAGCTACTGAAAGGTCAGACATGTTTATCATGCCATTAAAAACACCTTCCTAATGCACAATGAACCTCTAAAACAAACTATGCAAAGAAACAACTCAAACCAGCACTTTGGACCACAATTTTCCCCCCATTACTTCAAAAACACAGAGCAAAAACCCCATTCCTTAGTATTACAATGTAGAAGCATCTTTAAAGAGCGTTACTTACTTCCATGGGCTTCCTTTCTGTCATCGTTTGACAGCAAGCCAGTCATAGAAATAGACAGATGCAGAACTGATTTATACAACCAAATCACACTTCCTATGTCAGTGTCAGACTACAATTGCTGCTGTAGATTGTCATAAGATGATAGTAACACTTCCAGTAAGATTCTCTTTTAAAGTAATACAATAAGGATGTAAAAATCAAAATACTTTTAGATTAAATGAAATTGCTCAAATTAAGAACTATCCAGTTTATCTACTGAAAAACAGTTTTGAGGGCCTACACCCCCTACAAAACTAAGTGAGAAGCAACATTCTGTGTTGAGATAGGTGCTGACTACAGTACAGAAACACCTGCTCCAGAATTCAATAAGAAAACTTATGCTGCAGGGCTGTATCTTACCTACACTCACTGAAAAGACTCCAGATATTTTGCAGGTAGTTAGGATGTCATCAGCTGAGAGACAAACCAAAACATGAGCTACAGTCCCAAACAGCACACTCAGAGTATTCAGCACCACTACCAGTTAGGTTTTGTAGCAGGAGCCCTTCACCAGCACCACAGGTACTTTCCCTCCTCAGCAGAAGGGCTTTTTCCTCCCTAAGTGTTAAAAACCTGGCAGCATTACCCTTTTGTAAGCATGTAACTAAGCTTGCTTATAAAGATAACAAGGTAACAAATTTCCTCCAGCACTGGCCAGCTGTAGGTTTCCCTGGTGCAGAGACCTGCTGCATGGCCATAACAAAACAAAAGCTGAAAACACTTTTTCACTCTATGTTTCACTAACGGCCTCCTCCACACTGCCTCTGAGTAACTCCATGAGCAGCTACATCGTTGAATCTTATCGTTAGTGACCATGGTCTCACTGCTTTTATTTATACAGGTACATTATGCATGTTACACTGCACCTGCCACCAACACATGGTGCAAAATTCTTATTTACTATGACAAGGTATTTTTCACCTTTCTGCACACATATCTCACATGCATCTTTGTCAGAAGAAATGGGGGAAAAAAGGAAGGAAGTTAACCATCACCTTCACGCTGGTTCCACGTGACAGGAGTTTTACAGGGTCTGCTTCAGGAGTTTTTGCATAACGCTTATGTCCACCCCAGCAAGTCTGCTGACATCTCCAACATGGAGGACAGACAAATGCCAAAACACCACAGCAAGGCACATTCAGAATGCCTTCTTGTTCTACACACAGGAACAGAAGTATCCGCCACTGACGAGTTCAGCTCACTACACCGATGTTGGCCGCAGAATTTCTAACAACACATCCTTCTTGTAGTAGTAGTAAATTGTTTTAGGAAACAAATGGTATCTAAAAAATTGCAAACCACTAGCTGAACTCTTTTCCAAGTTCACTTTGCCAAATACTTGCAGCTGGCAGGCTTCTCTGCATAGCTCGCAATACGGTAACTGGCTCGTACTCTGGTTTCCATTGTATGAGAAGTAATGAGACACCCGGTGCTGACATCAGCACAAACCAGCCAGCTCTCAGATCTGGTTGGAGACAAGGATATGACCTATAACGCACATACACTGAGAACCAGACAACACACATAAAGAAGCCTTTGCTGCCATGACTGTTGCTGTTTTACCATTGATCACTATACAGGGCTTTCTCCTCCTTCCTTAAAGCTCTCCTACAAGCTCAGCACGCGGCTAAGACCAGCATTACGTTTGTACATTTATCCCTCACAGAAGGGGTAGGAAGACTGTTCAGCAAACAAAAAACGGATTACTGTGATATATGACAGGCATGAGGGAAACACTCTGAAGTAAATTAACAAGATTTAACAGACACCAGAAGGAAAAAGCTGCACCTTATAGCTCACCATTTAGAAGATGCAACTTGAAGGTCAAAGGCACATTGAAGCACTCCCCTACCCAAGCATTAATCACCATGTAACCATTTCCTTGGGACTACATCTTGTACATAATTCATACCCAACTGTTCTCAGGTTTCAAACCAATTTTAAAAATGTATAGGTAACCACTCTAAATAAACGGGGGGGGAACACACCAAGAACCTATCTAATAAAATAGCTGTTGATCACCCCAGTGAGAGACCACTGCCTTGTGAAATTTCATGAGCTGTCCTACTTCAAGGTTTGAGCTGCAGAAATTGCTATAATCAAGCCTCACCGTCACAACAAAAACATAACCTTTGAGGTTGTTGGAGGATAAAATACCATTTCACTAACTTTTGTCTGCCTCTAGGTATGTTGAGGAAGAAATAGACTTATGGGGTTTTTGGTAATACACACAGTAAGTAGCTTCCTACGGAAGGAAAAGAAAAATGATTGAGCAAAGTCAATATTACTGATCAATTACTAACTCTGAACAAGTCTCCTTTTGACATGCCTCCAGGCATCAACAATCCCTGACCATCAACAAGACTGTTATCCAAGGCCTGATACAGGAATTCAGATGCAGCCAGTAGCAGTCATTCAAATCTATCTCCAGGGCAAAGGCAGAACTTGTGGAAGGTACAGGCTGGAGAGAGAGAGAGCGCAATCTTTTTCATTTGATATGCACAGATGTACACCTGCACAACTCTGTGCTCCCCTTTGAAGCGATCTTGGGAAGATGCTTATGCGGGGATAAAGAGATTCTGAAAGGCTGCCATCTCTCTCACACTGAGGGCTGATGAGATGCATTCCAGACACCGAACGTCCATTATTCATTGGAACTACAAATCACAGAAAAATTATCAAAAACTGTCAAAGTACTGACCTCTCCCTAACAGGCAGAGTGTCATGCCAAAGGAAGCCAGAATCAAAGCTGTTAACGTTGCCCTGGGGCATTTTTCTAACTACAGCTCCCCCAAGCCCCCTTCCCTAGGAGCAGCCTGCCTGTAGGCAGCGAAGGACAGGCCAACAGCAATAAGCTGCTCCTACTCCTCTTCTGTGCTAGTTTTTCAGGACAGTTCCTTTCCCTAAGCAGAGGGCTTCCAAACGAGACAGCACCTCAACCATCAGCAGCAATTTCCAATCAATTTTACAGGTAACAAGCCTCTGCCAGGAAGTAATTTATCTTTCGTATTGAAAATGGGACAAGCAATCACTGGGAGATGAGGGCATCGTGAATTACTAGGAGAAATTGTCCACCAATGAAAAAATCCATTAGGTCTACGACAAAGGTCAGATAACATTGTTTGGGTTCAGCCATAATTCTTTCTTATATGAGGCTCACATTAAGATTTGGTGTAACAGGGAAGAGAAAAAGTGCAGGTGCAGGCACTCCTCTGCCATCTCCTCCACAATCCAGCTGATCTGTATCAACTTCTGGTCACGTAAGAACCAAGCAGAATAACATGCTGTAAGAGATTATAATGCCCCCTTTTAATGAAGGGAAGACCAAAATAAAGAAAGCCTGCTAACAACCATGATGTCAGATACATAGACACAGGTAGCAATTGCATGAGCAATAAGCATTTATGTGGAAAAATAACAGCAAGACACACAGAACAGCCTCTGTCTGGAAGGGCAGACACCCACAGGTGACCTGAACAAAGAAAATACCCAAAACAATTGTAAAGACATGCCTGGGAGACTCTAATCCTCAGTGCTCTCTCCCCTACACCGGAGGAGAGGTTAAGAGTTGATAATCACACATCATCCCAAGTGCTCATCTACCTGCGCATTGAAAAATCCCTAAATACAAATACACACTGATCCGAAAGCTCAGCTACAGAACACTGCCGTTTTTAAAAGAGACCTTAGTATTAGCAGATGGATTCAAGAGAATGCAAAAATAAAGCTGTTCAGGCAAGATTTTGATGACCAGGTAGAGCAGAAACAGTGTCTCCAAACGGCTTAGCCTGTGTTCCATTTTGAAGGCACACACCCAAATGCAACACACTGGTCTCATTTTAATGCCACCAGCCAACAGTATACAAATTTTACATACATACTTTCACACAACTGTTGGTCTTTGCTCAGGGCAGGCCCAGGCCAAAAATAGCCTATAGTCTAAGTTACATCTCAGCCATACAAAGGGTTTCCCGCAGGTCAAAACTGAGGTTACTCAGGGTGCAAAAATAAGGAAGCCATAAACGCACGACAATATCAAGCAACCTACAAGGTACGTAGTACTTAAGATGCAAAGATTTTATTTCCAGAACAGACAGGAATACCAGCAGCATCCCAGTTTTGAAGCCAGCTATTCAAACAAATAAACACTATTTTAGCATGACAACTCTTTTCCAGATCACATTTTTTTGGTACTAAATTCCACACATTGTTTCAAGTCAGCTTCCTCAACGGCACTTCAAATTCACATTTGTTCTTCAGCCTTTCCACAAACACAGCATTAACAATGTCTGGTTACCAGGCCAAACCTTGGTCTCATTTTACACTTCAGTAACCTGAATACTGTACATTATTTGAAAGGAAATTAGGGTGATGTGACTTTTTCTTTTTCCTCTAGAATCAGCGTAGTCTCACCAGTTTACGCAGATTGTTCAAAAGCTGGAGTTCGTCACATTGCTGATAAGCAAGCGGAAAGCTATCTACTTTGGGAACTGACATCAACAAGCAAACACTTTCACAATGAAGTGCCAAGTTTGAAATGCAATAATGTTGAGAAATATAAATATTGTTAGCCTTTCAGAAGTGCTAGGTCTAAGTCTGAAAGCAAGTACTGGTTGGGAGCACTGGAAAAGGGAGAAAAAAATCATAAAAATATGAGGCTTAAAGACTCCGGCGCAAAACAAAAAAGCTATTTTCAGATGTCTTCTTCTGAGGACTTCTCACAACTCCATATGGTTCAAGAGTTGCCCAGATCTCTGCAATTTCTATTACATAATAAAATAGGGTTTAATATTTGAATTTGAGAGTTCTGATTGCCCAACAAAAGGGATCTGATCAAAACATGTTTAAAGGCATCACTTCTGAATCACAGGCACAGCCTCAGGCACAAGAAGTCCAAAGGAGCTGCCAAAATTCATAGGCTGACTTGCTTTGTTGTTGTTTTTGTATATTTTCTTCCCAAAAAAGAGAAAAGCAGAGCAAAAACTTGTTCCTTGATTATCTAGCAGAACAAGACCACCAAAGCGCAGCAGCTGTTTGATCAGTACACTGCTGCAGTAATTTGGCTTCTGAGTGTTCTTCCCACTGTCACCATAAAATCAGAGCTGTAGATTGTGGGAATGCATTTATCTTATCTCATACAGATTTTGTAAGGGCTGGCAGAAGAATGCCCTGAGCAACAGCACCCTTTCACTGACCAAAAGAAGGTATTCATTTCTTCCTACCTGAGAGATCATGATGAATAAGATCAGCAAAGTTGGGGTCATCACCCCACCAAAATATCCACAGCTCCCTGCGCCCAGGTCTCTGGTCTCGACGCCAAACGCTGAGTACGTCCGCCTTCAGGCAGCGACTGAAGCTGCTCAAAATGGGGTCCTCTTCCGTGACCGGGAAGAGAATTGGGGCAGATGTTGGACCCTGCCATACATATCGCTTCCATTTAATCCCAGTTAGATCAGCCTAAGGGAAGGGAAAAAAAAAAAAAAAAAAAAAGACAAAACAAGCCATCAGACATTGGGGTACATTCCCAAAGAAACAGCCAGCTATAACAAGATGATGGCACAGGAGGAGGCAGGTGGAAGAAGGAAAGGAAGGATTATTCCAACAAAACTTAACAGAAACCACTCTTGTAGTTTTGTGTACCTGAGAAGATAAACAGGAAATAATCAGGCATCCTCTTTAAAAATCTGTTTTAATAGCTGCAGTAAAGCAAGAACTGTTCACTTTCACTCTAGCTTTAAGATTAGAGAGAAAAAAAGCCAGATTTCATTTAAAACAAAAATGAAAAATGAGTGACAATAATTTGGTTATTTGCAGACTCCAACTGTCCAATCTTTTAAGCACCCGCCTTAGCAAATAACTTCTCGCTTTATGCTTGCTTAAGCTTGAACTGCTGTTTAAAACCCAAGATTACTCTAAGGATCCAGGTGATACAGAAAATCGAACACGGGTATATGTTCTTCCAGTCACCTACTGCTCCAGAAAATTTCACAAGTGTCCCCACTGTGAGATGTCCTCTATCTCGCACAGGAAGTTCAAGTACACTCATCTTACTGCAAGCTATCACACTTTTCATTTCCCAAACCACAATTTAAGATTTTAAATCCTGTTTCTCTCATTAAATTACACATCATTGGTTATGATCCAATAAATCCCCTTCTGGGCAAAGATTCATTTGACTTTATAAAGTGAAAGAGCCACCACCATACCTAGTGGGAAAGAGACAATTCCTGGGCTATCTACAACCCAACACCACACTACGTTTTAATGCTGAGTTTTTCCCACTGGAGCACTGTGGCCTTCGGGCCCCTTGGGGATGCATCACCCCTTGGCTCTCTCTGAGAAGGCAGAACGAAGCGAGTCGGCATTTGCCAAGATGTCACTAATTTTTTTCTTCCTAACACACAAGGCACCTAAGATTACCGCAACATTTAAACCTAACATGGCAGCCTTCCTACCTTCAGGAGAAGGAACAATTTAGAGGAAACCCAGGGAGTCTGCAACAGTTGACATTCCAGAGAGGAAGACTCACAAAGGCAGCATTGAGATGGGGCTGCATGCCCCAAGCAGGGGACACGTTCAGGCTGTCCAGGGTGCCCACTCCAGCGCCACACCTTGGCACAGGTTTTTACTTATAACAATCTCTAGAATAATAACTAGCAGGCAGACACCTAATATTATCTAATATGCATTAAAAAGCTGATGAAGCAGGTCAGCACAGCCACCCAAAATTGCATCATAGCCCAGTTAAATCAGATCCACTTTGAGCACTACCAAAACAAAAAACCCGAACAATTTCACACTTGCGTTTAAAAAAAAAAAAAAAAAAAAAAGACCACAAAATGGTGCACAACAACACACAAGACAGCGGCGCTCCACGGAGTGCATCGCTCGCAGGTCCCCGGGATAAAGGCAGGCGAGAGGAGAGCGCTGCAAGCGCGGGGCAGCAGGGAGCTCCCGGCCCAGCTCCGCCCGGGATGTCAGCAGCCGGGAGCCAAAGGAGAAAGTTGGCCGAGCTGCGGGGCCGAAAGGAAAAGGAGCAGCAGCTCCCCTTACCTCCTGCTAGAAAACCACGCTCGGTAGCGGAGATGGGGAGGTTAGAGAAAGCCGAAAAAAAGTTGAGGGCAGGGCAGGAGCCGCGAGGCCCGGGAAGAAAGCGGAGGGAGGGGCGAGGCGAGACAGACAGCGGCGGGGAGCCGGAGGGGCATGGGAGAGTTGGCTGGCTCCCGGCAGGGCCTGCTCCGAGGACTCATCCAGCAGAAGCTCTGCTAAAAATGGCTGCTTGCTGCCACTGCCCGGCCTCCCCTCCCCTCCCCCGGCCGCCTCCCGCTCCCCACTCGGCGCACGTCGCGCGTGTGCGCGGCCGCGGGCGCTCACCAGGCAGAAGAGGTTGGAATGGCAATCCTCCAGGCTGGCCCCGTTCGGCACGAAGCAGGAACTCATCCTCACAGCCACAACCCACACGCCATTATCCCACAGCCTCCGACAAGAAAGAAAGAGACAGACAGAGAGAGAGAGAGAGACAGACACTGCGAGGGGACGGGGGGAGGGGGGCGAGGCACACGCACAAATAATAATGCAATTAAATAAGGGGGTTACGTATGCGCACACACACACACGAAATAGTGGCAGGATAAATAACCGGGAGGAGAGTGGTATAAGAGAAGGGTTTAAAAAAAAATTTTTTTTTTTTTGCTTTAAAAAAAAAAATAACAGAGAGAAACTCGGAACGTTTTCTCTTCTTCTGGATATCAAAATTGGGGGGGGCCAAGCCACCGCGGGAGGGGAGAACAGAAAGAGGGAGGCGGTAAGTAATCCAACGGCAGGAGATTAAGATCAAAATCCTCCCTGCTCCTCTTGTCTTCTCATTCGCATAAGGAGGGGAGAGAGAGGAGGCGAGGTGAAGGGGTAATTGATCCAACAAGAGAATAAAAACGGGGTAATTAATCCAGGGGGCTAGGGGTAAAAATCAGCTGACATCCCTCCTTCCTCTTATCGCAGATGCCAAGCAGGAGAAGTAGGAAAATAAATAATCCAATGGGGCCAATTAATCCAGCAGCCTCCCTCCTCTTCCTCCTGCTTCTTTAGGGATCGGATGAGAAAGGGGCAAACAGTGGAATGACTGGGAAGGGTTGGCTGTGGGAGAGAAAAATCCAGGCTCGTCTCTCCGGAGTCCGAGGGCAACAGGGTGGGGGGGTGGGGGGGAGGGAAATCAGATTCTTCTCCCCTGCTCCAAAAATATTCCCAATAAATTAAAATTTAAAATCATAAAAACAAACTTGAGGGGCCGGAAGCAAGGCAAGCCTGAAGAATTCATAAAGGCTGGAGAAGAAAAATGTCCTGGGGTGTACCCCAAAAAACATCTGCGGGGGCAGGGGAGGGAAGGTTTTCCTTGAGAGAAAAAGGCCGCAAAAGTCTCCTCAGCAGCCCGGCGGGGGCTAAATTCCCTGCGGAAACACCCCCCTCCCCGAAAAGAAACGCTCTTCGTAGAGAGGGTAAAGCCAAAATATCTTCTGCCGGGTAAAAAATCCTTCCGTGGGGAGAAGAGGGGAGGGAAGAGGGGTGGAAGGAGGAAATTGTGGGCGACCCTCGGAGTCTCTTCGGGGACGGATGGAGGAGTCTGCCAGCGGCCGATCCCCAGTCTGCTCGGGGGAGGAGGAAGGGGTGAATCGCAGGGAGTCTTCGGGGGGCTCGCCCCCCCCCAGCTGTCCTTCGGGGCCCAGCGAGCCCCTCGCAGTCCTCACGGCCGGGCGGGTCGCTTCGGGGGGCCCGGCCC
>VXAV01010123.1:397213-417403 GCA_013399715.1 Alectura lathami | reverse complement strand
ACCTCATGGACCAAATTTGTTCTACCAATCAGAATTATCACTCATCCTCTTTACCCATGCAAATTTCCCTTTTTGCTACAACTAGAGATACCCTATCCTGTCAGAAATTCTCAAAAATCTAAGCAAACTTGGCTTGTTTTTTTCACCCAAAATAGGTAAGGCAAAAAGTAAGCTGATAGTGTGCAGGCAAGTAAATCAGATATTAACATTATTTACTTTAGTTGTGTTGAAAAACATTCTAAGAGTTAATTAAGACCATAAGTCTCATTACACCCAGGCTATTACTCACAAAACACTAGCCTCTGTTACAGGCATGTCTGTCTATGCTGCTGGCTCCTGTGTGTTATTTGTAACACACGTGGAGATTTTTAAAAAAAGATTATTTTAAACATATGTTTAAATGATTTTTAAAAACAAGGAGGGGGTGAAAAGCAAGTGATTCAGGCTAGCTTTTCCTTATTAATTTTATGAAGACTGAACATCTGAAATGATAAATAGGTATGACTTTTAATACAACAAGACAGACAGTGAGAAAATAACTGACACATACAGAACCAGCCATTCTGGGGGCGGAGGGGGGAGCCTGTCTGTAGAATCCACCTACAGATAGGTTCTAGGAGAAAAACTGATGAGAAAATTATCGAGAAGCCTCTCATTGCTATTTCTTTTCTGAAAGTTTTTGCCTCTCATAACAGCACAGATATGGCAAGTGATATGTATCAGAATTCATCCATGCATTTATTTTGCACATCAAATTAAACTGATTACCCATGACTTTTTAGGCAAATACAGGACTGTAGAAAACAAGACAGCTGCTATATATAGAATATATGGGCATTTCACTCCTTACTCTACATTTAGGAAGAGCAGCAGATAATGAGCTCAAGCATTTCATTGAGAATAAATTTCATTTATGAGTTCAGAAGGCTCCCTGGCTCCTTTTCTGTTACGTGAACCAGAACTTACAGGTAGCTCATAACATTTGTCCTCTGAGCTGTGTTTGTCTCCAGAGCAACAGATGTAAGTGAAAAACTTTAATGTCTTCATTGCATCTTCAGCCATAATGTGTTTCCTAAGCCGAGAGCTTACAGAGTTAAAATGATTCCTGAAAAATACAGAGGAAAAGAAGAAAAAGGGGAAAAAAAAATCAAGAAAACCAAAAAACTGCCTTTTTCCTTCCTAAATTCTCAGAATTCATCTTCAGATTTCCCACCTATAAACCACATGAAGTATTTTTAGACTTAATATTACCCTTCTGTGTGTTTCATCTGATAGAAATACTTGACAACCAGCATCTCTTTCTCTGGGAGTACTCCATGGTGAATTTATTCACATCAGGAAGTACATCAGAAAGGCATCTGGTTCTAAAGTTTTCCAGTTAGACTCCAATGGCAAATACTTCACTGTGACAGTCTTGGCAAGCCACAACCTTTAGCCATCCTGTGGGCACAAGGACTACCTCGTTGTATCAATAGCCAGAAGAAAAGTGAGACTGCCAAAAGTTTTGAAATCAGCAGGTTTTGGCAAACCGGTAATAAATTCTGAGCAATTAAAAGAAGTATGTTTGAGCAATATCTCATAAGCAGAATGATTCCTTGCACAAGTTTGCTATTTAATACAATGGAAAGAATGTTTTGTTCCACCTGATCATTATTACTGAAGGCAATGAGCACAAGACCATTCAATCTCAAAAGGTAAATTCCTTGACATCAGGCTGAAAAGGTCATTTCAGGTTTTGCAATAGATGTTTCATTCAATAATCACATTTTTATTTTGTAGATTACAAATATTTATTCACAAAAATACAGGAGGTAGCCACGCATTCTTGTTTTTCAAAAATAATATTCATTCACATGAACCCTTCAATTTAAATCATTAGGATTGCTTGCATATGAAGACTGCTGGATGAAGCAAACAGTATCTTATTACAATGTTTTGGAAACACAGAAATCAGAATACACTTTGTGACTTGTTTTGCAACCTTCTGGAAGTCATAGATACCACAGAGCATGCAAGTCTAAAGCTTTACAGTCATAAGCCAGAAAAGTAATAACTGTAGTGCTGTTAGTGTCTTTGCTGGCTAATTTACTCGTATTTGCCTCAGAAAGGGTGAGTGCCCATCGCTAGGTCAGAAGGGAAAGCGCTGTAACAATTGTGTAATAAGGTAGATGCCCGTTGTTCTTCTGAAGTCCCAAGTTTTCATCTGCTCAGGAAGCTGAAGCTTTGAGTCATTCATTAGATGCTCAAAACCAAGTAGGTTTAGAAAGCACTAAGTACTAGAAATACCATCTGCCTGCAAACACAATGGGCCTTTCTGTTCACAGCAGTTTTGCAGGATTCACAGTGAAATAGAAAAGGGTCCAAATGTGGAAGACTTGAAAGCTTGGTCCCAGAATGATTGCAAAATGCTAGTACAACTTAAAGTTGCAGCTGCAGGGTACGTGTGGAGTTGGAGCACTAGCAGGAAGTTGAATCAAATCACCACTACTTAATATCATATTAAAGAAAAATTACAATTCTATGATCTGACCAGTTTAGAACCGGTTGTATATGATAAAATATCAAAAGCTCTAACGTGGGTTTGGAAGAAGTCTTCTTTAAATAACTTTCTAGAAGATTGATCGGTGTTTGTAAAGCACTGGATACAGTCTGAACATTATCATATTTCACAAAAGCATAACTTTGCAATGTAATTCCAGTCAGGTTGCAGACCTTGTAGAACTTGCAGAGCAGAAATCTAGGGGGAAGGTGTGGAAAGACTTCCCATGGAAAGACCGTGAAGATTCAGAGAATAAACGAGTGGAGGTGCCCTTCCTCCAAATGCAGATAACTGAAGTCACAGTGACCACAGTGAACCAGCCCAGAGGCTGTGCAAATGACAGGACAATACGACAGCCACGCAGCAGGTAGATCCACTGACACACGGGTCCTGAAAGCATAAACTTCTGGATTATAGCACCTGGAAGGACAACAGAGAATAAAAACCCACCTCTGCCAGGTAAAGCAGGAGCCTATGTCAACAAGAATCACATGCTCGTGTTGTTACTCAACAGATGTACTGGAACTCAGAGATAAAAGGGGTACTTAAAGAACACATGGAAGGTATGCGCAAACTGTTTTGCCTCTTGTGCAATCATTTTCATTGTAGAGGAAGTGCACATTACCTGGGAGTACTTTTTTCTGTAGAGTAAGCGATGAAAACTGAGCAAAGGAAATCTTGTCAGTACACAATCATCAGTGTCTTATGAGAAGATAAAACTTTGCTTAAGCACAAGCACAGATAAAGCCAAAACACACAGAATATAATAAGTACACTTAGCACTGAAAAAATTGTAACGAAATCTTTCTCTTAAGGAAGGCTCTAAGACTATTTTCCTATTTTCAAATCTACATAACTGCCAAGTCCCATAAGTGAATACTCTCTTGCAAATAAAGTTGTTGTCTTCACATTTTGGCAACTGCAGTTAATAACTGCCTTTAAAAAGATCTTGTAAGTAGGTTTTATTCCTGTGAGTAATCTCCTCAAAGAGGAGAAAACATGAGCTAGAATTACTTGCACAATCATGTTTCATAACTGTGCCTAGCCAGTGGCATTTGTCCTTCCCTTTCCCAACTGCAGAAATGCACGAACTTCTCTCTCTCTTTCGCTAAGAGGAAAAAAATCTACTTACACTTGGATACTTGCAAAGTTTGGAGGAGCTCAAAACAATGGAGCACTGTGTGCCCCACTCGTCACATAGATTCTGAAAAAAAAGCAAGGAAAACAATGCACAAAGTATGTAATTACTGTTTTACAACATAATTTCATTATTAATACATCCCCTAAGATAGCATGCACAGTACTGCAGTTTAATTAGATGTTAACTAGAAGGGGTTTGCATTTATGAAGTAATAAGTATATTTTGGGCTAATAAAGTCCAAGGCTGCAGCGTTTATTTATCTAGAATACAAAGACTATAAAGCTGATAGGAGACAACCTCAGGTTGTGCTGAGATGCCTATTGTTTATGCATTTTAGGACTCTGAATATTAGTATTTTGTTTCTTTTGGGAGCTCAATCTGAGCTCCTAGATTGCTGTGAACACTATTGAACAGCACTAGAAACTGTCCAGCAACTGTGTGTTCTCACAGTCAGAGATTATTGGCACTTCAGAAGACGTTGCATTTTAAAGTTTCACCTTTTAAGCAATTTGTCATCTCCCGAACTATTATGTACTGCAAATATACCTTCTGACTGCTGTCAATGCCTTGTTGCGATGGGAAGAAAAGGCAGATCCCTTTGTGGGGTAACCAGAGCCTTCACAAGTCTGATGGATCCCCACATCCCCTGAATACTCAGTTCTCCCTATTTTCCTTCTAGATTTACCTGCTAAACTACACCATGTGGTAAGCACACACGACTAATGCCTCATTTGATTTTTTCTTCCCTCAACAACGTTCTATAAAGTTTTTGCCTAGGACAGCACATTAAGGATTTGGAAACTAACTGTTCACCACTGTGAGGATTTATATCCCAAACAGCTGTGCCAAGAAGTCTGTGGAATCGAATGGCATCATCTATTAAGTTGTCCTCGGGTAGTTACAACTAGAGCTTTATAAATTGCCACAGTCTAGTCTATTTAAGGTACATTTCTCTGTCATTTTAAAAGTGTCAATGTGCCACACAGGCAAGACAGAAGACCAAATTTAGTTCTGGCAAAAGCATGCATGACTGAAGTCAAAGACCAGGTTGCTTCTGCCAAAGCTAAATTTAGGCCTGAGAGGACTACAGAGAAGGAAAAGGAAGAGAAGCTAGAGGAAAAGCTTACAGCACCATCTCCTTGCAAACAAAACAAGACTGACAAATGGAAAGGGAACCCCAGCCATCAGGAGGATGGTCGCTATTGCACTAATGGAGAAAACCAGGGAAATTCTGGCTGTGCTGAAAGAACTGCAGCATGCTGGGCAGGCGAGGGGAGCAGGACACGGGCCAGACACACCACGTCTCCCACCTGTGGGTGAGGAACAGTCCTGCTTCTCTGAGCGTGTCCATGCTGAGTGATAGCAGTATGAATGTTGTCTTACTGAGGGCTGTAAAGACTTAAAAATATATATCTAAGAAAAAAAAATAAAATAAAATATAGAGAGAGAGAGAGAAATGTTCATTAATTAGCTTAGGTGGTCCGAATAAAATTGGCCATGGGTTCAGACAGCTTCTAGTCTGGCTCCACGGGTTCAGAGCAGAGGCCTCAAGACCAGCTCTTGAGAAGACTCTGTGGGTAATTAATGGAAGCCGACGGTGACAGTCGTTCCCAGAGCTCCTGCTTTTTAATTCCCAGGCTTATATACTCCCTCCAAATGAAACAAGCAACAGAGCTAACTTTCCGATATTAAATCTCTAGGCAGCATGTTATTCATACAGCTTATGTAGATGTCTCTACCCTCTGGAAAAACAAAGTTTAAGAAAAATGGTTCCATCTTTGGGGAACAGTTTAAGTCTCAGGATAACTACATTAGGAAATCTAACTCTATTACTTTGTATCTTACATTTTATTACTAAATTGGTGATAGGAAATTACCAAATAAAATTGGTATTTCACTTGGTAATTTTTTTCCGTGGGCCTCATCTAATATGAAAGATGGTGATCATCAAATTTATTCAAGTTTTCCTGTCAACAACATCATTAACCAAATCCCTCAATTTCAAAGTAAATAAAAGCATCTGGGTTTCTTGCACAGCAAGACTGACTTGCATATTTAAGCCTCATATATAGATGAATTTGCACTGGACCAAATTTGCATATTAATGAAGGACTAATTGCTCTTTGCAGTCAATTTTATGCAAATGAATTTACTCCTCTCAGTACAATTTTCATAATGTTCAGAAAGAACCAAAAAATGCAAAACTTTTTAAAAGTACACAAATGCAAGACAGTCAAAGAAGAAATATCATAATGACATCAAACAGCTTTACATTAAATCGTATATAATTCATCTTTTATATTGTTGCTTTATTTTAACAGCCTCCCACAAAGAAATGAACAATTCATAGAATAACTTCAGCCTATTCCCCTTCCTCAGTCTCAAATTTTAACAGCTTGTAGCAACTCATTATATTATCTTCTTTCCAACTGGAAGAACAGAGCCAGAATTTTTAGGAGAAGTTAAATTTGCTGAACAGGACTTCATTTTCCCTCAGTTATGCCGCAGATCCGTTATAAATGCCTGGTTCCCAGAATTTTAAGATAGTTTCTACCTGTTTTTGCATTGCTAAGAAGAAGTTCAAGGCCCAAATCTTGTTCAGCCTCTCCCTTTGAGCCGAAATGCAATACACTGAGGAAAATGCAGAAAAAGTACATGGGAGAGAAAGATATCAATAAACACTGAGGGAAAAAAAAAAAAAAAAAGGTAAAATGAGGGAGGAAAGGGGAAAATATGGATACTGGAGTAGGAGAAGAAGAAAGAAAGTGGAATTACAAGGGGAGACAAATGATATATTGTATATATCTGTGTATATTCAGGTCTAGGTAAGAAGAGGAAAATTGGATTTGGGCTTGGGAGAAAGTTCAATGTGAAGGAAACAAATGAAAGGGAAAAATGCATCCATGGAAAAGTAAAAGAACAAGAAAGATTAGAAAACAAGAAATAAAGTGAAAATCACAGAAGATACATAAATAAATAGATAAAATGAAGATATGAAACATCTATCTTCCCTCAGAACATAAGTGCAGAGGTAAAGGAAATGCACTAGGAGTCTAAATTTGCATGTATTGCCTTCCTCTTTCCAAAGAGAAGAGCCTTATTTTAACTGTGAAGACTGATATCCATAATATTTACATGTATTATAAAATCACTTACAGAAGGCAATTTTATTCAGAAAAGGAATAGCATAAAAGGTGTCGCTTTAAATGACTTCAGGGCCTTTTGGAGGAGAAACATATGTGAATCTGCTTTACAGTTTCCTTATCTGCTGTGTCTTTGACTGTGCTTGTTGCCCTTCTCTACATCTTTTTGCTGTTTAAACATTTCCTTTTCAAGGCACACAGGACTCGAAATGCAGATACATGGTGTATTTATCATGGTATCAAAATGTTTCTTGTGCTTTTTCTCTCTCACTTTTCTGATTATTCCTATCATCCTGTTTGCTCCCCAGATGCCACAGCATTTCACTAGCAGATCTGTTATAGCCCCAAAATTTTGTTCCTGAGAACAGTAATAGTTTATAAACACCGCGGTACTTCATGATCAAAGTTAAAATCTTCGGAATGAACAACCTCTGACTGAGTTACAGAGTGCTTCCCAAAGAAGAATCAGAAGAGCAGAGCCTCCTGAGGTTCAGATGCGAGGTGGAAGGAGCGTGGAACTGCCAGAAGGTTGCTTTGCAGTCTCTCCTTTTGGTCCTTCCGACCTTGATGACAGAAGCCACTACATATGGAGAATTTCTCAGGGATATGTTCCTCCCATGAGCAAAACAGCAATGGTTGGACCCAGCTAAGACCTTGCCATTGCAAACAAATATCAGGTTTTAGAACTGATGGATTAGAGTTATAAAATAATAACATTAATAATTGAAAAGAACAGAAAAATAGAAAGTAAAATTAAAATACAAGAACGCTCTACCAGGAAAACATTGCAATGCTACCGTTAAGCAATTTTCACCAAGGAAACAAGACTTCAGTTTAGCTGATCAGCCTGGATGACTTGCTATTAAAAGTTATTAGGAAAGGAACAGCAGTCCTTTGCTTTCTATGAAGATGCAGTTTTTATTCTGGATTATGAATCCAAGATGTCTTCCCTTTTTCCTGATAAAGGAATGGAGGGAAATGCATCTTCTTTTATAACTGATGCGTTTGGCATTTGAAAACCTGCTTTGGGCAGTCCCCCTTCTTTTTCCAAAAGGTGTCTGGTTCAAGTGATTAATGCTGTGTGAATGTAAACAAAGATAATTATTCAAACTAGAACAAGATGTTCCACCCAAAATGAGCTTTTTCACTGGATGAGATGCCTACTTCTAATAATCAAGAAAGGTTAACCTGACCAGATTTGATTAGCTACTTAATATAATAATAAAGATGCATACATAATTGGTGAGAAAAAGACTGCAGAAGCAACACTGAATCCAAATAAAATATCTCCATCAAGCACAAAGCCTGAGAAAGCATGAGCTGCATGATTGCACTGCTGTAAGAATTTCCAAGATTTCATAAGTACTTTTGCAATCACCTATGTGGAACTTTGCCTGATTAATAAACGTATATACCACAAATGAACGAAAGAGCAGGAAACAGTATCCTTAAAATTCACAAATGTCAAAATGACACAAATAACCCAATGATGTTTTTAACACTGTGCTTCATAGCTGAAGTCAGATGGTTTGTACATATTATTTGAAGACTACAGCCTTGAAGTAAAACAAATTACCATTTCCTTATAGTCAAAAGAACTAAAAGACATTCACTGCTTTCTTGGAATCGTGGCTGAACGACCACCAAGCAAACTTCTCACTGAATGAAGAGTCAGTTGTCCCCAGTTTAAGTGTATTTTAATAGCTGCTTCTCTGCAGAACACATGGTTTCAAGTTTTGTGGGTATAAAAAATATTAAGAACTGAGCAATGCATTTTAGAAGACCTTTCTCATTAATCTGCTATCATTCCACTTTTTGAATGAGGCAGACTAGGTCTTACAGGACATTCTGTAGTGCATAAGGAGACAAGGAGATATGAGACAGATGCTTTGGGGACAGAGTTGATTCAGTGAAAAAAGCATTGCTCTTACTCTGCAGTATTTCTCCAGTAATAGTATGAAAGCTTTCTATTACAATAATAAGACAACTTGCAAGTATTTAAATGCAATATATTAGGAACACTTCACAATATATTCAAATAATGTTAGGAAAACCTACAAGCCTAACACTGCTGGATAACACATGCAGCTCTTGCTAGTTGAGGTAGGTTGTACCCCAAAGAGTTAGCAAATAATGAGATTTACAGTAGGACGCCAGGCACTGGGCCTTGCATTCCTGATGGTAACTTTTCCTCCTTTCAGTGAAGTTTAAACACCCCTTAAAATAAACAATTCAGGGGGAATGAATGTATCCAATATTGATTTATTCTCTTCATAAGAAGTGACAATGTAATGGTAAATTCAATCTATTCAGTGACAAGTTTATGAGCTTAAATATATCAAAAGGGCAATGAAAGCTAATATATAGTGATTAAATAACAATCTGTGAGGAAAAGACAACTCTCAATGCCATTATGCTGGAATCATACACTGACAAAGATCAGGGTTTTGCATTGATTCAAAGGAAGCTGCAGTCATTTGCACTTTGTAACAGCTTGAAAGTTCATAAGGAAAGATTAATTCATCAGTTAACCAAAGTATACTTCAAAATAAAGTTTTTGATTAGAATCTACACTTCTGAGCCTTCTGGCTGTGCCAGTATTGCTGTAACCAGGCATCAGCTGCAATGCCAGCAATTCTGGAATGCAATGCTAAAAAGTGTAGATCACTTTGGTCCTATTTTAATATTGATTTAACAATAAAAGAACTTTAATGATTAATATTTAAATAGTATAATTATTCCTCTAGAACTAAATCCAGAAGGATCCTTCATGGATCCTTCCATGCAAAACAACAATGAAGAGAACGTGCTCTTGCTACATCAGGAGGCTTTCATTTATAGGACCCAGCTGAAGGGTACAGCACATTTTGTGTGTGCTTTGGAGGAAGATCCCTCAGAAACTCTTTGGAAGGAGAAGTACTCTCCCATGATGAGGGTGATGCCAGTGGATCCCTGTGCAAAATGAACAACAAAGGTTAAATACTGATAATGCAGAGAAATGTGAGCAGTATCCATTGTAGCTGCTCAGAAATCATCACCAGTTGGCCATGCTGGTGCCTTGGCTTTGAAGGCTTTGAAACCCAGGCACAAGGGTTGCTTCTTCATCATTATCGTCGAAGTGCAGATTTAGGCGAGCAAAGCCTCCCTACTTATTTTCCCCTCTCTCCTGGCTTTCTTCATTTCAAGACGGATGAAGACACAAATGCTTCGATTTTGGGGAGGAATTGCACTAACTATGAGGCAAGCATTCTCCCTTAACATTCAGTAGATCAGTGATGTTCAGATGCAATGCTTATTCTGCTGTGGAGGAAGGTTAGCTAGAAGGTGAGTTCTGCATTGCACTACAACCAGGGAATGAAGGATGATTTATAACTGCAGCTGTCAGTTTTTGCCAAAATTCAAGACGTTCAAAATGCAAAAACCGATATAATACACAGAGTCTCAATCGTTTTGCAATTAAATAACAAGTAAGTGAAATAGTTTTTACACAAAGCTGGATGGTCCCTGAGACAAGTTAGTCCTTTAGCAGCAAAGTTTGCTCGCAGAGCGCAGTTCCAGTTACAAAGAGAATGGCGAATAAAGACATCTCTAGACCCTTTGTTTCCAAGCCAAACAAAAAAATCCTGTCTCCTGGGCATTATGAGCCCCTGCTCTGTCAAATGCTGAGTGTAGGTTTTCTATCTAAAAGAACCACATTATTATTCCTAACTCCTATTGAGCACTTGCCTCAACACTGAAGTTTTTCCAACTCCTTGGCTAACAGTTGATTTGTTGCTGAGCATAAGAAAGACTTACATCATAACTCTTTGAAATACAAACTAATCTCTTTCCAATCTAAATTTTATTTAACTACTTATCTTACGTCAGCATTGCATTCTGCCACTACAAATTACTTGGAGGTATACGCAATAAAGAAACTCTGTTGAACTGAATGCATGAGAAGGAATATAAAAATATTTACTTTGAAACATTCCTTTATTTTTCTCGAAAATGTTAAAAAAAATGGTTAGTGGCAACAATGTGCATACAATATAACAGAAATATGAGGTGACAGTAGAGAAAAGACCAAATCCTTGCCAATCGACTCCATTTTACCAGGCACATATGAGTAAACTAGCCTCAGCTTGATGTAACTGTTACATCTCCAAAATGCATGCAAGACAAAAAACAGCAAAAACTGTTGGCTGGTGCAACATATCTAATCTTCTTTTTGTTATTACTCTCCTTCTAGTTTTCAACATATCCCTTAATGCTCTTTCCCTTCAGAAGGAAATCTAAGTCTCTCAAAATAATATTTACAATCACTACTGCAATCTCCTCCATGGCAATTCACTCGATGTTTGTTACTTTTTGTGAGGAATAGTTCTGTCTGGAGTTCTCCATTTAGAACAAAACAACTCTGTTTTCCTGATATCCTTCATATTCAAATTATTCCAACCTGTAGTATGGAGCAAAGAATTAGATAAGGGCACAGGGAGGTGTGTAATCCATACATGGCTGCCATGATGAGCTCACCAGTAACTGATATAGCTTTGAACATTAAAACAACTTTAATGAGAGATGATAGAGACTTAAATTATCTCCAGTTATCTCCAGTACAGAGAGGGAGAGAAGGAGAGTTGAGCTCCATTTCAGCAGCCTCCACTGACAAATACTCTAATATCCACTTCTTACTTCAGCTTAAAATACCTTTTGATTGCTACTTAGATACAGGAGAACTTCAGAAGCAATCTCCATCTTAGTTTTCTATTGTCTTACCATTTTTACACCTCTTCTTTCAATTATGGAAAAAGAAGTCCAGCTCCCTTTCTTTTTCTACCTAATTCAAAGACAGCTGTACAGATACACTGTATCCTTGCTACTCCTCTCAAAAATTGTAACAGTTTCTGTGCAGCCTTTTGGAATAACACTGCCCAGTGCAGTGGGTCTTTTGTTTCATTTCTGGTTAGTGCTAGCACAGAACCAGCTACAATTCTTTCAGCCCACATTCAGCAGGGAGTGCAGCCCAAGGGACACAGGCAGTCCTGTGACTGATGGGGAGCAGCACGACCACATCCCACAGCCTGCAGCCCTGCCCACGGGCCCCGAGATGTCACAGCCCATACCAGGTGGGTTAGCACAAGGTCAGCTGCAACCACAAGCGGCTGCTGCAGCAGCACTGGTGATGGGAAGCTGGACCTGCAAGGTAACTTTCATGATCAAGATGAGCTATCAATAATCATCTATTTTTAAATACAGCATCCTATAAATCCTCCTAATTAGTAAACTAGATGTCATCTTTTTAGCAAGCGGTCCCCAGCCTACTTCCTTATTTATTTTCTTGAATTCAATTATATTTGCCACCTGCTGGTCCAATCACCTAAATGACAGATTCTGGATGTAAGCTAGAAGCTGGGCCATAAACAATAATTTCATTATAGTTTAATTTAAAATATTTCCCTCACCTGTTTTCTCTGCTTTACAAAGAATGTTTATGCTGCTTCCCCCTCCAGGCTGTGGGAGACACAAGGGTGCTGCACTGCTCTATGCCCTGCACCAACAGCCCCATAAGAAACCCAAGCTGAGATTTCTCTGGAGTAGGGGACTGCTAGAGGCTGAATAAAAAGGGGAGAAGTGATTTCCCAGCCTGGCTAGAAAAACTGATGAAGGTCAAAAAATAAAGTTGTTTGCTAAAAAGTACCCTTGGCAAAATAAAGGGGAGGAAATATTTAGAAGATAAAAACAATAGAAATCCTCTTGACATGGAAAGAAACAGAGGAGACTGTAATCCCATTGTTATTTAGCTATCACAGAGAACTGAAATTCATCTACTTCAAAAAAAAAACAGTGATTTACATTTCTGAAAATCTTCCCAAATGAAATCCAGTCTGTAAAACACACAGCTAGCAGACAAGCAGTTTAACCCAAAGCATGAATTCAGCGCAATGGACTACTCTCAAATTTGATAAAAATAGGCACTGAAGCTATTCCTTGTCTTTAAGGATTAAATGATGTAGAGAATGGGCTGCTACCGACCTGTGAAAGCACACGGTCCTATCCATATAGGAGCGGAAAGGAAGATCACAGACTGAAACAGGTTTTGGTCCATTTTGTTCTTTACCAGAAACTCAACATCATCCAAAGTACCAGGGTGCTACAGCTCAGGCCTTCAGAGAAACCCACATCTCCTTCCATCACCTTTTGGTGCAGAACTCACAAACCTATCTCCAAGAACTTGCTGCACCCAGTATGTTCTGAAGCCATCACACTTGCCTCAAAAAACTGCCAAAAATACGGGAAAGCTGCCCTTCTGAAACTGAGTCAACAGAACTCAGTGCTGTCACAGGAGATGGTAAAAGCAGTGACCATGAGCAGTGATTCATGAGCATTTTTCTCATCTCTACCATTACAGTATATACACAAATCCACGGTGCTTCCTCCAATCTTTCAGAAACTTTCTCTATTATGTTTTCTTATAACAACTGAAAAACAGAAGTTATTCTCTAGCAACTTGTGTCTTCTGCACCTTTCCTTTGGCCAGTCCTCTCCCAGATTTATTTTCTGTTGACTTTCACAGTTTGAAAATTAATGTTAAGCCGATACTGGACAAAATTACAATTTTACCATCCTTATTTTGGAATAGATAGAATCTGTGTGAGTGCAGCAAAGCTGCATTGTGTATAAATGAAAACATTAGCCAGACTGGAGGCACACAGTCAGTTAATGCCCTAACAGAGCAGCCTTGGAGTGAGAAACTGTACGGCATTTTTATGTAGCATGTGGGAAAACTCTGCAGCATGGGAGTTTCGAACATTAATGCTGCAGCTGTACTAAATCTACGGTGTCAGCCTCTGTCTGCAAGCAAACTAGATTTAAGGACGTACATTTTCACTGCAGCATTAGAGGCTGAAAAATTGTAAACTTGGTTAAGTTGGACAGAAACCTACTTAAAAAAAGGAATGGATATGAATTATTTGTACCTGTTAAACAGTTGCAGATAAATAGACAATTATGTGACCTGTATAAAGTTTCAAAATATGGATCAAAGTGCAAAACATTTTGCAATTATATTTCTACACTGTGACAATTACACATGGTCATAGAGAACAATCTCTGTATCAGGGTCTAAACAATGAAAAATATAAAACATTTCCACTGACCATAATTCCACTGGTCTTTTATCTGCTACCATTTCTTTCTCTGAATGTATTGTAAAATGTTAGATGGATATCTGAGTGACCCTGGGCAGGATCTGCAGGTATTATTTTCTTGTAGTGCTTAAAGACACATTAAAAAGAAAGAAAATGCTCTGTCGCACATAGAAATATAAGCAAGAAAAATGCCGTTATCACTGTGACACATTTAGGAATTTCAACAAATATGCCAGCTCTTCTGCAAGCCTTGAATTAGTTGTTTTGCCATAAGCACTGAGCACAACGTTGGCCTCAGTGAGATGGTGCAGAAGACAGTCTGCAGGCCCTTTCTGACAAGAGGCACAAACAAATACCCTTTGCACAGAGAAGCTGTGAAGTCGTGTAAGATGTGATTCATGACTGGAAAGTCTGGAGAAATATGCATGCACACACACAGGCAGAAATTTGGGGGCATCTGTTATATTGTAGATAGAGTTCTAACTGTGCTGTAACATTTTAAATTTATAGGTTCATTTACCTATCTGTGTCCAAATCTCCTCATGCTGCTGTTCTCTCTAGCTTTCTTTCCCCTTTCAGTTTCGAGTGGTATGGGACTGTTACAATTTAGTTCACAGAGTTTAGTCCAGTTGAAAACTCCACCTATAAGATTAAGCGCATTGGGCAGCCTCACCCTTGTCTCCAGTTGTATAAATCACAAAATCACCACTCCAACGGACTGATTTGGAGATCTTTGCAAAAAGACACTGGTATTGGTTCTCAACAGAAGTGCAAACATACCAACTTTTCCCTGCCTACTCAAAGCTGGTTTAAAGTATGCCACTGAAGAAAAGTGTACATTGCAGCAAGATAACAAGTGTGACTCGCTGAACAAACAACAGTGATATCTCCTCTGACCAGACACCAAGTAGATGGCACTATCTCTTGACCACCTTGCAGACAAAGCCTCTGGCAGGTTGAAAGTCAAATACCTTGAACTACAATAGAGTCAATTATAATGTACCTAAACCACTAAAAATAACCATGTAACCAGCTCTGATACAAATATGAAATGTACAAGGGAAAAATTCTGCAGTGGAAATAGCGTCACACTTGGAAGCCTGGAGCAGTCAACTGTAGCACCTAGAGGCACACAGTATCTGCAGTTCCAGCAACAAGTGATTCTGTGTTTTGCATAGTTCAGTTACTAATTGCTCTCTTTCCACAAGCCGCCGTGTTACAGCAGCATACTACTCTACTAGCCACTGGAACATCTGGAAATATGTGCTTGTTGCTGTTACAGTCAAAAGAAAGTGTATCACTGATTTAAACAAGAGAAGGCATGATAAAAAGATAGGCAAGACTTTCTGTGTGAGACACAGCCTGATAAATTCTGTAATGAACCATCATTGTGTACATCACACAAACATTAATATCTCCTCCTAAACCATATTTATCAATGAAATCAAAACACAGCAAGCTATAAGTTTGCATGAGCATAAGGATTTTCTAATAGCAAAGCAAGTATTTTTGTTTTTACGTAATGTTGAGGTACAGAGGGCCTTGATCCTACAACCTCATGGAGCCCCTTGGTTCTAATGGGACTACTCACTTACATACACTAAATACATACGCTCTTAGGATTAAGTCCTAAAAATTAAAACAGAGCGGGATTACTGAAAGCACAGTAAAGCTCCTGCAGAGACTGCAGCTAACGCAACTGAAAATGTTATATTCACTGTTCGCACACTCAATTTTACCCATGATTCTGGCAAAATTTGTGCACCTTTGTCTCTAGAGTCATAAACCCTGAAAATCAAAATCCTTGAAAACCACGATGGCTCTGAGTTGTAATAAAACCAAATCAATTGTTTAGGCTATTAGTCAACTTTAGCAGTAACATGTTGCTTGTTAAGCATACATGTTAATGTTTCTCTTAGTAGTATTAATCTAAAAAATAATAACTTTAATATTGTTAGAAACAGAGAATTTTATATATTGTCACCAGACTAAAAACAGCAAGCAAATATTAACTTTGTGAAGTGCAAAACTTTATTGACCAGTGAGGTAAATATTGACTGAACTGAAGCAAATATTTATGTGCTGACGTTAATGGTACAAATCCCTTCAAAGATTTTGCCTACCATATTCTGTATTTGTACTTATTTTGAAGGTTCTGAGAAGGAATATCTGGAAATCCTCCTACAATGGTAATGTTTTATAAGAACATAACTGTTTTACCTTAACAACTAACATGAATATGCATTCAGAGGGGCAGAATATTTTGGCCTTGTACTTGACAGAGGTTTAACTAATTGGTTTTGGACAAGCAAGATGTGTTAACTCTTTAAGTCTGACCAAGTAACAATATCCAAAATGTCTGTTTAACTGATCCCTAAAAAAGTAAACAAAAAGTTAGTCAATCTTCAGCCACTCATAATCCAAAAATTTTCTTACATATCTCGCAGTAACTGAAGCCAGAATATAATTTTTCCTGCTGTTGGTTCAGGTTAAACGAAACATTTTATAGCAGGCAATCTTAATGTAATTCAAAGGAAATACAGAAGCAGTTTTTTTCTTCTGTGAGTTAAGGACTGCCACCCCATGAGAACATGCACAGAGCAGTTACATAAGTGCTTACAGGAAGCAATAAGGCTGCATGAGGTGCAGACAAAACCTGCTTCATGAAAGCAGTGTTTGCTGCTATTGACAATGTGTCACAGACACCCCCAATGCCTTTCCCACCTCAAAACACAAACTAACACGAACTAAAAAGCCAGTACATCTTTTAAATATTCGTATCACATGACTTATGTTAGAACACTCATTTGTTTTTTGAGCCTAAAATACGTTAATGTCTGCCAGGGAAAATAAGGAGTAACTAAGGATATAACTGTGAACAGGTGCTACAGGTCAGATAGAAATTAAATCCCTTCCTAGTACATGCATGCAGAGTAGGGTTTTACTTGCGTAAATAAGTCTTTATTCAATAGAACTATTCACACAGGGATTCACACACTCAGATTAACACATTAAACAGATTGGAAAAAATAATTTTGAGAGGCTTCAAAGATTCTGTTGAAGATTCTGGCACCTTTAAACACATCCATTAGAGAACACCAATGTCTCACACAGCAGATGATCATTACAGTACGTCTTCTGACCTAAATAGCTTTGTAAGCAGCTCTTATAACAACAATTAGCACACACCTTCTAAAATTCTTTAAACAGCTGAGTATTTTTTCAGTAATTGCTTTTAACAGATCCTTCAATATCACCACAAGAAAAGACCAGTTCAGACGACAGCCTCTCCACTTCATTCCAGTGACCATGGGAATTGCTCTTTCTCGTGCATAAAGACAGAGACTGAGCACCCTCCTGTGCAGTGAGCAAAAATTACAGCTGCCCTTTGTGGTTCCACTGTCTAGTTCTCATTCAAGGCTCC
Organism: Alectura lathami; assembly: GCA_013399715.1. NCBI lineage: Eukaryota > Metazoa > Chordata > Aves > Galliformes > Megapodiidae > Alectura > Alectura lathami. Next base: position 400,026 of record VXAV01010123.1, on the reverse strand, counting down.
ATTTGTACTCAAAACCCAAGACTCTGGGATCTGTTTCACCAGTCCTAAAGCAATTATATGACACCATTGCAGTGGAATTAGTCCCAGTTTAGAATGATTTCACAGAAATCAGCACATTGCTGTACGCAGAGGGCTTGTAACGTTTCTGGAAACCTCAGGGAGCAAGATGATGTCATTACACTATAAGAATATCTCGCTCAAATTCTTTGCAAGTGTGCTGTACAAAGCCTACGTGATCGAACTTCAACAGTGAAATTCAGATTCCTCAGCAATCACTCAAGTGATGAGTTTTCGAAACTAGTCTCTATTCTTAAGCACCTTACATATGGGAGCACAGGAGCTGTTTTCCTGTGCTCAAAATTCAAGCTGAAGTACAGGTTGTATAATTGCAGGAGCTAGTTTTTACAAAGATTGAACATCTGAAGCTCAGGAAGCAGTCAAATTTTAAAGTTCATTTGAACCTCTTGCCAAGATTTTCAAATCCTTCAAACAATTTACACTAAATCCCTTTATTTTTGCAAGTCTTCCATACTCATGTAACATTTTGTGAAGAATGAAGACAACCAATAAAGCCTTTGAATATTCAGGACATTCTGCTATTTTACAGACTCTTTTTACAGAAAGGAAACATTTTTACCATGTCATTAACTACAATTCCTTTCCTTATATCTGAGGTCAGTTCTTACTAACTTCACCCACGAATTTCACCAAAGATGTATGCTGTAAATATATCTTTAAAGGCCTGTAGTTCCTTCCACACCTTTTTATGAAAAACAGTGGTATCATAGTTTATTAGGAAGAAGAAAGTTGAAGGTTAAGATTGTAATCCTCTGATCTGTTCTAAGAGGGAAGTTTGCAGAGCTCCTTCAGGAATTAGGACTAGGAAATAAAATATTTTCTTCTAACATTACACTGCCACAGCAGCACGAGCAGAGTTCCACAAGGCTCAGTATTTGTTCCAATATTGTTTCATGCATTTATTAACAGTGATGGGAAAAGCAGATATATACAAATGAAATCTGCTGATAGGATTAATGAAGGACTTACTCCCTATACCTTGGAGGATGAGGAAGTCTGGGGTTACTCATATCTAAGTATTTTCAGACTGTCTTCTCCTCCCATCTGGGAACACACCTGGATGGTGATTTGGCTCTCTGTGTGAAAGTTACGGGCAGTACAGATTGGTAGGTTTATAATGAGGCATTGCATAACACAACACGTGCAGTACTCATGGGAAGAGACTTCCAATTTTATGTTTAGAAGCTCTGAAATGTATCGTGTAAGGAATAGCCAAATCCAGATGTCATTAATAGCATCCTGAAAAGATACCTGCTAAACAACATCTCTGACGAATTACATACCTTCTAATGAGCTGTGAACTGGAGACAAATCAGCAAGTGACCTGCATGAGCAAACATTATTGATTAGTAACTTGCCATGAATTAACTTCTTTCCAGTGCATGTTACAATGAGAAAGTTTGAGAACAATTTTGATTTAAAACTACATTTGCACTTTAATGCATTTTATAATTACAGAAATGAACAGCTGAACTAGGCTTACATATTTATACACTTCCAAGGCATGTACAGAAGGCACGCATAATTTCCAACCGTAAGATACTATTTAAAAATAAAAGATTCATAATTGCACTTCCTCATATGAGAATCCACATTGTCCTTCATAATCCAAGCACTGTGAGAATGACTTAGAAAGCAAAGATTAAGGGAAGGAACAATACCATAGGAAATAAGAAAAATATGAGAGTTTTGTTAACTGTGGAAGGATGGAGATAAAGCCATTTAATTCTTAGTGCTACCAGCTGAGCATCCGAAATCTGCATGGTGCTGCTACTAAGCAGTAGCTAGATAAAAATTCTGTAGAAGAACATCTCCTTTGTTCAGAGGGTGTAAAGGAACAGGAGGCTTGTGGGTCTGTAGGCCAGTTAAGCGTATCTTTAGTAACTAGCCCAACCATGGCTTTGTTTTAATTCCAACATATCAGCCAAAGCCCAAGTGAAATGCAAAGGATAATCCCTTCTTCCCTCACAGGAGGCCAGAAATTTTCAGCCAAGAGATTCTGGATACAGATAAGCAAAAACACCATAAAAATGTGCAAAACTGCTGCAGGCGTCTCCTTTGAACCTACCTCCAACAGAACCAGAGGCATGTCCTTTGGTTTGGGCCGCTCCCAATCCTCAAGTATGAAAGATGCGTCCCATGGATGGCAAGGAGTTGTTAAACACCAGGCCAGACAGCTCTGCTAACTACTTCGTTTCCAGGCCATGAGATCTGATGGAGCACCTGTCCTGCCCTCTCCCAGTCACCCGACCCCACGGCACACCAGTATTGCTGGTTTAGGTCACACTGTGGGACTGGTTTCCAGAACTACTCAGATATTAGCCACTCGCTTCAATGCAAACTGCATACCTAACCACTTTTAAAACTACTGGAGCCAAGGCAAACAGCTGCCATTTCTGGATGGAACTAATTTATTCAAGAGCACATTTTGAAAGCAGATCCTGCATCCATTTAATTTCAAGCCTCTCCTAGGAGCTGCAGTGGCGCTAACTAGGGCAGCGTTTTCCTCAGGTTTCCTAGGAGGCAAAGCCAATTTCCAAACAGCAGGACTTCCCTGTGGTGAGCGCTAATCACAGACGAGAAGCAACGACACCACAGCGCGCATTTCTTCATTTCCTTCATTATTATTGCCTTCCCGGATCAATTTTAACCGACGCTTTAACTAAAAAGCGCCAGGAACCAGCGGCCCCCCGCGCTGCGGCCCGTCTCCGCCTCACGCCGGCCCTGCCGCCGAG
>VXAV01010123.1:297674-362526 GCA_013399715.1 Alectura lathami | reverse complement strand
TCTGAACATGGCTTTCAATACTTGCATATTTTTGATACAGAATTTCTATACAGAAGGATTTTTTTCTAGGCGTTACCGTAGGTCTAACAGAAGACTACAACTCTTGCTCTTCCTGCTATATTAGGAGCGCTAGGAGCAACTAGGTAATTTTTTAAAATCTATTTTTTTCTTTTTTTTTAAAAAAGATTTGGGAGGAGAATTGCTGGTAGATTTCAGATGCAAGACCCTGTAATGTGTTGTATAACCTTAAAATGTAAGAAACAGGTTCTTTTTTCGGCAAATTTTACAACGGCCACAAGGTGGTGCTGCTATGAAGGTGCAGCCTGCAAACACTCAGACTGCAATAGCGTGTAGGGGCACACACTGGAAGCTTATAAAGTACATTAGGATGGCCAAACTGGGGGTTATGCTCTATTACCGAGCGTTCTTCTACCTGTGTTCACTTTAAATTTCAATGGCAGGGAAAGCTCTTGGAACTCTTGTCATTCTTCTGGGCTTCAGGTAGAGGACAGCAGACACTGTATATTACTCATATCTTTATTTCCCTTCCTGGTTTCATTTACCTCTTTGTTTTTGCTCAGGTCAGGAACAGAAAATACTAAAATCCACTCAGGAGCAGCTGTTCTCAAAGTAGCTCTGGCACATGAGATCTGGAATGGCAAACAAATTTCTTGACAAGATTCAAGTAACTACAATTGAATCTGAAGAAAGTAAGTACTGGGACTGAGTTCCCAACTGCTCAAATACAGATACAGTAATGGCTGATCGCTGGCGTGGCTGTAGTTTCAACACAAGCCACAATGGATTCTGATAAAATTCATGGCAGTTTATAGATAAGCAATGTTTATCTCTAATGTCTTAAAAAAAAAAAAAAAAAAAAAGTTTCAGGAGCCTGTTAGTAGTCTGGCAACTGTCAGTCCACAGCATTAGAGCTGAGACCAGTCCTAGTTCATACAGAAAAATTACCTGTGTAAATGAAGAGCTAACCTGGTGCTTCAGTTCAACAGCTAAAATCAGTGAACATGCAGGGGAATGAAAGTCATTTGCAGGGGTGGGTGGGGAGAATGCAGGAGGGGAGGAAAAGAGGAAGCAGGTGGGGTAAATATACCCAGTAACTTCATATAAAGACACTTGACATTTCTGACAACACATTTTGACAACATTCTTCTTACAGACCAGAGGACACAATCCAACAGCTCAGCCTGGTTTGCTTTCTCTTCTCACCCAGCTGCTTTAATTCCTGTTTTAGGAACTCTCTCTCAAAAAGAGGACACAATAGTCATGGTTGAACTATCCAGACATATTTCAAGCCCTATACTGACAGTAAAATTTGAATTGTTTAGAAGTTTAAAACTACATTTTTTGTAGACAATTATTTGTTATTAATTTTTTTTTCCCCACTAAATTACTTCCTGGCAGCTCAGAGTTAGGGAACCATTATGATCCAAACGACTTTTCTGGTGTTATTTTTTTGTCAGTTTAACCCATTGTCTTTAAGTTGGGTATTTTCACACAAGAAACTGGAGGAAAGATTGCACAAGACATAAAAATAAACAGCTCAGGCAAATCAAGTTTGCAAGGAACAAAGGGTCAGGAAAGCAAGCAGTACCCTCTTCCCTCCTTCAAAAGGCACAGGATGTTTTGCAACATAGAAATAATTTTTCCTAGTGCTTTCTACGGATATTGCTATCAGACTAAGAACTTCTTCCAGTATCAGAGATGAAAACAGGTCGCTCCATTTCTGAAAAATAATGACCGAGTCCCAGGGATGGACATTCTTCCTCATTGTTACAGTGGATTACAAAAGAGATATGAAAGAGCTTTGAAAAGGCTCTGACAGATAAGTCCTTTCAGCAACAAGGAAGAGAGCCATGGGTTATTGTGCTGCTACACCCAGTAACTGCTGCAGAAATAACATTGCATTCCTCTATGTATTCATAATTCCAAGCGTGAAGAAAATTCAGCAGGCAGTCACTGCAGCTCTGAATGGCATGGAGCCATTTGTCCATTCTTTATAGCTGCATTTATTATTTGTGGCTTATGTCACTTTTAGTTAACAAAGGAGCGTATTTGGGTTTCTTGTTTAAATTTAATGGCAGGATTTGGTCTATGTCAGGCGACACAGCACACATCTAAGATGCATGCCCCTGAAGCAAAAATAAGAATTTCCTTAATGTCTAGTTATGGCATATGAAAAGCAGAGATGAAAAAATCTGCAGCTCAAAGGCATAACTAGGCCAAGTTCATTACTGCTTAACAAGGATGCCTCTGCAAGAACCTGTTTGCAGTTAGGACTTAGGGAAAATACTTTTCAAAGCAGCAACAGAGGATCTCACCCATCAGCCAAATTTTGAATTTTGACAGCACGGATTTCTCAAAGCTACAAAAATTGGAGGAAAAAACAGAACTGTAACTGCTGTATTAGCTGTTACAATCCCTTTCATTACACTGGAAAAGTGATTGACGGGAATTATTTTAGGCTTCTCTCGGCTTCTTCCTGTCAATGTTTTTCCCTGCTGACCTCAGTTTTAAAATTCTCACACCCTTTCCCAAACTTCCCAAACTAAGCCTTCGTTTTTTGATCTATGGCTGGATTCCTCTATTTTTTCCCCAGGATGTGGAGAGGAGAGGGTCAAGTGACAGGAAGTGAATAACTATTATCAAATTTACATCATCGCAAATTATATTAGAAGCCAGAGCGTTCCTTTTCTATCTTACTGAGAAAATTAATTGTGTAAATGATAGCCTGAGCCTGGCAGAGGGCCTTTGTTTCATTAGAAACTAGAATCAGTGAGGTAGATCAAAGGTCAGCACGAGCCCGTGGCTTACTGAGGCAGGGACCACAGAACCAGTGGCCTTGACCTAGCCAGTTTTAGGCAGAGTACCCACAGGATGTCTACAAACCAAGGAACAATGCATCACATCTCACTATTGTTTTTTGTAATGGACAGGTGCAGCTCGCTTGGAAGGATTCAAGGACTAACTACAGAAATACTGAGTGAATAGGATGACTTTATCTGGTCACCAAAAAACAGGACCAAATTTTAACGTGTTACGAGTACTTTAAAGATAGTAGCTGACAGGGCACTGACAGATACAATTTATTTGGACTGAGGTATTGGTGCTTGTAAGGTAAGACTCAGTACCAGTGAAGAAAGGATAGTACCAATGAAAAAGTTTAAAGGTTTTTAAGGGGCTTACATGCACAGATTTACCAAACAGGAACAGTTCTAGATTAAGGGCAAAGCTCTGTGATTTCCACAAAGACCAGGATTTTATCAGTGTGAAAGAAGGAAGTTATGTACAAATTACCAGCTGGTGCACCAGGAAAGATCAGGGTACAAAGAGGTACTGAATGAATAATTCATTTCCTTTGGCATTTGCTAATAAATTCAGTGTAAGTACTATGAAATGACAGACCAAACACCCAAAAGAAAGTACTCTCTGTGCACTTTAAAGAAGTCTGAGATTTGCTGGACACCACTGTAAAAACCAATAGTCACCAGGAATGCGATTCATGAGCCTAATTTATTATAAAAAGCTTCAAAAGGAACTGAGCTGCTGCCTTTCCTCGTCTGCTTTCAAAGGCAACCCAGACACTGCTTTACTAATGCAGCACATTCCGGTGTAGGCTTCCTCCTCAAGCCTCCAGCCTCTGGGCTTCCTCCCGCACCCCTGCCCACGCTCCAGAAGCACGGGGCGGACACTCAGCCAGCCTGTAACCCGCCTGGATGCAGAGCTGATAGTCCTGAATTTCAACTATAGGGCCTTTCCGGTGCTTTCAGTCCAACTGGACGTTCACAATGGACCCTTCTGATTTCACATTGTATGAGTCCTCTCCCTCTAGACAGCCACTTCCCCTCTGTCCGGGTGGGGTAATGAGTCACCTACCTCCGTGAATCAGCAGAACATGCTTAACCCTTTCCCAGAAGCAGAAACAGCTGCAGCAGGGTGGTGGTGCACGCAAATATTCCTGCTAATGATACAGAGCAAACTGGGAAAGCTGAAGATAGCTTGAGATAAGAGGTTAGAGAGGCTGCTTCTGCTCCTTAGGGAACAGGAGATTTAAAGGCAGTTTTGAGACGTGTAAATACGTTCCACGATAAAGATCTTGGCTGTGCTACAGTGACTAAATGGAAGAAGCCTAGACTTCAGCTCCATGGTTCATACGTGCCTGAGAGATTCTAAACAGTGACTTCAGCCTTCAGTGGTATAAAGCAAAGTCACAGACCTCTGTACGTACCCAAGGTTGCACAAACAGTCTTGTCTCATCTTCAGAGCAGTACTTTTCTTTTCAAGATGGAATGATATACTGTAAGATGTGCCATAAAATAGAAAAATAAGCAAAATGAGGACTTTCTTTAGGCTAAGATTCCCATTTTCAAGGTATGAAAAAAAGTAGAGAAACCAACTAAAACACGCCACTGGTTAACAGAAAAAGACAGAATAAATATTTCTCTGCATTTCTTGTTTGAGCTTCAGTAAGCTGTCAGCTCATTTCCCTAATTACACGTGATAAGAAATAAATACCATCTGAAATGGTATATGTGCGTTCTCCAGAAGGGATTGCTGTACATGGTTGCATGTACAATGTAATGTATATTCACAAAAATACTCCTCAGTTGCCTGAGAATGGTGTAATTGTGGTCAGATGGCATGATAGAATTTGAACTTTTGCCCAGCAGGCTCCAGTATGCAATAGATCATTTACTGGAGCATGTTAGCAGAACTCCACAAAGGAGCCAAATGGAAAGCAGCCTTATCCCACATGCTGAAGGTGTAATGAAGTACTGACTCTGTACTTCTTGGCTGGCAAGGGCAGCCGTAGGTTCATTGTAATAGCCTCAGTAAGAACAGTCAGAGCTGGGCAATAGTTCAGAGCTACTGCTCTCCAGACGGCTCAGAACAATACCAAGTTCAAGAATACGTGTTCCCATGGAAGCCCGCTTGCTGCTGGATGTCATGCATTTCTACCACATGCAAAGAAAACACTGGGAAATTTCCTCCTCATCCCACTTCGAGCAACTTTGACGTGTGTTACGTGTCTCTGAGTCACCTACTCAGCAAATGTACTTACATAGCTCTTTGACGCCGTGAATTAGGAACTTTGGTGACCAAACCTATTGGTAGTATTTGGCAACTGATGAACATAAACCCAAGGAATACTTTTCTCCCAAGAAGCCTTCCGTTCTCTCCCTTAACTCAGGTTTCCACATTATTTTCCCCTGTAAAGATTTAGTCAGGCTTCTCCACAAACCCAGTATTTTCACAGCAGAGTATTAGTATATGAAAATAGATCCAAACCTAATGTGTACTGTGAAAAGAGTAGCTTATTTCTCAGTGACAAAGGAAACCTGAACTTGCTTTAGTACACACGGGCGCCTGCTCCAGCCAGACAAGACTCCAGGCAGCAGTCAAGCCTCCACTTGTCCAAAACCTGCTCAGCACCAAGGACAGTCAGGGCTACAAGAAGAACCGAGGGGAAGAGCCATCAGCGATTGTCTGAAGCTAGGCGTCTCAGGACAAGGTCTGCCAAACAACATCAGCACTTCATTATTCACCTAATGGGAATGATCATCCCTCAGTCACAGCTGAACTCTGTTGCCAAAGGAGAGCACGAGATTTCCACACTTCACTTGAAAACACAAGGCTCCTCGTGAGCAGCCGTCACATTTGCAGTTCACGCACAAATGCTGCAGTGTGATTTGCCACGTGGTGTTTGTGCACATGCAGAAGTGTTTAAGACAGGTTTATATAAAACTGTTACGGGAGGAAACAAAATCACCAACTGCAAAAAAAAAATTACTGTCTAGTAGACTTTTTTTTTTTTTTAACATCCATTACTGTGAGCCTAACAAAATATTGGCTTCAGGCAGCTTAAGAGTTACTCTTCCTGCTGCTCCCCATCTAGCGTCTCCTTGTGTAATATGCATGGCTGCATGTGACTGTATGTCACAAGAGGTCATCTGGATCGAGGTGAGACGTGAGAATCAAGGGATCGAATGTGAAATGTGTGTTTTTATGAACAGATCCTGAATATTACAGCTCTCAGGAAAACAGCTGCAGCCAACCAGAGGCACCAAGAGAAGCAGCATGGTTTCGCCATAGACCAGAGATTTGTGAGCAGGGCTAGACAAGTACACTCCACCATACTCCACTGTAACAAAGAGTAGCTAAACAACACCCTGCTAATGCCACAAGGAAACAAAGTGTTTAAGCCACCTCTGAAGGGCAGGCAGAATCAGACCGGTGTGGCACCCTCTGTGCCATTAACATAAAAAAAGTGGATTATGCCTGCATTACGCACACAATCACCTGTATTAAGCACACAGTTCTTCCCTCAGAGGATCTCTCAGGTAGGAGCAGCGGAGGAGCCTCCAGAGGAAAGACACCAACTTGCACTTTTTACAGGGACAGAAAAGCAGTTTCTGAGGCCATGAGGAGACAGGTGCGGTTTGCAGAGCAGTTATCAGAGCAGGGAACAATACAGTGAGCTGACAAGTCCTATCTCTTGCCTCTCATCAGGAAATAGCAGCTAGTTTCCTTATTACCAACTGCCTGGGCAACTCATTTAAACTTCTTGGGAACCCGGAACAATTAAGCTGGGAGTAACTCCCTTGAAACACGGCAGATGCAGCACGCTTACACCTGAACAGCTCGTCAAATGGGGTTTAAAGAAAGGTGACCTTTGATTTAATGCCAGTGCAGCCAATGCTCTGAATCATTTCAGGAGTGAACAGTAATAAAAACCCCTCCAGCAGAATAAAGGGCAATGTTAAAAGCAAACTAAAACAAAGCTTAGCCCATTTAACAGGTTCGCAGCTTTTTTTTTTTTTTTTTTTTTTTTTGAAAGCAACTGAACATCACCGGCAGTGAATAGACGGAATGACTTCAGAGCCCAACAGGCTACTCGGTTTCAATTCACAGAGCCACTCTCAGCATTTTTGACCAAAAAAACCATTTTGATGAATCCCTGGTGCCCGTCACAGCTTGCTGGGCCTTTCCTGTCTGCTTTTACCCAGAAGGCCAGATATCTTTTGGGCATTTGATGACAACTGCTGCATTTGAGCTCCTTTCGCTCTTGACAACTGGCTCAGGTTGTTAAGGCTCCATTTCACACCACTACCAAAACCCTGCTATGCTGCCTTTTGTGAAAGCTGAGCGGATGCATCAATAACCGACTGAAACAGATAAAGACGCTAGGGTGCATTACGAACAGCAGGCTTGGGAGTTTTTCTGCATAATCCCTTTAAAAATGAGTTTGCGAAAACATATGCAAATATTTACCCTCTATCTGCTTCTGAATGCGTTAGCAGGGTGTTTCACAAGGAAAGCGATTGCTTCACTCCCTGTTTCCTGAAGAGGCTCCAGCAACCCACCAAGGTTCCAGCAATTAAACCCTCACCTGGACCAGTCTGGGGCGAGAGCCCAGCAGGGAGCCCGCCCTGGCTCTCCCCCGGTTCATGCTCCGCTTAGTGCTGCAATCCCGTTAAGGCTGGGCAAAGTACTTACTGTTTAGAGTGTTTTGCTTCTTCCACTCCAAGAAATAAAAAATACAAATTTACAGAAAAAAATATAATCCCAGATGAGCATTTTCAATTACCTTGTATATGATTACATCCAACCTTTTAACTGCTGATTACAAAGTGTTTCTTTAACCATGTGCTTCAAAGAAAACTGCAGTTATTTTTACCTCCAAGGAACACACCCAATCACCTCTTATTTTCACACCTGCAATAGATTTTGTTCACTAACATTACTATTTGTGCTTGATAATCACGGAAAGATCCACAGTTATCTGTGCTTGCAATTAGTGCTGCCTGCAGCGAGGAGGCGGCTGATTCTAACAAATTAAATAATGAAACCCAAAAACACAGCAGGGGAGGATGTTCAGGAGCAGTGCTAAGCCATCTTCAAGTATTAGTGACAAGTATCTGATTTTAGGGTGAGTTATTTTAGGTTGCTGCTTTCACAGGAATCCCAGTGTGACACTGGGATGGAGGTATGGAACTGCAGGCAGCGTCAGGCAGCAGGTTTCCTGTTGCCTTGATGGAGCTGAGGGCAGGGTGGAACCGGGTGATTCAGCCTAGCACAGGCCAGCGTGACCCGTCCAGCTCTGCTCACACCAACACAATCCTTCTTGCCCTGACCAGGTACACCACGGCTGCCACAGAGAGGGACATGCCAGTGTGCTTACATCTCATCCCGCCCGCACAGTCCGCCGATGAGACGCAACTCACAGGCCAGACGGTAAGCAAGCAAGGGTTCAAAGAAGGGATCAGCTCTAATGTGCTGCTTTGAGTTGTCAGGCTGACAATACAGCCAACTTTCTGCTGCTTCCTATTTACGGGGCAGCTGTGAAAGCACAAATTTAGCCATGTTCCACAGATGACGAGACTGAAAATTCTGTAGCACCTCAAAGTCATCTTTCATTATGTTTAACCACACCTTAGGTGTTAGGAGGGCTGCTATTTACTTGTGTGATTTTCAGTAATTCAAGAGAAAAAAAAAAAAAAGCAAGATACTTTATTTAGCGCCTAAACTGCGAGAAGGATCAGCTGCTAAAAGACAGTGACACCTACTAAGGCTGCTGCTCTTGCAAACAAGGCTCACTTTGGGTCTCTCTCTAACCCATTTTCAACTAGATGACTGGCTGTTTCCAGTGTGCAACTGAAAATATGCACAACAAAAGAAAACTGTGGGTTAAGGGACCAAGGCACATGCTTTCAGACAAAATGTTTAAGGCTCTGGGTCTTTCTTTGAAGACACAAAATACAATTGCAAATATATCTTCTATATTCACTCACCACAGAATGCTTGGGATAACAAATTTCACACCATAACAACAAAACTCAATAGACAAAAATGGAAACAATCCAGCTGAAGTGAACACGGGGAATTAGTTATTTGTTTATTTAAGCACACAAAAACCTCTCCATTTGCATAACCTTCGTTTCTTTTACTTTTTACCTTTTACCAAACCTTACCATCTCCCAGTGGCTGAACAGGCAGAAGCAGGTAGGATGACCAGTCCCTTTGTTAAATATTATTAGAAAGCTTTAGAACAGCAGCACAGCTTATCAGAACGGATGCATACAAACATGGCTTGCAGAACCACATGTATATATTTCTCACTTTATTTTTCAATGTGTAAACATATATTGAAATAGAGGGGGGGTACGCTTTCAGTTTGTCTAGCGATTTTTCACTACTAATCAGCAGGCGAGGAGGCATAAGGAGACTGCTAAGGCATTCAGAAAGTTACAGTTCATTGGCTCAAGCTCCAGGAAGAGGGGCTTTTTTTCTTCCCTTTTTGATTGTTATTGCAATCTCCTCATCTCAGTCTGACAGCATGCAGGGACCCCAAGAGGGCATGAATTTCATTTACTCCCACAAAAGGCCTTAAGACACTACCAGAAGCGTGAAGTAAATAGCAGCGTCCCTGGGATGGATGGCAGATCTGAGGAGAACAGAGTGCCGCTAAAACCGGGGAAGGCTGCAAACAGCTGTCTCACTGATCTGAATACCCTGAAGAAAAATGAAACAAACAGCTACGAACTGCTGCCATGATCTACTACAACATGCACAAGTTTTAGTAGACTGAAAAAAGTTGAGTGTCAAAAAGAGTGATGCTTTCAATGTTTTTTGTTTTAGAACAAGTTCTTTGCTAGATAATTGTCTAAGACCTTATTTAGGTCAAAAAGAAAAAGCTGCTAGGGCCAAGAATTAAGAAACACTATTCAGCTTTTAAAATTCAACAGGGCAAATGAAGGGCCTTTATGCTTTTAACCATCTCACACTGCCTCCCAGCACTCAGAATTTTAGGTATTTAAATTTAATGCACCTCTGTTGACAGGAGTCCATCTTTAAAGCCTTACCATTCACTCAGTAACACTGTTTGAAGTTATGTATGAAGCATACAAGATAAACATTACAAACCTTACACACAACTGAGATGAAACTTTAAAAGGTGCTTCTTATGCAGACTGCTGCAGCACATGACTTGTGTACTCATTTCCATCGAAACTTAAAAACATTGATATGCCACTGATGTTCAATGAAAACAGCTGGAGATGGATGAGCAAACGGTCAGATGAGAGATACCAAAATGTCAGACAGCCTACCGACTGTTGTTGCCATGAGATCCAACAGTCAACATCAGTCTGATAAGCTATCCGACAGGATGGTACAGCCATGAGGATGTCACGACGGTTGGCAACACACGAGGACATTCAGGCAGGATTGAACAACATACTTCGTTCTCACACCTTGCTCGAGGTGTGCCCTAACCTAATGCAGGGATCAATATAACCCAAGCAGGAACAAAATCTAGCCTGCTTCGTGCTCACATGCCACCTTTTGATAACACTAATTGGAAGTCAAATTAATTCCCATTAATTCCTCCTAGGATTCATTTCACTGTGGGTTCTGTTCATATACACTGGAACTGGAACACTGACCCCAAACAACGTTTTACAGATGTCTGAATTGTAAAGCCTAACCGTAAGGTTTTCTACAGTTCTACACAGCATTGCTGGGTTTGATAGCAATTCTCTGGTTTCAGCTGGAATCTTTACTCTTCCCCTCTCTTCTCCTTCACAGCTCATGGTGCTGCGATCAGTGGCAAACACTTACCAAGAATTCACGCTAACAAATCCAGCCAGCTGTTTAACTTGCCTACTATAACCAGCGAGCCACACTTCATCAAGTTACATGCTTTCTACTTTCTTCTGCTAAGCAAGAAGTTCTTAAGAAAAAAGAACCACAGGAATAAAGGGTGGCTTCAGCACCACCTGTGCGGGAAGGATGAGTCCAGCATGCAGTTCATGGGGCCAAGGCTTAATAAAGAAACTGCAGAAACTTAATATACAGAAGTGGAGGGGAAAAGAAAAAGCTTAAAAAGACTGACACAAGAAATTCTGGAATGATCAAAGATGACTTTATAAAGTTTTATCTTCATTCTAAATATACAGAATAAAAAAATGTCAGCTTCAGCATTTTGACATCAATCATTTCCGCTAACATCATGACGATAAAGGGTGGCTGCTCCAACCAAGAGCACGTGCAATGCAGTGGGACACCGGAGAATTCAAACGGAATAACCTTACCGTGGGGGACATGCAGCGGTTTTTATCCGGTCTGTATTCATCTATATACATTTTGATGGCCTTGAAAGTTAAGGAAGAAAGCAAAACAGCCACCCTTCAAAGTAAAAGTTACCCGTAGGTGAGTCTGAAGTTAAGTCAGGAAATAAGAAATCATCCGTTTGGGAAGTAATTTGGATGGACAACATACCTGTGTTAAACATAATTTAACTTCACGTTGTCCATTCCATATAATACAACTCAGACATGGAAAGCATTTATACCTTACCGTAACATCTATAAGTTTGTCAGTGAAACGTCTGCTCTAACAGCCAAATTATTTTCAAAATAAAAAAAACTGTTATAGTTGAAAATTGATGTTAAAAAGTTTTCCCCCATTTTGAGTAATGCTGATTTTTGAACATATGGACAGATGTGTCACTCTTTGTATCTGCTAAAGTTTTTTTCAAGCTCATTTGTTTTTTTCTTCAGAGTACATCTTCTGTTGCAGTCGTTTGGCATAGCTTTGGGCCATGGAGTTGATTATAGATAAGATGAAATAACAAACCATGACAATCACCAATTTTTCAAACATCCACGATAGCCAGTTTTCCCCCTGGAGAGACAAAGACAAAACAGAATAAGGAGGAAAATGAAGATTAGTGCACAGCACAAAAGCAATTCTCCATTTTATAGGTGAAAGGGAAAAGCCTGAACAGTTTTTTTAGAACTATATAATTCTATACCAAATTAAAAACAGAAACCAAGTACAAGCTGACAGGATTCCTGCAGGTCTCTGTAACGCTGACTTCAGTCCCTTTGAAAACCGATGCACCAGGGGTTACCAAACACACCGCAGGGCAGATGCTGCACCCTTGCTCCCTAGCCGTGTGCTAGTGGAGTGATTTATTGCTCCTGGTGCTGTTTGGACTTTGCTAACAATTCACAGAGTTCAGAATTAACAACCCCTGGCTGCCATTCCTGCCACGTTCATCGCAATGAAAACAGGCCACAGGTTAACAAGGTTTTCTGCCTGAAGCTGCGCGATCTTCCAGTTGGCACCCGACTCTTCTAGGAGTTACTGCCGTGGCCCCTGCAGTCCCACTTTGGGTGCTCTCCACGGCTGCTCCTAACTGTTGGTTTTTGTCAAAGGAGGGCAGCAATGCACTGCACAAAAATGACTTCGATGTGCATTAAAGGCATCTGAATACTTAGTTATTCCAGACTGATCCTAATTTAATCTCTTTTCTGTTAAGCGATAGGCAAATCAACGTTCATAAGAGCTACAAGCAGTGAATATGAAGCGTGAGTTAGATGAATGGATTTTAACTGAAAATGCCATAGCATCCCAGGAAACTCATGTTGAAGTTACAAATTTGCTCTGTCCCCACTGAAAATTCAGGCCATGTTTTTTTAAAATACTTCATATGAAACCACCTTCTCCTGTTCCTTTTCAACACTGATGCCTGGGGGCTCGCTTGTCTCATTGGCCATTTCCCTACAAACCCCGCTGGCTTCTGAAGCATTGATGCTGCACACAATTTACTATCACTTCACATGTAAATGCAGCTTTTTTCTTTCTCTTTTAAAACACACAGACTAATAGAGAGGCAAGAGCAGCCCTGGTCTTGTTATTCTGTTGTCTGTAGTATTTAGGAGGCTTAAATCCAGTTGCATACAGTTAGAGTATTACTTTTAATTTCCAGGTTGCTTTTAAAATCAATTTTTACCTATTCCCTGGGCCACTGCAAGTGTTTGAAAAACAGAGTAAGGAGTTAAATATGTAAAACTGACCCAGCCCAAAGACAGCCAGAGGAAGGAGAAGTGAACTGGGGGGGCAGAGAGGCTCTTACCTGCGGCACGCTGCTGTCAGATCTGTGGTGAAGTTTTATCCTCTGAGCTTCCAAATATTCTTGAAATGGCTTCTGAAGAGAAGGACCTATACTTGGAATAGCACTGATGCAAAGTTCATCCCAGAGAGCAAGACAAAATAGGAGAGGAAAAAAACAAAACAGAAAACAACAAAAAAAAAAAAAAACATTAAAAAAAAAAAAAAACTTACCACTTTGACCCAAACAGAAGTTCAGACTGAGCTACAGCTCAGATTTGCTACTTGGGAAATAAACACGAAATAAAGCATGTTTTATCTTTTATCTGATACTTCTGGAAGGGACATATTTCCCCAGATCCTCAAAGTGTTTTAAAAAAAAATATATTTCCGAGCACATCAGCGATAATACACTGTTGGCAACACAGAAAGAAGCTGCGAGCATTTCCTTAAAGCCTGGGAGAAGCCAGCCGGGGCTGTGCACTGATGCAGTGCTGAGAATAAAATGAATGACTTCTCAGAAGTCCCACATTTATCACCAGCAGTTCCTGTAAGAACTGGTTTGAACCGATTAATAAGGAAATGACTTGTGCTTGTGTCATCCCTCAGTTAAAAAAGAAACTGCTCGCCCTATGACTTGCCCCATCTCCTCAGAGGAGACGGCCCCTTTCTCAAACTAAGTCCTTATTAGGACAATCTGTGCGTCATCCTTACCCAAAAAGAATGCATTAGCAAATTCTGCAGGCACCTCCCACAAGTCAGTGATTAACAAAGGAACAAAGAAAGAACTATGAACCCTCTTCTGAATCACTCCATGGTTTATGGCAGACGACTTGCACAAAGACTGCCATGCGTTACTAAACACCTTGTTCTTGCATTAGCGTTGTTAAGAGCACCGACAGGTCTCTGGAGCTCAGAGTGCTCTGCTACCTCTGCAGCACAAAGGCGTTAACCCTGCACGCACAGTGGCCGCCAGCTTCCTCTCTGCAAACACGACAGCCTGCCCAGGCTTTAATCAAAGCCAACACAGGTGATTTTTCTTTAGATCTGTGCACCATGCTGTTTAGCAGGAGGTCCAAAGAGATTTAGAAATTGCCACAGCACTAAATAAAAAGCTTAAACGTGACACAAGAAATTCCCACTAGCAGCAACCGGTGGTCCTAACTCAGGCACGGTCTGAAAGCCCCAAGGTCTGATCCACGGGTGTACAGCACCGCTCCAAACAACGGCCAGGGGAGGCTGCCCATCACTGGCAAGCACCAGCTTATTTTCAGAGAGAACTCTTTCAATTATTATTTTCAAAGAAATTAACATGGTCTTCCACATAAAACATGTCATCTGAATTTCAGTGCTACAGTTCTGATTCCTTGCACTGCTATTTCAGGGAGAATTAGCAAAACTTGCTGCAGGCACCAAGATACATAGACAGGATTACAAACTGGTCGTCACCTCTCCAGTGACTGCAATCGCTCTGGGGGCCCAGATCTCCCCAGCTATTTTCCTCAGTCTCCTGTGTTGACATTAGTGAGCTCTTCCATGTTAAATCCCAGTTCAGAAATAGTAGCTTTCTAATCGCTAAAAATTCTGAGGCTGCACAGACTGAAGAAACAAAATAGCTCACTCTCCTAAACCTATTTCCTTCAGTAGCGGGGGGCAAATAATTTTTCAAACATATTTACAAGAAGAAGATTGCATCCATCATGATTCACCATCACGCTGACACAAATGGGTGAGTACGTTCGGTGCCCGGGCTGGTAAATTTTCAGCCAAAACAAAGCGTCGAGACTCAAGCCCGTCTATTACACATTTTACATGAGAGCATGTCGACTTCTACAAACAATTTCCAGTCTTTCAGAACCCACCCTTCGGATTCTGACTTTATTTGTGGTAAAAAGTTCTCCCAATGACTCGCTGATCAGTACGAGTCACAGTTCTGAAGAGCAGTCGTGTTCTGGGCTTTCTTTCCTTTCTCAGATGATACGCAGAAACCCGGAAAAGCTACCGACAGGTAATATTTACTTTTAACATTTTGCATGAAGATGGAAGGAGGAATATTTTAATTATGGGAGATTAGTGATTAACAGAATAGTTATTACAAATCCTCCTTTTTTTTTTTTTTTTTGAAAGCTGAACTAAGTCAGCGCCAAATGAGCATTAAACAACAGAACTAAAACACGAGAACCAAGTTCAGATGGCTTGAAGAGATCCTGGGGCATTCACACTATTTCCATTTTTTTTTTTTTCCACTGAAAAGCATTCAGCATTTTTCCTTTGTGAGCACAGCTAAGAATTAAGTGTATGACATTCATTCTATTCTGTCAACTCAGAAAAACTGTAAAATCCTGAACGTAAGGACTTTGATTCTTTGCACACTCACACGGGCTTCAATACTTAAAGAAAATGAAACAAAATGCAAAGATTTAAATAACAAATAAAATGAATGGCGCCTACAAAACAAACTTTCAGATGCATCCCCAGTTTGAGTACTCAAACTCAAGTTCCCATTTCAGCGAGTTAGCTTTGGTTACTTGGAACCTTCCAGCAAAATTCTGTGATTTAATCCAGCAGCAAACGTATCTGTCACCTAATGTGCAGAGATCACTTTAGAACTGATTCTTTTATTTATTTTTTTTAAAAAGACGGCCAGTTTTCATTTTAATTACAAAAGAAGAGAGGCACCCCTCCCAAACAGAGCAAAGCTCCACTCACCCGTCAGAGGGAGGGAGGAGGCTGCAGCGCAGATTTTTAGGTATCACCCTTAAAGCAGAGGCAGGTACAAATGCCAAAGGAACAGATTTGCATCAGAATTGTGCACCACTTAGCAAAGACCTTAAGAGAGGTCTTCAAAGACTACCGAAGCTTCAGGAGCCTAGATGCAAACCACAGGCACATTCACACATCTGACTTCACAAAGAGAGATGCTGGAAGATAACCCTGGCCGTAGACTGGTCAAAACCTAATTCCTTGCATTTCCCGTGGGGAACAAAGCCTCTTGTCTTCCAAAGAAGGAATATCAGAGGATAAGAAAATAACCTAAATGCACAACAGAACTGATCCACACTTTGTAGTCTCTGTCTGCAAAAACAAAAAACCAACCCCCCCACCCAAAAAAAAAAAAAAAAAAAAAAGGGAAGAAAATCCCCTGTCCCTTCTCGAGGGCTAGAATGTAGGGCCACACGAGGTGCTGTAGGACTTCAATTTAAAATTAAAAAAAAAAAAAAAAACAAATAAAGTCACTCCCCAGGAGTTGTCAGCAATTGAATTCTTTCACTGGCTGCTCTCTGTTGTTCATGAAATTCGCAGTTAATCAGCGTGGGTGCACTGCTGGTGTATGCAGTCCTTTCAAAAGGACCTAGCTGCAGAGCAAAGACTGGCTTTACCATACGATTCAGAAAATGAAACACTTCTGGATTTTTTTTTTTTTTTGGAGGAAAACATCCAAAGAAATTTTGATTCAGAAATAATTTTAGAGAAACAACAGTTTTAAGCAACGAGCTTCAAATTTTGGTTTTAAATAATTTTCATTCTCGGCTAAAATTAAAAGTTTCACAAGGATTTGAAACTTAAAGCAGACTTCAAAAAAAAAAAAAAAAAGGTTATTTGCAGTCTAATACAACAGAAACAGCCATTAAGAATTCCGCTGTTTTAAGCCTGGTTCTAGATGTACGGCCTGGTATTTGTGATTAAACAGACGCGTCTGGTTCTTTTAAGCCCTGATGTCTGTCTGAGTGAGGAAGTCGTACAGCTTTTTCCTCACAAATGGAGCAAAACCTCACATCTCCTCGAAGCACCACACCATACCGATTCAGCCCAGAGGTTCTAGGATTAGTTTAAAAATTACACGAACTGTGCACATATTGCACAGGATCAGCCCTCAGACTCCTGCTCCAGGAGCAGCAGCACTCTGCTTATTACAGCTCGCTGTGCAGTTTGTGCGTGTGCTCTTACGCTTACAAGAACGGCTGTCAGCATCTGAACCTCCGAGGCATGTCACTAGTCACGAAGTGGTAGGAAAGATTTTCAGGAAACTTATTTTGGTAACGGCCTGCTGACCTACAGGTAGGGTTTTTTTATTATTATTATTATTATTTTTCTCCCCAATGGAATAAGCACCAAACCAGGAGGAAAAAACATTTTCCCTCCACTAGCTTAACCCAGACTCTTAAGTTCTTCAGCACTTCAGTCAATCCTGTCTTACTAATATTAAAACTACTTTAAAACCACTTAATCATGACATTTGCTTTTTTCAAAGGCATTTTTTCCATTTTAAGAGATCTTAAAGAGCACAGGTTGCTCGAGTTTCTGAAGTGTCACAGCCCATAGGGTTTGCGAGCACCCAGCGACAAGCTGGGCGAACGCTGGGCGCAGCTCTGTGTCCCAGTGCTGCAGTTCTTCCCACCCCGCCTGCCATTTCGGATGGAGAATTCCCATCCTCTGAAATCCCCTGCCCGTGTGAGTATTTGCCTACTTTTCCAGAAGACAAATGTTAGCATTAGCAGCTATTTTAGGAAACACTCAAACTGCCACTGTAGACCCACATTTAAGAATATTAATTTTGTTTTCAATGTTAATGAAATTTCTCATTAGTAGGAGACAGCAAGTGACTAAGCAGCTGATTAACGTTAAGCAGTTCTTAAACTCCACTTACGCTGGTGGAAGTTAAAGATGTAAATAAGAACTTCGGTGGCATTCAGTCCTGAATTTTGCTGTACTCACAGCAGCTCAGACGAAGGACTGGACTCAGTCCCTCTGTGGTGATGACCAACCCATGGAACGCCGCTGCTGTGAAAACATGGCAGTCTGTTTTTATCAGATTTTATCACGGAAATAATGCGAAGGGAAATCACAACCATAATCCTTGAACTGATGGAGCAAACAGGCTGCCCAAACACCGACCCCTGCTCCGAGAGGTGGTGCAATATTGAGTCACAGCCCCACGTCCTGGACGATCTCTCTGATGTCCACCACTGAATTTGGAAAAACCCCTTAACGCTGTACGGGGACTGATGCTGCCAGACTCTGGCTGCCCAGCACGCCCATCCCTGTCTGGGCCCAGTCGGGGTGCGGGACGCGGTGTCACACACGTTTTGCTGGGATTCAGCTGTTTGGGCTCGCCGGCTATGGAAAAACATCCTTTTAGGAAATGTCAGAGCTGCCATTCAGCATGAAGACAACAGTGAAAAAAAATTTAAACAACAGAAAACCCAGCTAAGGAAAATATCATTGTGTGTTTTGTCAGCACGAACCCGCACACGCCGGTATCTCATCCTGCTGTCCGGGAGCAAGCATGGCCTGAGGCCAGCGATTATCTCCCTCTCCAGAAGGGGAGTGAAGTGGGACTGGAGAATGTGATGAACTGAAGGAGGGAGTGCTGGGATGAAGCCGTCCCTTCCACTGCCTCCTTTTTTTTTTTTAAACAAAGAAATTTATTTATTTAAATCAGGCTGGCCATTGACAGCCAGGCCAGAGGGCAAAGCAGAGGCTTTCACCTCGTGAACAGTTACAGAACGTGAAACCTCCACATCCAGCACCCATTCCTCCCACCCCGGAGGACCTGCATCCGACTCACGCTCCTGCATTCCCCTGTGAGAACACAAGTACAATCCAGCCTGCAGCTCAGAAGCAGTAAGGCGTTTTGCAGGAGGCACCATATCCAGCTACTTTGGCTATCGCTCCCCTCAAAAGAAAAGTTTTGCTCCAAGACAGTATCAACTTCTTTAAAAGTTGGGTAAACTCTTGAAAAATAGATTCCAATGGAAATATTTATGTGGCAGCGGCCAGTTACCAAAGCTGATGAATTTGCATGCGGTGCTCGCTCTCCAGATAGAGCACCTCTTCCTGCCAGTTATCTGAGCCCTTAATGGTTAATTTTTTTCCAGACAGTGATCTAAACGGGCTTAACCGTTAGTATTTTAATGAGCTGTCATTTCCTGTGCTGATAAAGATTCTCACAGTATTTAAACCATCCATTTCCCTGAGGCTCAACCAATACCAGGACACTGCTGCAGTGACTCAGAACGGACCTCGGCTCGCAGCCTGACTCAGCCCTGACAGATGACGCTGCGGCAGATCTGGACTGGCTCCCAAGGTGCCCGTGGCTCAAAGAGCGCTTTCACAGCAAAGCCTGGGCTTCAGAATCGGAGAGGGAGGAACCACAGCTTCAGCTGCTCTCGCTGCCACTTCGGCTTCAGAACAACTGATGACGCTTAGATGTTGTCTGCAACCAGGGTTCTAAAACTGCAGAAAGTAAATCCACTTTACGGTCAGGAACAGGAGAAACACTCCAGGGGTTAAAAGGCTGCCTGCCAGATTCACTTGGGTTTACAAAATGAAGAAAGAAAACATCTTAAAGATTACTAAGCTGAAGCTGTTACACGTTTGACGTCACTTCTACCTGGCGCTCTGCTCCAGCACCCACGTTAGCTGAGCTGGCTGCAAAGCATTTTTTCTTGGGACATTCTGTTATGTTAAAATTAATGCTTTCAAAAATAGGGATTGCAACATCTTTGAACTGTTGGTTCTGTACTCTGCTCAGTATCACTCTTCGTAAGGAAGCTTCTGTTTGCATTTTAAAGATATAGTACTATTTTTGTACTCAACTTACAGAAAAGCTTGCTTGTTCGGAGCTAAATCCTACAAGCCTTCTGCAAATAAACTGTGTAATTCTGCTGTGATCCACTGGAAGGGTTTCAACGCCAAAGCGACTCAGATTTCCTTCACATCTGTGTCCCTTTCAAGATGCTAAGCCTGTTTTGTGCAGAGCTGATCTCCTGTGTACAGGGTGTATTGTGAGGGCACGGTCCCACCCGTTTCTGATATACCTGTGGGAGGAGAGCCGCTGATTTATTGTACCCAGAAATGTCAGGTGTGTTGTAAGAAGCTTCCAAAAGCATTTCCCTGTGGAGACTTTAAAATCACTGCTCAGGTATCCATGCTCTCAGCCATCTCAGGGTATTTTCAATTGATCCCTACTACAGGTTTAAGTGCTGATGGAGCTATATTTCAAAATATCCTTTGAGAAAAACAGGATACGGTCACCGGATACAGACCTCATGGCATCTGCAAACAAAGGCCCCCGAGCCAGCAGGTGTGGTGGCAGAGCAGGCCTGGCCCCCTCAGCGCTGCCCTGGGGAGCGCAGGGTGAGGGGAGCGGCGGGGCCCTGCTACACGGCCGCACCCCGAGGACAGCCCCCACGGGGAAGAGGGCTGCCGTGGCTCTGCTAAATCCAAAAAGGGCTGCTTCTCCCCTGAGGGCAACTGACTGCTGGTGCAGCCTTTCCATCACTGCAGGCTCTTGACTTGCTGATATTCTAAAGCAATAAGCTAAACTACACCACATACAATTTCTGAAACAACAACAACGAGACCTTTCAGCAAGGTTCCCAGTTACGTCAGTCACCATAATTCCATTTGTACCTTTTTCATAAAAGGAACATCTCAACCTCAGTTGATTCTGGTCGGGTGCAAGTTGCGAAGCCAAGCGTTATGGCATAATAAATCCCAGCAGCCTGGTCAGTAAAGGCAGCGTTCGGGTCCCTGTTAGCAGGATGGTTTTCCCTTCAGACATGCCATCATTCAAACTGGCCTGCAAAACTGGTGAGCATTAAAACTTGTTCCACAAAACCAGCAGATTAAGGAGCCCTTCAAAGCCTGCTGTTTTGGGGCAGCTTGTCAGGTGTGAGCTTGTTGGAATAGATTTCGGTGTTAACAGGGCTTACCCCAGAACATGGCGCTAACATTAACTTCTAAAATCTGTGCATGCATGCAATTATTATTATTATTTTTTTACATGCATTTCATTGGCTTCTATTGAACTCCAAATTAATTTGATGACTCAGTCCATTAGTTCCTTGAATAAATTATTTCCTACTTTCTTAACACTAGCAAAGGATTTGCTGCAGGCAGCAGATCGCTCCGCCTGCTGCCCAAGCAGCACACCCCCCCGCATCGCATCACAGGCACCCTCCAGCCTCCCCCTGCAGAACGGCCCCAGCCTCTGCCCTCGGGGCCCTGCAGCCTCTGGGGGCTCACCCCAAGGAAGCTGCCCGAGGGCGGCTGTGCCTGAAGGGCTCGACCTGTGCCGCAGAGCCAGAGCCGCACCGCTGCCCGTGCAGGCCAGCTACTGCTGAGGTGAAGGCCACGGGGTGCCTGATGCTATGGAAAACACATTTCTGAATTTTTTAGATTTCTTTTGAAGTTCTGGAGTTATTAGCTCGTTTTCACAAAATATGAACAAACCCATGCTGAACTTAAAAGAGTAGAATTTTTCTCTGTATTTACCCAGAATTGATGGCAGACGGCTGCAGGGATGGTATGTGTGGTGTGTGCTGGGAGTACTATTGCTTTAGTAGCTTTCTGGGAATTCTTAATCCACATTTGAAACTACCACTTCAAAGAGAATGTGATCATGCTTAGAAGCAATATGCTTGGGGTGGCTTCACAAACAATCCTGCAGCTGTAGGTAAAGCAAAAATAAACGGAAAGCTCCAAGAGCCAGAGGAAAACCCACAACATATGTGATGATGAAGCATTTTAGATGAGCTCGCTTGGGACTAAAGCAGCATCCAGCTATTTGAAATGGATGATCAACAAGCTGAGCCCATCTGTAAGTGACAAGAAAGCAAGACAGAAGTCTTGCACACCACCTTTCCTCACAGAGCTTATGAAAGTAACGCAGCCGGAGGGAGAATATTGCTGTCTAGAACGCTAAAAGAGAACAAGAACACACCTTCAAGCTACGAACAGGTAGAGCAGGTTGACAGCCACCAGCACCACCGCAATCCCCTTCAGCTCTGACTGCAAGGCTCCTGCTGCTCCAGCTCCTCACATCCTTCCACATCCTCCCCATCCTCTCTTTGGCCACCGCTGGCCGTTTCGTTCCCAGCGTGGCTCGCTGCCCCGTGGCCGCTCCTTGCTGTGCTGCTGCCACCGCCCACCCTCCCCAGCACCTTTCCACGCTGGATACTGCCAATGTTCTCAACGTGTTTTTTGAACAGCTTCTCAATGTCATGCCCCATTTTTCCCCCTTTTCTTTCTGTATTTAATATGGAAATACAGATTGCGATCCTTTTGTAATGAAGGCCTAGACAAACTTCTAAAATCGAATTAGCCTGAATTATATTAACAAGTAGTGGTTGTGGGAGGCTCTGCCTGCAGAGCCAGCAGCAGCCAATAACAACCGCTGAGCTACGGCAGGGTCTAGAGCAGAGTCACTCACATTCTGAGTAAGAGTCATGCAGCTATCGAGAAATTCTCTCTGGCTTAGAGAATCGAATATTCTCAGACTTTATCTCATATCTCAAGTTCATCTTCTGTCTAGATTCTACTTATTCCACATATTAATATTCATTATTTCAGGGTATTGGGCTTAGACGTTTTATATTGTGTAAAAGCAATATCCCAGACAAAAAAAAGTCTCAAGTCATATTGCTGGATTGAATTTGATTAAAGTAAAGTTACTGACCATTACATTGGTCTGTATTTTAATTTAATAACAAGGGATTTAAGCAAGCTATTGTTTAACATGTTTTATACTCCACTCTAGAAAGAAATTGATGAGGTAATGCTAGCAGACAGATTGAGGGAAGTCAAGGATACCAGGACATTCCAGAAATCTTACCGTCTCTCGAGAACATTTTTTACCTCTGACATCAACCATCTAATAAAATCTGAGTCCAGCAGAGGTCTTGTGAATGCATTCTATGTAATTGGATGTAAAATTATCTCCAAGACAGATGAAGTAGGAAAAAACTACTAGTTTTGGCTCAAAGCTCCGCAGGAGAGTAAATTTGGAAATGCACCTAGATTCGCAGCAGTGTTAAAAGCTAGCAGTAGGTTGTGTGCGGTGATTAATAGTAACAACAGCTAACTACCGGTTGTTAAACATAGCCACGTTTCTCTTGTTTTCTTTTTTAAAATGCTGAAAGCAACACATTAATTTTGAAGGTTGTTACAAACCAGACACCCAATCAGAAGACCAGGAAGCAATCAAGGCAGGATTCGTTTCATTAGTCAGCTGCCCTAGAAGGTTTCTTCTGACACTCCTTTTTCTTTGGATAGCAGTGCTACTTCCAGTTTACATATTTTAAAAGCAATCATTTCCAGACACTCCTCTCATGAGAGTGTTCTCGAGGAGTGTGGTTTTTTGTTTTTCATGTGAACATAGCTATTAAAGTTTGGGTGGCAAAATATCAATCAATTTGCTCCACATGACAAGGGAAAGACCCTGGAAAAGGAGTAACACTTAGGAATTTATTTTATGCCTGGGATATCCACGTCAGCTATATAATCAAACAAAACAAAAACACCACCACCAAAAAAGCTTTCTATTTAAATGTTAATCACATTTAAAGTTTTAAACCTGCATCCCTGGCACTACAGAAACCTGATCAGTGCAGTGAAAAAGGGCAGTAGCTTTCCACCCAAGCACAACAAGCATTCCCTTCAAGAACTAAGCTCAATTTTTTGAATGAAATCCTTCTAATTTTATCCTAGTTTAATAATTAGTTGCACATTTTGTTTGCACTCAAGCAGTTTGTCAAACTCCTTCACGGTTAAAGCAGCATTGCTGAGATCTCATGTGCTGGATTGCCAGACTGGAAATGTCATTTTAGGAGAGATTTAGTATTTTAGACGAATCAAGTAGTTCAAATTGTAGAAGATGTTCATCAGCCTCTTGGGACTCTGCCCAAGTCGCAGCAGTTCTTTCATTTTCTGTCATGGGACCACAGTACAACACTGACGAAAGCCAGCAGAACCAGTCTGTCTGCAGCTGTAGGTGCAGCAACCTGTAACTGGCGTCCCTGCGTCCTACTTCTGGGTGGAAGCTAAATGTAGATGTTGTACACTCAGGCCATCTGACCGTCAGTGCTGTTATGGCTCTTAAGCGTTGAGGTGAGGAATGAAGTGGCAAATCAGACCTAGCCTAGCAGTTGGCCAAAGCTTGCGCTCAGCTTGCACATCTGATTTGACTCCTCCAGTATTTTTCCACCCCATGAGCGAAGGTATTACTGTCAGAGAGTGACTCACCCGATTAGGGACACCATCTGCTCCACTATGTGTTTGCTGAATGTTACAATAACGAAAAGTTTCTGTAAGGAAGGAAGACATCAGTTAGAGAGAAGTTTGATCAGAGGGGAAGCACAGACAATGGAGCACGGCACGCCACGTTCCTTTCCAATCAAACAGCTTCTCGGCACTTCGACACGGTTTTCCCTTCACTCTTCTGTTTTTCAATACTCTTTTCAAAAACAGGCAGAAGAGAGGAAAACTATTGAGTTTATTATTCTATTTCCTCATAATTTCATTTCTTGCCGTGTTTTTGTAGCCTGTTACCAACCATTTGCATCCTCCCAAACATAAATTCCCAGAAGCCCAAGGTCACTTCACTCCGTCAGCAATGTTTTAAAGGAAAAACAGCCATCGCTGTGCAGAAAAATCCACATCCCCTTACACAAGCACATGGACTGAAAGATCACAGAACTGGGAGATAATGCCTCGTTTTGTTCCCCCATTCATGTGCTCCAGAGAGAAACCCACCAAGGAAATACCCAGTGGAGAGCAAGGCAAGAGCCACTGGCTGCCTGTCGGTTCAGGAGAGCCAGATCGGCGTTCTCCCTAATGCAGCTGGTAACATGAAACAGAACAACTCTGGAACACGTGCCTTAGCTCCATAAAATCCAAATGTCTGTGATTTTACCTCTCCCTTCGCTTCTAAGGTGTTGATTTTTTTTTTTAATAGCTTTTGCCAATTCCTCTTTTGTCACATTTGCCAGTTTGTTTGTTAGCAAAGAGCAAGCAAGCCTGTGCGCGGAGGGGTGTGGATGTGCGTGCCTGCGAACGGCTCCCACAGTCCCCTTAAATCCCTCCAAACATGACCCGAGGAGAAGCGCATTCACCAGCACGGAGATAAGGGCTGTGGCTAAACTGCACAGAATGATTTTGTGGTCCAGAGGAAGAGGTCAGTAAAGCAGCTCCAGCTTTCTAGAGAAAGGTTTCATTAAAACCCTTTCTGTGACCAAGAGAATTCTAAATTCCAAATTGCAGCAAGATCACTACAGAAACCAAGTCTATTGCACAAGAGTATGCTTGAAACCAAGCATCACAGAAAAGAGAATTCTAACAGCTAAACATGTTACAAAATCTGATGATTTACCAACGCTGCAAGACACTGGAGTTTTTTTTTTTTTTTTAACTTTACATTTGGTCCGAGTGCAGAGCACCAGGAATTCCACAGCAAACATTCCCCTATCTAAACAAAGCAATTAAAATGAAAGGAATGTTTTACAATACTACTTCACTTTCCTACGTTGCCAGAACAAATTACAACAGCACGTGGGTTTAAAAACAGAAAAATACAGGAAACAAAAATAAATGTGGAGAAAAAGCAGTTCTGTCACCAAAAGTGAACGAATGTTCCCATCGTTTTGTTATCTTCTGTTTAAAGACTATGAGAAATAAAATAACCATTCACAAAAAGATGGGAAGACAAAAGGGCTGAGGGTTCGAGCCTCTGTTCAGGGCAAAAGGAAGAGATTTTAAAGCAGCTTCATAAGGTACCAGACCAGGAACTCCATGCTACCAACAGCTTGTGCTGGTTTAATGTAGTGGCAGCAAAGACTCCGAAGCAATAAAGCAACAGGCACTGCCCAGTCCTGCAGAGATGNCCCCACCCCGAAAAAAAAGAAAAAAAAAAAAAAAAAAAAAAAAAAAAAAAAAATCCCCAGGGGAAAGCCCAGGCTCTGAGCATTACAAACAGAGTGAAGCAGTTCACAATCCGGCGCTAACCGCACTGCCACGAGTGCGCAGTTGCCAGGGAATCAATACTTGATCCTGCGTTGGACAAAATGGTGATGCACTCTGAAGGCAAGACTCCACGTTTTCGAAAGCAGTTTGGGATTGTGATTGCCAAATTGAGCACATCCTCTCTGAAATCAGGCCCTTTCAAAACAACAGATGGAGTCCAGCAGAAATCACTAACCACGCCTGAAAGCGGTGGACAATGCTCCCAGAGACAAGCCCTCAGCCTGCTTTCTGCAGGGGGCAGGGGCTGAAAGGAGCGGGGCTTTCCCTGTACATTCGGCGGAGATAAAAGGGAGCATTTACAAGTGCCGCCTAACTGCTAAAGGCCAGTTGCACTGCTCTTTGAAATCAGTATTTTTTTTTTTTTTTTTTTTACCAAAAAGGCAAGTTCATTATGAGTACGAAGTCCTTTCAGTCTGGTAAAAACCGTAGGTAAATAACTTGGCTAACCACCAATTTCCTGAGTGGTGTGGGCAGCGAGCTCATTAGCCTGTAGCTATAAATTATTCAGTTGCCTACATTTTGAGTGTAAGAAGCCGAGCAGATCCGTTATTGTAAATCCTCTGCACCAAATTAATTTCCATTACTTCAGGTCAGGAAAGGAGACTCCAGAGTTCATTACAAAATAACACAGTGTAACAGTCAAAAAAAAAAAAAAAAAAAAAAAAAAAAAACAAAGAAAAGAAAGGAGCTGCAGCATCTACTTGCCTGGATGTGCATTTTAATTACTGCTTTCCCAATCAGGGTGGCACCAAAGAAGGTCCAGAAGGGAACCAGGAAGTGTCCACATGTTATCCCAGCCAGGTCAAACAGAGGGTTTGGAATCTGTAAGAACAAGGGGAGAAGGTCCACGGATTGCTGCATTTAACTTAGAAGAACAGGAGTACTACAGACTTCGAAAAAATGAACATTTCCCCCTTATTCAACTTGATCCAAAACTCTTGTGCCTTAATGCGTACAAAAAT
Source organism: Alectura lathami (assembly GCA_013399715.1). Classification (NCBI taxonomy): domain Eukaryota; kingdom Metazoa; phylum Chordata; class Aves; order Galliformes; family Megapodiidae; genus Alectura; species Alectura lathami. The sequence continues at coordinate 335,848 of VXAV01010123.1, read as the reverse complement.
ACTGATGTTACACTACATAAGTCTCAGGGATTCAGCTAGACAACGTCCCAGACAATTCCACTCCGACGGTCCCTCCTTACCCTTTGATTCTAGGAGAGCTAACAAACAGCCTTCCATGCGAAATGCACAGAAACCACAGCAAAGCCGTTCGGAGAGATTTATCAAATTCTCTCACTGACAAGCACATCACTCCTGGAGGCCAGCGTTCAAAACGATCTCCAGTGATTTCCATCTGAGAAAGCACATTAAGAACTGGCATTTAAGGTCATATGTATCTAGTTTAAAAGCACTGATTTTATTAAGCATATGCATTTAATTTAAAATTAGAAGGGTTTTTTATTGTTAAACCCTTGGCTTGACGTTTGGTGCTGTGACACTATCTGTAAAATATTTTTGAAGTTAAACCAAGAAAGCATCCAATTTCCAACCTTTCACACTCAGTACAGGGGCCGTGAGCAAACTCACGGGGTACGTTTAATTTACAGTAGCAGAGTGGTACTCCAGTGTCCTGTGCTGTTTTGTTACACAGACAAACACAGAGCGTAGATATTGAAGACTATAAAATATAAACAGTAACCGCGACTGACAGAATGGAAATCTGAAATCTGTCAGAAGGCTGATGAGGGTTATACTTAGCTGTTACAGACTAGCAGTTCAAATTTATGGGCACCCACACCACCACCTGCATAGGGAGAAATCTGAAACAGTCTCTAGTTGTGCCCTGAAATGGTCTCCAGATATGCCCCGCTTCAACTGAAGCGATTCTCTTTACCTCTGACATCTGCCTTAGGCACAGGAGGCCGCTAAATTATTGACTTACAGAGGCAGATAATTTCACTCTTTTGAGCTGAGTCTGCTCTAGGTCTCAAGCACATTTTTGGTTGGTGGGTTTGGCTTTTTTTCTTTTCCCCTCATTACATTCACAGTGCATTTTAATTACTGCACTATTATCACCACCGAGAGAGCTTTAGGTACAGCAGTCTGTGTGCATCACCAACACATGAAACACATCACAGGAAAAAAATAACTCCAGTCCACGTTAGGGTATAGCAGTTGGCCAGTGAGGTTCTCTCTTTCGTTTGCTTTCCTGAAGAACACACACGTGGGCACTCCTGAGAGGTGCCAAAGATGCCCACAGGGACAGGAGGGCCAATTCTCACAAACCGCAGCGAGGATCTCCTGCTTGCTCTGGTCCTTCCCCTGGGCTGCCTTCACACAGCAGTTAGGCCTAAGGCAATAATAAGGTTTTCCTATTGCCACTAAACATTATATTCAGTGGACTTATTTGCAGTTTTAAATTCAGTTTGTGTTTTTATGTAGCATGTAGAAGCCATTGCTTGACAGACAGCAACACGCAGCCAGGAGAGCCATTGCCACTTCACAGGCAAGTTCTCTTCCCTCTCTCTAGCCACAGAACGGCTTACAATTGCGATGCTGCTTAAAATCCCAAGTAAGATGGCAACTGTAAGGCAGGGGGGGCAGGAAAGAGACCCCTAGCACAGGGAGAAGCAGCCGCGAGCAGGAGGAACCCTGAAGCAAAGCCCAGGAGCTCGTGGGGAAACACGCAAACACAAGCAGCACACGCTGGGGGCTGCCTTCCTCTTCTGCAAGGGCAACCAAAATGTATAGCTCTGAACCCTACGCTTTTTTTAATGTCTCTCCCCCCACTCTTTACCTCCCCTTTTTGCTGCTGCTCTGCAGTTATTCTGCAGTCACATTTACAAATCCTCAAGTGCACTGTGGTGGATCCATGATTTCCCATCCCTCCCCCAGCTCAGGGCAGCCTATAAAAGCAACAGCAAGCTGGAGCTCAGGGCGCTCCGACAGCGCACCAAGTAGGGAAGAAGTTCAGCAAACATTCAGATGTTATTCAGCAGGAACTGCGAAGAGCTTACACATCACCCCTCATGTCTAGCGATTCCTTCCTCATGCTCTCTGTTCATCCACATTTCACCTTGTCCAGCCACTCATCCCTGCCCTCCACGGGCTGTTCCTGTTACACAGACGGACAGAGCAGCCCGTGCAGGGCTGCCTCACAAGATGGTGACTAGAGAGCAGTGAGTCAGAGCCAGCCGAGGAGCAGCCTCACAGCTCAGGGGAAGGAAAGATTTAAAGGACAGCCTGCAGCCTACGTCTGCGCTCTAAACACAAAGGCAGTTCCGAAGACTGGTAAACAGGAGCTGGGTGCCAGCAACTGTAATCAGCTTAATTCTTTCCAGCTAACACAGGTTACTTACATTTGAGCAAACAGCTAACGCTGTCATCTCTACAGTTTAGGAAACTGAGGGAGATGCTAGACGAGTGTGGAATTAATACCTCATCAGCCGAGCAGCTGGCTCATGGCCGTGGTTATTCCAGAAGAATGGGATCACAGGGGACCTACAATTCCCCTCTTCACTGTGATCACATTTCTGTGCACTTGAGTGTGGGATGGAGGAATAAGGCACATCGTTCCTAACAGTTTTCATCAGGCTTCCAGACAGATTTAAATCTCAAACAGTTGAGAATTCTTCTACTCTAAAGAACAGTGTTAGCCTACTTAAAGCACCAAAATAGCACCAGTGGAAATGCTCCTATCATATCTGTCCTAGAGGGGAAAGGAAATCTACGGGTAGCTCAAATTGCCGTGGCTGAAACTGCCTTCTGCATTCCGATCTCCCCGGTTCCTAGTAACCCAAAGATACCTCCTGGGCAGATTTAGGAGCATTGCTAGGGACGGAAACCCCGATCAGGGTATGTGCAGGTAGCTCTCCACTCTTCAGGTTGTGTACATCTTTGAATCTGAAAAGGTCAGACACTGGAAGCTACAGGACACAAACTACGGAAGAAATAAGCTGGTTCCAGCAGAATCTACAGGGTACAATGCAGATTTTGCTATGTATCATGCCAGCTAATAATCTGGGCTAGGAAAGTCACAACAGGAGAGTGTCAGGGGAGCGAGGGCATGCGATCTGATCTGCCAAACACCCACCAGCAGAGCAGTGGGCAGCAGTGTGCATCTGCCTTTGTTAGAGAAGACGTGGCCTCAGACTAATGCCAGGAGCACACCTGGTCTGAAACTCTTCTGATGGATTAAGCAGGAAATGGTGCTAACCCGAAGTCACTAGCTTGCAAGGAGAACTGGTGTGAAGAAGCCCAGTGGCAAAGCTGGAGGAAGGGATAACAACTGCGAGCTGTGCGATTCGGCAGAACTCGCTGTGTTTGGTACTAATCTAGGACTGGAGTTCCTCCACGCTATTGTACTTGCCTGTACCACAACCATCCCAGCTCCCCAAGCACCACAGAGAACACAAAGAGCAAACAAGATCTGAAGATCCAGATGGACTCAAGTAAAACCAACCCACAGCTCCCGGCGGCAAGCCCCCCGGCGCTGCCGTGAACTCACAGAAGCGCAGGCCAGAATGCCGAAGAACCCCACTTTCTGCACCAGGTTCTGGACAGCCAGTTTAGCCCGGGAAGCAAAATCCTGCAAAGAAGAAAACGTCATTAGTGAGGCAAAACCCACACTGAACACAGCCCCAAGTGAATGCGATTGCAATATCCTCCACACTTTGGGATTTTCTCGCCAATAGGTGAATTTTTTACAGCAAAAAGGCCAATTTGAAATTCTGAGCTTAGAGGGAAGAGAGAAATTGTCTCAATGCTCAGCGTGAAAATTTGACCACCCACACGTCCTGAGGTTTTGCTTTTCCTTACAGACGTGGCTCTTCAAAACTCTGCAAGTGGCACTAAGCTCACACTTCTTTGGAAACAAGTTTCCGCTCCTTCTTTCCCCCTATCTTTAAGTTGCCAATGCTCCTATTACTTATTCCTCCCAGGAGCAAAGGGAATTAATTCCTGCACTATCATTTGTACTGATAGAAAGGTGCTTCTGAGAAAGCACACCGAGCCAGAATGCCATAATCCCATCATCTGTGTGCAAACCCAGGATCTTTTCTAAAAAAGCTGATTCTAGGGTCTCCCTAAAACAGACCTGCCAAGTTCACAGATCTACAGCTGAATTTAGAATACTTTAAAAGAACTAAGGTGGCAGACCACGTAACATTGGGGCTGTTCTTTACAAAGCCACGCTAACAACACAATCCCTGCTTTTGTTTTGTGATCACAAATTTCAAACAAACCCATGACAAATTCCGGTCTCAAACTTTCCCACATAAACAACAAACATTTTTTAAAAGCAAAAATAAAATTCTCACAAGCAGTGTAAGTTTGAATGTGAGAAGTGAATGTCGGTGAGACTAGAACTCCTTTAAAGGAGAGCTGGCCAGGAGTTACACTGGGCCAGTATTACCCACTCAGGTTTGCAACAATAGTTACAAAAAGCTGAGTATCTTTGCTAATTTTAACATAATTTCCTTGTTAAATTTATCAGTCAGTAATTAATGACATTCTAAGTTTTACACTGCAGGATACCTACAAGATAATCCAGAACAATTCAACTTAGCAGTTTTAACCTTGTCGCAATTCTGCTGAAACCTCAATACCACATAGCTATGCAAGTAAGTTAGTCGCTTGGCAGTTTCTTGTGATTTAAATTCTGAACTATAGAACTGACATCACATTTCACGCCAGAGTTAAAAAAAACCTGATACTGCCATTCACGATGATTTTACACTCTTTTCAAGCATCAACATTTCAAAGCTTTAAAAATAGTTAAATTCTCAAATTAAAAATTCTTATTGACACCAGAAGAGATCTATTTAATTATAGTTCATATTTGAACAAACAAATTCAAACAAATACTGCAACTTAGAGATGAAAAAAAAGATGTCCTACATCTTACACTGGGACATTTTTAACCTCAGAAGAGCATAAAAGGCTGTTAGAAAATCCTTTAAGGGGCAGATCTGCTATCCTTAACCAGGAGCAGCACCTCGGGATGATACAATCCAGCTCACGAATGTTGTATTGCAAAATGAAATACAGTGAAACATGTGCACTGTGGACAACCAGTGCCTGATGTTTTCCTGTTTCACTGCTAGGATAAGGGCAGTACGCACGACAACCAGCACACGCTCCTGGTGTGGCTGACACCGGCCACTCGAGCGTATGTTGGCAGAAACAGCTCTCGAGGGTGCCTGTTTGTCAGGTGAAACACTTGTCGGTGTGCATTTTGACTAAAATGGTTATTTATAAAAAAACACGATAGCGTAGCAGTGAACTAAGTCCAAAAATCTTGCAACATCCCAGGCAGCTCCTTCCCGTCATTGTTAATTGATTTTAAAGTTTGCCATTAAACCAAGGCAAGCTGAGAGCTGAGCTCCCGCGCAGGCCAGCAGCAGTCCTCACATCCAGTCCCACTGAGGGCTCAGGACACAAGCTGGCGAGGATGCAAGCGCACAGCGTGATCACACAGCTGCCAGTGAAGGAAATGCAGCGTGGCACACAGAGGTTACAGGTATTCCAATTCCTTAGCCACAAGCAAAAGCAGAAATATGTTTTCAGTGCTATTCAACTCAAAATGGAAAAGTGTGCTAAAGCATCACAGTAACACTCTCCTTTCAAGGACAACCTTTTTCTTTGCAAAGGTGAACTGAAGAAGCAGTGCCGTCTCTGCAGGGATTTCATAAGATGCCTCCCCCTGAGCTAACTGAGCTGAATGTGACCATGATATTTTCAGTTCCCATTTTTTTTTCCACCCTTTCACAACGCTCATGGGGTTAGAACAATACTTGCACTTTTATAAGCCTATCAAGAGTTTTTCACAGCTCTATAAATCTCGTTACAAATTGTATTTAAGATAAAACCATCCAATTGTTCAGATGCACCCACGGTATCTTTCAGTGGGGGCAGTTTCTGTTCTAATTTTAGCCTTTACCCATTACCTCAAGGACCGTCTTGCTGCTGCACTGCTGTATTAATGCTCACAAGCAGGAACTGGAAACGAACCCCAGCAAGCGATCTATAAGCTAACTCCTGCAGCACAGCCGGCTGCACAAGGTGTGCATTGTTACACTTCTATGGAGACTGACAGTACCAAACGAGCCTAAGCATAATGCAGCATTTTTCAGCACATTTCTCACAAATAAACAGCTTCCCTCGTAGGATTTCTAGACAACTGCCTGAATTTTTTTTTTTTTTTTTAATTACCAGCTAAAAACATACAATTGTTTTAAAACCAATAATGAAAAGAGTGTAACAAATCCCTTTGTAGTTGTGACAACTTTTCTCACCTTATTCATTTAGAAGGTTTTTTTTTTTTTTTTTTTTTTTTTAAGTTCTTACTTAGATTGTTTCTTAGGTTTTTTTTTTTTTAAATATGTTATTTCACATTGATTATTCATTACGAAGTACTGCATGGAAAGCACAGCTATGGTACTTGAAATTTCAGTGAGGAACATCTAATTTGTCTTTTTCAAGCTTTCTCAGTAAGCCAAAAGAAATAAATTTAGCGTGTTTTTTCCCTATTTCCCATGATCTAATGTAATCACAGATACAAACAATTTGCATGGTAATATACACAACAGAGTTACAACAGAACTATGGATCTGCAGTCCCTGCATGTACTTCAATGTAAACAAGTCCAGCAACAATTCTGCTTGGTTGCTTCCTTAAATTTCATTTGTCAAATCTTTGCGACATCTGCAATAGTAAGAAAACCTTAAAAAAAGTTTCATTTCTCAGACAATACGATCTCCAGTTTCACAACTTTTACCTCTTTCACAATATATTTTTTTCTGTTACAAATCCTGCACAGGGAACAATCTTTTCTCTATTTTTTTTAGCATTTGAAATAAAAGCAAAACAGTTTTCATAACTTTAAAAAATAAATTAAAAATAAGACAAAAGAATTCAGCTACTTACAGGCAAAACATATTCCCCCAAATTTTAAGTATCTAGACTGGACTCGGCTCCCAGCTAGTATGATTCACTCCCTACAACATTTCAGGATCCTTTAGCTCACTGTGTCCTTTTCAAAGATGATTTGTTATTTTGGTTTGGAAATAGATTTCCTGTGACTGCTGCAATACAGGCAAAGGAAGGTTAAATGATTAAACATTACTTCACTGGGTTAATCACCAGATCTCAAGAACTGGAATGGAAAGAAGAGGCACAAAAAGGTCAGTGCTGCAACACTGATTCACAACTCTCAGCTGGCGGCCTCAGGAGGCTTGCTTCATATCTGCCCGTAGCGAAAGGGTACATTTTATCGATAACAGCATTTCATTGCCGCATGTCGCAAAAGCAGAAAATCCTCCTGAACCTAAAGGGATCCAGCGAGGGGAAATGACACGTCTGATGCTAGGTGAGGCTCACCACGGTGTTCCTCCGTTACGCGTGCGTTATGGGACTGCTCTGAGAAGAGCCCCGGCCCATGAGCGCAGACCATCTCCCCCCGCAGAAAAAGCCCTGCTTCTGGAAAGAGTGAGCAGGCAGTCCTGTGTCAGCTACAAGGCTTCACCCCATTTTGCTTCCATTTGTAGGTCAAATCTCTATTTCTTCCTTCTCCCTTCATTGTAAAATAAAATGCAAAAGCTTTTCTGTTATTTCAGTGATGAATGTTTCACTGGATTTAGCTAACAAACTCCAGCAGAAAAAGAAACCTTGACTCTTTTTCCTCTGTAACGCTGACTTGGTATCAGAACACACAATAGTCACAATTTACTGTACACAAAGAAGTTGTGAATGTTTTTTTTTTTTCCCCCCTTTCTTAATCTCCACCAACATAAAGCTGCAATCAGCTGTTAGCAGCACCACAAAAGCCGTGATCCCTAGCAGAACCCAGCCCTCCTCCGCGTGCAGCCGTGATGACAGCCCTCAGCCTCAGAGGGAGGCGATGCAGTCAGGCTGATGCGAGGCCCAGAAGAACATTTGCTCTGAGTTTTTTTCTGCTATAAATACAACAAGCACTTCACAAACCCGTTGGTAACTGTGCTACGTCCACCAGCAATCCAGCAGGAGGAAGGCCATTAAAGATGGAGAAGGAATGCTGTAAGAACAAGGCTAACATCAGTCACAAGTTCACAGCGTGTGTAGACTCCACTGGTACAAACAGCACCGTAACACGGGGCTGGGTGTGAAAATCAGCAGCGTAAGGACAGATGCAAGTGCTGAAGTGGAACATTAATTAACTAGCCTTGAACGGTAGCCGTAAGAAGTCCAAAGTAGATTTCTGGAAGGCCTGGGAGGAGTTGTGCAGGATTTGTTACTCTAACAAAAAACAGAACCATGAATTAACATCAAAACAACATGAAGCCACAGAGAACCACGGATCTGAAGTGGACGCATTGCGCCTTGGTGGAGCAGGTCCTCTGCAAACAGCGGGAGCGCTGACGCTGCTGCAGAGATGGGGTCACCCCAGGGCTTCAGGCACCCTGGACGTGAAGGTGTAGCTTGCATGTGAGGAAGAAGTGGCCGATTCCCCAGCATTTCAGCACAATATACGTTATGGTTGTAATACTTTCGAACTAGAAACAAAATTATACAGACAGTAAACTTCAGAGGAGAACTTTTTTCTCCAAAGACTGGAGAATAGTATGAAGCTACTGTCTGAGATTATTAAAATCATAAATTCCTTAGCGTTTCAAAGGCTGCCTACAAAGACAGTGTTCCTTTTTATGTAAAAATCTGAGTTATGTTAAAAATGAGCTGCACAATATTTTGTTTCTTTGGTTTTCTATTACAACACAATGGAATCAAACACAGCTTATGGAAGAATGACCACTTGTGGTTAGGCAATGAACTCTAGAATTTCAGAGGACTGGGAAGAATTATTAACTCATTGAAATAACGTATTAACTGCAAAAGAGCAGTTTTAAAGACGGACAGCTACCTATGAGCTGAGAGGTTACAACATCCATCCATGCTAAGAAAGCAGCAGCTCGGTAAATGTTTAATGATCAGCACAGCAATCTGGAGCAAAGACGAGAAGAACAGAGATCAAGATACATCTTGATACCTGGCGAGAAGAGGGTGCGAGAGGCAAGGTTTAAACCTACCACTTACCAAAGACATGCTGTCTTCTGGAAACTGGGCTGTTAGAACACAACGTTGGCTTTCCAGGATTACTGAAAGCAGTGGAGGGAAGGTGGCGGATGCAAGCAGACACTGTAGCTTGGTAAGGTGCTTATATGTGAGAGGTATAGGACAGACATTCCAGATTAAGAGAAGTTCTAAGCTTGGGAAGGAAATAAACCTCACCCCACAAGAGTTCTGGGTTTTCTGAGACATTCAATTCTGGAAAAGGAATAGTGGAATCATACAGGAAAGTTACCAGGCAAACACATGTCCATGTTGAAGACGAAAACACAGTTTTAGAAAGTACAGCATGAAACAGGATGAACAGCAGCAAAACAGGGCCCTTGAGTTCGCAGGCTTTACCTGGCCTGAACAGCCCGTTAGCATCAAGAACTTGTAGCTATTTTTTTCATTTGTTAACCGCCGTTGGAACAGATCACCCAGGCAGGTTGGGCAGTCTCCAGTCTTTGAGGTTTTCAAGACCAGATTTGGTAACACCTGAGGAACCTGACCTGACCTCGCAGCTGACCCAGCCTGGAGTGAAAATTTGGGCTAGAGACTGCCTGAGGCCATTCCAAGATAAGTTTTTCTGTGATTCCATAAGGAGATACTAGCAGCCTCCTACAGAGAGGAGAATGAAGTAAAAGAACATCCTGTCCCTCCGGTTCCCGCATATCAGACGTTGACCTCCACAGCCTTTGCTTCTGCAGCCAAAAATGTATGCTGGCATTGCCTCCACCAACGTGCTGGCTGCCTACAATACGCCATGCTGCACAGCAAGTGCTGGTTTATCTCAGAGCCACAGTCACAGCTAGCTCTTGTGGCCACAGCCCTGCCAGCTGAGTCACAGTGGCATGAGGTGTGTAGCAGCATTCCAGGGTGTTGCTGATCCATATATATTTTTTAATCCATTACATAGCATAAAGTCCTGTTTGCAGGGTTTAAGATCCTGGCATTGCAAGGGAGGGCTCAGGGTGGCTGGAACTGAGTTCTTACTTCAGCCATCATCATCAGGAAAGGAAGCACTTTCTGACAACCAGACACAGACTGACCTTACAAAGTGGAGCCAAGTCACCAGCAGTGAAAAAAGCCACAGTCTTTTCCCATAGGGAACTTAGAAATAAGTTAAGGAAGAAAGCCTGCGCACAGAAAAAACACTTGCACAACAAAAGTGAACGATTTCGTACTCAGCTGACAAACCCCTCTGCACACACCAGTCTTCCTACTAAACCTAGGCAGCAGATGTGCAAAGCTACGCATACCTCTCGCCTGCTCGCCCTGGGAAGCAGCAGAGGTTCCCAGACAGCTTAGAGAAGTGGTCTGCATACCAGACTCTTGTACAACACAGATATTTAAACAGTGTCTGGAGCAGGAAAAAAAAAGTTGATGTTTTTCCTGTGATACCATAATTAATTTGTATCACTTATTGAAGGCCTTCCCTGAAAAAAATATTTTTGAAGCAGCTTATCTGACCAAACCTTTGATTAGCCTTTTTCAGAATACTGTGGAATTCTTAATTTTATGTTTTTCCATCTTTAATTTATTCTTCATCTTCTCTGAAATATTTCTAGGCCAACTGTACTTTAGAAGCCACTTTTTCAGCACTACAATAGAGCTGCCTGGCAACCCATCTGAGTGTATAAATGAAAAAATATGAATTGCATAAACCTGTCCATGCAATGATAGAAATTCTGAGGTTAATCTGAATATTTCAGAAGAGCCCTATGTGGAGACACGAGAAAAATCACCCAACTTTATTCCCAAGAAAATATGTAGACAACTTCCCTGCCCCCCCTCAGATTCAAACTTCCCATAAAACCTCAGCTAAGCTATACAGGCTTACTGAGAAGGTCCTGCTTCTTCTGTATGGATCAAAGCTCAGAAAGCCCACAAAACCCTCAAAGAGTGAAACAGAAGTGTTCAGGACAAGTCGTTCCCTTAGAAACTTGTGTCAAGCATTCCCAACACAAAAGGAACAGGGCATGCGAATCCAACGGCAGGCAGCGGTGCTAAGGCACCGCACAAGATTTCCAGTCAAACCAGGGATATTCTTTCTTCAAAGGACAATTTCTGATGCAAAGAGAGATGCTTGTTATTGAAATTCCTCTGAGCTGAGTGAAAATACTACAAAGTAACCCAGATTTCCTCAGTGCTTTCACTATTACTGATTTATGCTCTTTTCACACTAAGCACTAAGAAGACAGAAGGCCTTGTAAATGAGTTTTGGCTAACAGAGATATCACAAGGAACAGCTCAAAGAACGCGAAAAAGTCATCTCCAGATCACCATTAGCCAAGGCTAATGCTGGTTTTCCTTATCTGTAAGCAGGTGTGCAAATGAATAGAACAATGCAGGCACAAAACTGCCAGTATTCTCTCACCGGTGTCCAAAGAAATCCAGCAAGGAGGTGGCTTACACATTTGTTACTCACAGCTCCTATTGTCTACCCTGTGCCTGCGTTAACTCTTCACTCCCCCTTTTCTGAGGCCAACAGTTCCCTTATTTAAAGGTTTCATTGACCCATCCCAAAGCTTACCTCAACTCACCCATTTTGAGGAAAAATTTTAAACAAAGCCGATACTTAGTACACTCACTGTCTGTGAAAAAAATAAATCACATCTTGCTACTAGTTTAGCACACTGGAGTCATATCTCTTTCTCAAGCTATAGCAGTCAAAGGAAGTTTCTACAGTGAAGCTTCAAGGCTTGATTAGGTTTTGAATTTACATTTAATTACGGGCCAGGATAAAGAGGAGGGAGACCTCCCACACATCCAGCTTCAGGAAGGCACTGCGAGCCGGCAAGCCTCCTGGTGGCCACCCATCAGGCAGCCCAGACCTAGCACCAACAATTAATAAAGAGAGGAAGCTGATGAGGAAAGGGGGTGACTGGAAGAATGAGCAAGAAAAAAATATGAACGGAATTTGATGTTGGGTTTAAACAAGTTATTTCTGGGAAAGAAAAAAAAAAAGAAGTCAATGTTTTCCAGTTATTGTATGTGACTTTACCACTTCCATTTTTATGATAACTGCTGTATAAAAGCCTGTTTGTGGTCTGCTTTAACTTCTTTTTTCTTGTAAAGAACAGCCTCAAAATCTTCTGATTAAACAAGCCAGCAGCAGGGAGCCTTTTCAGGCAGGAACCCACCAGATACTAACTATTACTTTAATCGTGGGAGAGGTCCATTTTTAACTTGGCCATCCTACTTTACACTGCTAATTAAGTAATATTTTGCTTATTAGCTGAACCTAATCATTCCATTGCAGTGAAGTCACAGTGTCATGTCAGAACACAGTGCTGGGCTCTCCAGTAACCATGGCTGGGTGTGGCAGCGTACTTTGTTCTGCTGCTGCACAGAGAAACCCCACGTTAAGCCGTGGAAAAGCAATCCAGCTGAAGGGCTTAGCATGCGTCCAACTGCCACTATCGCAAAGTTCATCGCTTCGGCTCCGTGCAGCTGAGAAGCTGGCTCTGCGAGCAGGAAGCTGTTCGGTGGAACTCCTGACGCAACGCAAACCGAAGCAGTTGCAGCTCAGTTTAATACAAACCCTCTTGAGTCCACGTTGACAAATTCTTTAACAAGCCCTGTGGTTACAGGGAAGCTGGTTTCAGTCTGAGTCACTCCTGTTCAAACAGTTTACTGGAAATGGAGGGGAGGGGGAATTTTCAGAGAAGTCATGTGATGGCCAGACAAACCACAACCAGTAAAGGTTCAGTGGAGTCAAAAACAGGTCCCAGCAACGACTGACAGTCAGTGTGCAGATGCCACTCAGTCATTTACAAATGGGTCCTGCTGCATCCCAGCATTTCTATGGATTTAACCCTTTTCCAAGTTTGTGTTCTTTCAAAGTCAGGACACAGCTTGGGAAGTAAACAAACTGCAGCGGCTGATAGTAACACAGGCAACTAGAAAATATTTTTACACAGAAATTTGGCTGCAGCAACACTGCACAGAAGCAAAGCCTGATGTGTAAATCATTAGTTCTTAAAATATGCTACTTAATGAATCCAAGTACTTACAGTCATTAAGGATTAGATATACAGCAAAGATATTAGTACTTCTTTGCTCTCAGCAAAGCACCATGGCACAGCAAGGGCCCACGTGTTACACATTGCCACCAGGTACCTGGAGGGAAGCTGGCACCGAGCTTCATTTTCAGCAGAAACCTCCATCAGCTTTAAGTGCTTCAGAGAGAAGATGAGAGCACTTCACAATCAGCAGCTGTTAACCAGGCGGACAGAGAAGCCCCACACACGTGTGCGCAGACACGAAGCCGCACAGGACCATGCTCTCGGTGTGTTATTAGCGATGTGCTGCCCCAGCACTAAGCAGCAGATTCACTTCCCCTAACCCAGGGGCTGGCTGAGTGGCCGCACTGGAGACACCCCCTGCTAAAAGGGGAGCTCTGGTAAGAATCACCATTGCTCTGGAGTTTGACTGGAAGAGAGTTAAAAGCAACTGAATGCCATTTTAAACGTTTGATTTTAAAATACTGTCTTAAGTACCAAGAAATCAGACCAAGTTGCTCTGTTTCTGCAGCATGCTGGGCTCTGCACTGTGTGGAGCTCTGAGAAACAAGAGCCCTGCTTGTAAACCACACTCCTTCTCCGGGGCAAAGTCACTCGATTTTAACAAGAGCAGCCACGAGGCAAGAGCAGCCCTGGAGCTCCCTTTATGTAAGCAGGGCTCACCAGCAGGCACAGAAAGGAGAAAGAGCGCCTTTAAAACGAGGGGCTTTTTCTGAACTACGAGGGGCTTTTTCTGAACTACGTTAATGGGGAAAGTAGAGGCAAACTTGCACATCACCTGCAGGCGAGTGAGTTTTCTCAAAACCTACCTCAAGGTGACAGGCCACTTAGATCTGCAATTTATGGCAGAGAATTCACTAATAGACTCTTCAAAGTAAATAGTATTTTACTGTGTAAACTTGAATGGGCATTAAAATTTTACACTGTTTAATCCTTTTAAGTTCCTTTTTTTGTTGTCGTTGTTTTTTAAATTGCCAAACTAGCAGGCACATTCCCCCATCAAGGATCATGCAGGCTGGAAGTTAAATTTACAGTCTGTTCTCACCATAGAAGATCCTCATCTGGTTCTCAAAATTGCCATTGTTTTTGAGCAACAGCAGCAACGAGCTTTCTAAACAAAACACCCGCATGCAGAAACGTCAAGGCATTTGGCTTTGCCTTGCAGGCATACAGCAGCTCAGCAGAAGTAGAGGGGGAAGCTGTTCTTCAAAGTTAACGCTCCCAATTTCATGCCTTTCAAAAAGGCAGGACGAAGTGAGACCTTTATACTGACAGAAGGCTTCTGTCACTGCCGTCAAGCATTTGCGGTAGCCTCCACGGCATGAGATACTTGTCACATCCCCCATTTTCTTAGGCATAAGACCTAAACCTGGGGAATGGGAGAGGCTGATGTAGGGAATAAAGACTGTTATTGAGCAATTTAAAAACAGACTTTATAACTGCTCATGAAGCTGCAGTTACAGAACATAGAGTGATCAGCTATGTTTAAGATTGGGATTTACTCAAGGTCAGAGGAAAAGGCAGGCCTGTCTCCCACAAATATCTAGCAAAAACATGACTGAAGCCAAAAGGAAGTTGTATTAGTAAGTGGAAAAAACTGAACTGTCAGTTTTATGAGCGCAATACGATTTAATCAGATTGTCAAAGCCTCATGTTAAGAGAATTTTATAGAAACCAAACCACAAGTGTAGCTTAAAAAGATTTTTTTTTTTCTGGCTATCCATCCACAAAACACGTTTCAATCCAAATTCAATTGCCAAGAAAATAAAATCAAGAGTACTGGTAAATAACACCACCATTTCTCTTAACGAATTACACAACGCCATTCGCTTACTCAGGGCAGTCAATACAGCGAGCCGTATTTTGGCCTGTCCTGACCAACTGCTCTCTAGCAAAAGTTTCGTACTGTGCCCAAGAATCGTACTGTGCATTCTGGAAACCAGCTCTGGCTGCTTCCAGAACTTGATGTGCATATAATTTGCTGGGAGAGTTTCAGTAAGCAGAGATAGCACTGCAGCTCTCAAGTCATGTATTTGACTTTTTTTTTCCCTTTAACTAGGACTTGCTTTTTATACAGCTAGGGATTACTTTGCAAAGCAAAGACTGACAGTAGGGCAAAGCTCAAAGTAGATTTTTTTTTTCCTGACATTGCGTCTTTGAAGAAATAGAAGAATTTGCTACTTAAAATAGCAGAAAAACCCTTTGGAACTTTTTAGTATGGGCAGGCTCTCATAAAACACAGGGTTTAGTGTTAGTATTACTAGATTGCACTCAGTATTTCCAAAAGCTTCATCCACTATTTAAGGAGGGAGGAAGAGAAGTATTTGTATCAAGAAAGTACCTTGGCAGAGCAGTTAAAATACAACAGTGCATAGTAAACAGCATCTGCTGTTTTTATAACAGCAGTCTCATGACCATCTCTACCTAGTGGTTTTGGTAGACAAAGAACAGGATAAGAAGGAAAAATACAGCAGAGAAATTTAGTGTCAAGTTTGAGGAAAAAACCATTGGATTTCCTTTAAGACACTATTAATAACTTGTTAAGAAGCTGTTGATGATTTTTTCATTCAGGTCAGGAGTTGACATCTGACTGATGTACAGCATCAGTTGCAAACTATGCTATAACACAAGTGATATTTAATCTGTCAAGAAAATAGCAACAACAAACATGGATTCAGAGCAGTCTCACTGCATTTTCACATCAGGAAAAAAGTTTCCTCAGGCTGACGAATGTCATGCAGTGGCCCCTGAGGCTGTCAGTGGCGAGGCAGGCCAATGCCGTCTTGGGGGGATGAGCTGACTGACAACCACCTGGCCCAGGCAGGTTTTAAACGCAGCTTCTCCATAACCATGGTTGTTAGAGCACCTCCTCTATCACCAGCCTGTTGGCTCACTTTCTCCCTGCCTTTACCATGCTGTTTTCAGAACTGTAAATCAACGCAGAATTTGTAGCAAACATTTTGGCTGCACTACTGTATGTGCTTTGACAAGCTCCATCCTCATCCTCCTACCACCAGAGGTATCTCTACCCAATGGAGAATCTTCCCCCACCCTGGGAATTCCCTTGTGTACAGGCACCAACTGATTTTTGGCCTATTCCCATCTCATTGTAATGGTTATTTACTCCACACCTTGTTGTCCTGTGTTTTTATTAGTTCTGCTGTTTTGTACTGTTCTTACTTGTGCAGCCTCTGCATGCTCCAGCATCTCCTCAAATTCCTGGTACTCTTCATCATCAGGTTCAGCACCAGAGAGTCGGGCTGCCCTCGCCATAAAATATGGAGGCAGCTCTCCAATGGCTGTGCCAGCACCCTGGGAAAAGAATAATCCACATTTATTTGTTTGTTCTCAAATAGGAAATGTGGTCCACACAGTCCCTTAGACATGTCAGAAACTTAGAAGCCATCCACGTGCACCATATTATAACTGCCGGACTGTCGAGACCAGCTGCTTTGAGAACCTTGCTTCCATCCACCAGGACAAATGTCACCTGATTTCAAGCATAAAGCCCCTGCTTTGAGATCCCATTTTCCCTCTTCCCTAGTTTAGGGACACTCAGCTCCTCCCCATGCAGACACCACGCTGCAAGTCAGCAGTTCCAAGCCATGCTCTGCAAGGTCAGACTGCGAGCCCTGTGCATCCCCAGGGCCCTGCGCGGCGGCGCGGTGCCCAGCGGTAGCACAGCCCCGCGGCCTAGGGCCAGCAACGTGTGCTGCCGTGGGGGAGCTGCAGCCAGCCCTGCCCTGCACCGCCTGCCCTGCCATCTCGCCCCGCACACGATGCCAGACACACTCGCACGTGACAGCTCCTGCAGAAGGATCCCGAACTCCTCCCCTGTGCCGTCATGCTGTTTACTTGCGGTTTACAAAGTCATGAGACCTTGTGCAAGTGTTTATTAGAAAACAGGGTCAAGTTTTACTGCAGCTACCAGCAAGGAAAAAAAAGGTTAAGCAAAGATTGATCTTGAGATTTCTCTCTCCTCAAGATGGAATAAAGAAAGCCAAGAGAACCAGAGATGAAAGCATGGTTCCTTCCTCACCACAGGAAAATTATATTTGTTTTCTCAGGACATCAAATGACTCATTTCAGTCTTGTGGGTAAATACAACTTTAGCTTAACCAAAGAAAAAGAAGAATAGAAAAGAGAGACGACTAAGAGTGAACATATGGATAAACAGGGGCTAATGAAACAGGAACTTGGATTAAACTCAGAGCAGTTTAAATATAGGACAGGTAACACACAATGCTTGGGCAGCATGTTGAAAAAGCGCTGAAACTTAGCTGCATGCAGATGGCTTTTCTTTCCTCGGGTCAGGAGTGAGTAACAAATGCTTTTCTATTCCTTTGAAGCTATGTAAACGCTTTTCAATTTCCTTTGTTCCCGCTCTATACGCAGCTGCATGCGAGGGAGAATTCCAGCTGCCGTGGATATTCCAAATCAACAGGTTGTGGTTTTAAATACCGCTGTTCTCTGCAGTTACCCAAACTGTTAAAGTCCCAATTTAAGCACATAAATTGCACAGCCTCATGTGTTTATGCCTTGTTTTCCACGGAAGAAAAATCTAAAGGAGTGCAACAAGCTGAACTTCATTAATCTGCCCCTTTCTGGCACAAGGGAAGTTAAGGCTGCACACAGTAGCAACAGCGTTTCAGAAAAATTAACTTGAGGTTATGTTCTCAGGGTGATGTAAGAACAAGTCACATTGCTTCTCCCGGCTCTGCCAATTTGCCTTGGCTTCATTTTGGTAACTGAGGAAGAGGTTCGCATGCGTGTACTGGACACGAACTTGCTTTAAATTGGGTAAGTCACATGCTCATTACAAAACATTTCAGAGTTGCAACAAAATCATATGATTTCATGTCTGCCCAAGATAGGTTCCTTAAGTGCATTAGAAAAAAAAAAAGCAAGCAATTAATGATACAAGCAGTAACTGTTTAACTGCTTTTTGTAACATTAGCTCTCTGTTTTCACCATTCAGCACTGAACGCAAGCTCTGCTAACAACACACTGGAAAGGCAAATAAATGCTAATCAAAATTCTTCTACGTAAGTATGTTCAGAAAAGAAAACTGGGAAATTACTCCACTAGAAAGAGTCTTTTACACAGATTTTATCCTGGTCAGGACACAGGCTGCCTGTTTTGCTAATCCTGAGCAATTAAACATTTTTATTCTTTCCCCTCATTTCTTGTAAAAAAAACAACAAAAAAGCTGCAACACATTAAAAATGTAGGGCACTATTGAATTCCTTGTCCCTGTGGGACGGAAGGCTGTGAAAACTGGCATACACCTAGCAGATTGTTTTTGAGAGTCCTTCTGCAGACCAGGACTGGTGGAGTCAATTTTTACAGTGATTTTAAAAAGCATCATTTTCATTTCACCACATAATTCCTTAGATACAGCGATATTTAATCCCAGTAACACTCATTATCCACAGAAATGTGCATCACTGACATGCAGGGGGCTAGTAATGATTTTAATCTCTGGAAAAAACTGTACCTGGTTTAAGTTGGCTGAAACACATGCTGATGTTTTTGTGATCTGAATCAAATCCCTTGCGCAGATAAATCCCTGCACTCAGACCCTGCCGGATACTTAGCCTGGGCAGCTTTATAGTCCGAGGTCTGCAAAGCCCCCCAGTGGGACCGTCCTGCTTTCAACATCTTACATGAAAACTTATATTGCTACCACCCTCCTGTCTCCCTCCAAACAATCAAGGAGATCGGCCAGGTTTTGCTCTGGAGCCTTTCAACATCATTTCACTTTACAAGTCTAAAGGAAACAGGCTCTCGGTGCTACAGCACCTATTCCTCTCAGGGCTCCATGTGCTGTGTAAGGAGCACATCTGTACACATCCAGTAATTCTTTTCCTTTTGCATTTATCCAGCGTTTATCATAAGTTCAGATTTTACATCCAATTAGAAGTTGCTGGTTCCATTAGAAAAAGATTTTGAGTTAAATCAGTGAAACCCCGATTAGGAATTGTCCTTAGTATTCCTGATTTCACTTTAAAAGCTGAAAACTACTTCAATTCCAACTTTTTCTTAAGGTTCCGAGTTGCAAAAAAAAAAAAAAAATCAGCTTGCTTTGTTTTCTGAAAGTGACTGCTACTTTCCAGTTCAGTGGAATTTGGTTTAAATATGAGAGAACTGAGAGTAAGCTTCTTCAACAGCTTCCATAAAACGTGAACTGGAATTAGGACAAAAGAAACATATTGGAAGAAGCAGCAGCGGTTGCCAACTTGATTTGGCTTACAGGAAATTAGCGAGCAATGTTTATGTACTCATGAAACATTCCAAGAAAGCATAACATTACACTAGACACCACTGGTAGACAGAGGATGCTCCCGAGGGAAAACGGAGTGGAGACAGAGTTCAGCGAAAAGGTGGCCGACAGCGATGTGAAGGCGAGAAGAAAGAAAGGCGGGGGAGAGGGGGATACAGAACGTTCTGGCTCGGTCCTGCTCCCCTGTCCTTTCCCCAGCCTGACCCAAGAAATGCTGCTCTCACCAAAGACTGAGGGCACCATTTGTTCTCCCTCCTGGCTGCTCAGGAGGATACCAGCTTCCAGTGCTTGCAACTCCATTAACTCATTTCTAAACTTCATTCTCATCATAGTTCAGTTCCTTTAGATGCTGAAGATTAAGCAATGCATGTTTACCCTTATAGTTTTATTTTGCAGTCCTAGAAATGTAATTAAAAATGACACTTTTATTACTAGTCTTCATTAAACATACTTGAGCAGAAGGGGACCAGCAGCAAAATAAAAAAAGGAAAAAAAAAAAAAAAAGCTTGTATTCATGGTCTTAAGTACTTGTATTTCCAGCCACAATCAAGCATTCAGGCAAATCTGTCCTCTCATTAGAGAGACCAAAATTTAAGATATAATGTGCTTCCTGAGAGGGCTCTAAGTCCACTTTCTCCATTGTGATTTTCACTTTGGTACTTCTGTTCAGCCTAAATGTAGTTTCTGTAGGTATTACATCTGCTGATAATTTTAAAAGCTGTAGTGACCAAAGTTACCTTCTAATGATCTGAAAAGATATCTTAAGGCATTTGGGAATACAAGGGCAGAAATCAGATACGATGTATTTTCAGAATTTCCTCTCTGTACATTTGAATTTGACAACCAAGAATAATTAAATTGTCAGAACAGGAAGTCAGTAGTAAAAATAAAGTTAATTTGGCATGCAGCTCACGGCAGATGCATCTGCGTAAACTGCAATTCAAAGTCACCTACCCATAATGAAAAAGACATCTTAACTGACCAAAATCAGCCAAGAAAAAAAAAAGAAAAATACTGCAGAAGGAATAAAAGCAAAACAGAAAGGAAGTTCCAGTGACAGCATTTCCTAAGACCCTGATTCATTTAGAAGCTAACCTGCTTTTCCTGTTTGAAGAGTTTGCCATGATATAAACAGGCAGAGAAACAAATAATATTTTTAAAAGGTACAATATAGCATTATATTTAATCCAATTAATTGATGCAACCCCAAAAAACATCTCAGCTATGATACCAGGGTCTCAGTCCTTTATAGGAGTAATTGCAACTTCACTCAAGTTCTAAGCTCAAATCTTTTGAGACTTATTGCTTAACTGCATGCAGTGTAAGACCTGACCGCTGCAAGGACACCTGGAACGCAGACACCCTCTCTGCAGCTTACCTACTGCATCAAGAGCTCTGAAGAACACAAGCAATTTCTACTAGCAGGTAGGAAAACAGTCAACACTGCAGTTGATAAAGACAGTTCTTTAATAACCTATTACTTTTCTTTTNAAAGGATTAATACTATATGGCCAGTACAGAAAAGGTCAATCAGGAAAGTAACTATCTGCATCACAAACAGAAATATTACTGTTGGCAGTGCAAGCTGTCCTTATTTCGCTTAATTAAGCAACTTTTGAGTTTTGCTGAACAAAAAAATTACGTGTGTAAATTCAAACTGCTGAAGTTTGATAAAGCAAACCTTACCCACATGCAGGCCTCCAGCCTGACTTTTGAGATGATGGCCCACAGAGAGATGGATCCGACGGGCGCCTCCTCGTCGGGGCAGATAATTTGATCCGGGTAAGGAGGCTCAGGAAAATTAACTGAGTTACATTCATATGCAGCAAGAGTGACTGATGCTATGTGTGGACCCTGAAAAAACACAAGCAATTTCAAACGTTGGTTGTAATAAAAAATTAAAATAAAAAAAAATCACGTTTGTCCCTGATGCAAAGAACCTAGGCTAAAACTTAGAGTTCCTCACTTTGGCCAGGAATGATGTTACATACATAAAGAGTTTTGCTAAGACCATCTGACGCTATTAACACTTTTTAAAAAATTCCTTCTTGCCATCAATTAAAGATGCTAAGGTGTCTTAAAGTTTTTGCTATGCCATTGTACAGGACTATGATGTTGCCAAGGAAAAGTACCAATCCTTACTTCATAAAACAGGAAAACTTGCACAACTTTTAAATGGTCTCGTTAAGGTATTTACAGCCTGCAGCTTTACTAGAGCAGGTGTTTTCCCTACCGTTGTTTTTAGAAGATGGAGGCATTTAAACCCCATGTTAAATTTTTTTTGGAATGACTGGACCTTATCACATCATCCAGCGGACCTTTCTAACTTTCAGATCTTTCTCCAAAAATCTGTTGCTTTAACTTGTGCCTGCTTTTCTACGTGTACAAGAAAGTACCTTACTGCTGTTTGCTAAAAATAGTTTGAAATATAAATCAGAACTGTAATATTGTTTAAATGCCATATAAATGAATTACTCCTGGTCTCCATATTACATTAAAAGATTTCTGGGACAAACTTCCAAAGAAAACCAGCATCAAAATCGGTTCAAGCAACAAACTGCTACAGCCTAAAGAATTGCTGTTATTTTAACACAAAAGAAGTCAGAGCAATCCAAACAGCTAGATCTAGTACTCTGACCTGAGCACTGACTGTTGTATCTAGAAGAGAAATCCTTTAAATAAGTCGTGTCTTATTAGACCAACAAGGGAGCCTGATGCCTTCCCAAGCCAGATCTGTTACCGAACGAGGGAAAGAGAAAGTACGACAGACCTAAACACTGCCATGTCCCCGTATGAGGCTCCCAAATCTCACTTTGGAATGCAGAAGCCAGAGATACACTCAGAGGATCCTGTGGACTTCATCTGCACATAAAAGGGTGAGATTCTACAGTGCTGTGCCTCACACTGAAGGTGAGGCTTCAACCCCTGTCCTACAGTTTGGGTTGGGTTCACTCACATCAACATTTCAGACCTCACTGAGGAGAGCACAGCACAGTGGCAAGGTAATTTATTTGATGGCAATGAAATAAGAATTTTGTAAAACTATCAGTTGCCTTTTCCTGCATGACAGCTGTGACTGCTGTTGTCATATGTAAAGAATTCAAAATAAAACCATTCTGGCACACAACTGGTAAAAGACATGCTGCTCTGATACCGAGCAGATTCTTTTATTTCTTCCTTGTTACTTTATAGGAAGCTAATTCACAGGGCCTTGAGGCATACTTGGGTTATGAGATACAGGCTACTGAGCTGATAAATGAGGCACAGTCTATCCCAAAGGAAAAAAAAAAATAACCAAAGGTTCCTTGAAGTAAAATAAAAAAGAAGAGATCTAGAATTCAACACACAAAGAGCAATTCTGATACGGAAGGAAGAAAGAACAAGTGACTGCCAGCAAATACTGGAGACGCTGCGACAGGCAGCAGTGACAGCAGGCTCCTGGTGGGTAACCGCTGCAAGATTCCCCCTGTCCCAGCAGTTTTGGATCTAAAGGAACAAAGCATTTCTATTTTACTCATGGAGAACAGAGGCCAAGAGAGAACTGAAACTTTCCTAGAGCTATGAAGTACATTCACAGCAAGGCTGGTAACTTCTTCCTCCACCGTACCCTGAAGCGTGTGGAATTCAGTCCCACCCCCTGGTTCCCTGACAGCTGGCTTGGGACAAAAAAAGCTCTCTCAAGCCATCTTCCCTAACTTACAGTTTTCACCTGCAGAAATTTGCAACAAAAGTCTCTTGAACATGAAATTTGCATGGAGGAAATCCCCACGTACTTGAGTTGTAAATGACCATTTCCTATGTTCCCTTGAGAGTTTAAGGGCAAGCTTACTGCCAAGGCAGTGTGATATGGTGTGTGACTCAAGAAGTATGATTTTCAGTTCCACAAAATTTGGTAGACCAACCACACTGCAGTGTAACTACAGCCAGCTGTGACGGGAGACTGTTGGTTTCAGTTTTGTAGTAGTAAGAGACAAATATAATCGCTGCCACCGCGCAGCCCCCGTCCTCTTTGCGAGGGTTCACTGGCAGCATTGCCAGCATCTCTTCTCAAACCGCACACCGCGGGGTGAAGAAGACTCTGCGCTTCCAGAAGAGTGTAAAGACAAAACCCCTTCTGCAGGAGCTCCTCGCCCTGAGCAGCTTCTCTGCACAGAGCTGCCATCCTCGGAATGGCCCAACAGTCTCAAAGCGTTGCCTCCTGCTAGGAGAGCTCTCCCAGTCTCAACAAATGTCTGCAAAAGGAAAAATTCTACAAGTAGCAGCCAATGGAAAAAAGACATTTACAAAGCTGCTGCAAACGGCCAACGAACCACCTGAAGACTACGCCAATTGAACATAATTCTTGCCCTGCAATGTAAACAATTCTATAATGGAAAGAAGTTGGAGCTACGGAACCCACAGAAGCCACATTTTAACTGGAATAAGAAATACAGCATAAACAGTTCATTTAGAGTGATGAAGTGTGGAGTACTAGAATTCAGAGGGAGCCAAAGGGAAGCAGAACAACCCCGTGTCCTCCTCGCCGCGGAGCCCAGCTGTCCTGCGATGGCCAACAGCTCGCAGCTTGGCAGGCCGCACGCAGCGTCCCCGCCATCTGCTTTTATTCCAACGCTGCTCTGAAGGCTCACGCAGGGCACTACGCCTCCACAGAGCCCGGTTACCGAGCACTCCACAAACAGCGGCCGGCAGAACAGGGCCGCCGGGTGCCTCCTTAGAGAGGAGCCATTTTGCTTCACAGCCAGCAGCGGTGCTGCTTTAACTCTGAGAGGAACAGGGAACCAGCTTCAGGTGCCACCTTTGGAAAACCCCAGCTGATATAGGCTCAGATGTTTTCTCTGTACTCCTCCCTGGGCCAGAAGGGCTCATTCTCACACAATTTTTTAACCCTCCTCAGGCAACCCCACCCTCTCCTCCTCCCCATGGAGCAGCAGTGAACACTCTGGGCTTCACCTCTTTGCAACAGCTCAGTTTACTTCAATGCTTTAGGAAAACCTCTAAGATATCTCCTCTGTGACTCCAGCTGCACCTCTACCTTTAAAAATAGCTTTGTAAAACTGCTTCAAACCCTCTCATACCAGACAACAAATACTAAAAACAGCCGACTTCGTAGACGTGCTGCTTGCCAAACCAGGAAGAGTCGCTGAAATTCAAGGCATGTAGGGTCCTGAACACCAACTGTCATTTCCTCACCCTCTCCCAATTTTTTTTTTTTTTTTTTTAAATTGCAGAAGGCACTAACAAAGGCTAACACAGAAGAAATTGAGAAACATTCTGCTGACTCGGGCTAGAAACATTTGCTTGCCGCTACTGACGACCAGAAGGAGCCTGTGGTTAGGCTGGAATGTGATTTGTTAGAAATATCTGTACAATTTAAAAAAAAATCAAAAAAGACAAGAGCTGGTCATCAAGATCAACTCAACATAAATCTATATATATATTTTAGCAATGGCAATTTAGGGGAGTTTGGAAATCCCTATCTACACAATATCTTATTGAAGGCAACCTTGAACTCTTGAACTCACAGGCCTGCAGAGAATTTTTAGTGTAAGTGATTGAAGTCACCCTAGTTAGAATAGACACTGCTAATCCCTAGAAACAAGTTATTTCAAATGCTGTGCTACGAAATGTCTAGAAAGTATAATCTTTTTTTAATCTATAAATCATGGAAACTCATAACTGCAAGCCAAAGTTAAAATCCTTTAAAACATGCTGACATGCATTATATTTACAACAGAGAAGTCTTTACCATCAGGAAAAACGACTGAATATCCAATTAAGACTGAATCCCATTTTCACACTATTAATCACTCTGTGCATTTAGACTGTGAACAAAACCATAGTTGTAAAAAACCTCCGTGTCAGATGTTATTCTTTCACATGCCCCTTCACAGAACAGTCATCCTGCTCCAGTGGTACGAGCACAAGAACAACGACATCTAATTTTAACCTTTTGCATTTGGGGAAGATATAATTTTAGACTCATTCTAATTTAGAAATATTTCACAAAGAAAAGTGATATGTCTGCCAGCAAGAAAAATATTACCCTGAACTCATTGCTGAACTTAATGCACTAAAAATCTGTTTTCTTCCATGGATACAGAGCTTTTCATACCGGGTTCAAGACTCAGCCTTTCCACAGAGGGGAAAACTTGTCATTCTACATTTGATTAAGATAAATTAGAACAGCAAAAGCTTGCTTCTCATGGGAAATGTCTGCAAGCATTGCCCCAGGCTGCGACTCATCTCATACTTATCTACAAAGTCATTACACCTCTCCAGAAAGTAACACTGACTTCCAGCATCTTTTGATCTTCAGGAGCAGGGAACAGCTACCCACAAAGAAGGCTGTTCTGTGATTAGAGAGAGAAAAACTGGACCCGGAGGTGGTCAGTAAATGCATCCATCTCGTCTGTCTGTCTGCATTACGTCTGTCTGTCTGCATTACGAGACAGAAACGTCTCATGATTTAATGTATTGTCTGGTATGCGGAACAGGATGTAAAAAGGGTCTCAGAAAGAAGAAGGATCCCATACCTAGAGCATCCTCGAGTGACACAAACATCCATCAAGCAGCCGGGCTCGCTTTAGTGCACCGTCATGGCACTTCAAGCAATGCCTTAATTTTACAATCACGTCTGTTAGCAAGTTTCCATTCCCACTTCAGTCAAGCTTTGCCCCACAGCACAGAGCTGATGGAAATTCCAAACGATGAGCCACAAGCTCTGAATATGACTGAACAAGAACCACCAAGGGAGCAGGCATGTGGTACCACGGAATGCAGAATGGGGCCACGTTGCTACTTGGAGGAGTAACATGAAAAGCAGCCATTTTAAAAAGCTGTACCCACGCTGCTTTCCATAGGAGCAAACAGACCCACGTCAGGAAAAGGCACAATTGGAAGAACCCAAGTTCATGCTCTGGTGCTGACAGAAGACAAAAATAATCTGTCAACATTTTTTCCTCACCCTTCCCAAGTCAGCCACTTACTGTTACTAAAGAAAAAATCACAGCATCTATTCAAATTGACACTAGCAGTGATGACTGGCTTTAATGTCTCCAATTAGAGATTGCCTTGCACTGTTATCATTATTTTCAGTCTGCTCAAGGAAGCGGGGACAAGGAAAGTACAAAGTTCAGGCCGCTTGTTTGAAAAAAAACAACCAAGACAGCAGAGATTCCACGAGAGCAAGTGAGGAGAATGCATGATGTGACCTTCCAGCAGTTATCACAGGGTCACTGACAAGGAAATCAAGAGCAGATAATGAAAACAAAGTGTCAGCATCTGAAAGGTAAAGTCCATCAACCTTCGAAAGGCAGAGAATGGCACACTGATCACCCTACTGCACCTTGGAGCAAGTTCAGACCATTACATCTGGCCAAGAGGCTCAACGTAGCTGAAACGTTGATGCGACATCAATATTTCACTGACTTCTGAAAAGCCAGAGGAAGGCAGCTAATCCTGCCCAGCCAGAGGAGATTCACACTAGCTGTTTACTACCACAGCTCTGTCTTTAGATAAACTGTCCAGATTCTGACGTGCAGCGCTTCCAGCAGAACTGGAGGCCATATATGGAACTCACAGCCACCCTGTTTCGGGCTCTGACTCATGTGGTCCCACAGCTCACGGTGGGGCAGTACGAGGTTATTGCTTCCAGCTGTTCCCCCAGCCCTAAGCCAGGCTTTGCCACCCTCATGGCAGGACAGCAGGACCAGGAGTTTCACCCCATGTGAAGGCACCGGGCTGGCCGGGGGCTCAGTTCAGCGCCTCCCAGACTGAGCTGCAGCAGTGGCAGGAGATGTGCCTCCGCAGCACAATCCACAAGAACGTACAGCAGAGTTGCTGGTTTTGTTCTCTGCGTGAGTCTTCTATTAGTATTTCAACCCACAAAACAACCCTGGGTGCACTTACAGGACTAAGAAGCTAAATGAACATTTTTTTTCCCATGACAACACCATGTTTTAAATGCAAGGAAGCCGCTCAGGTTACTCCGCAAACGCGGCTGAAATGCCCATTTCAATCCATCTAACTCTTCCATTTCGTCAGTGCAGCATTAATACAGACACTGCAGCTTCAAGCAGAACAGAGCCCATGTGAACTGCTAGCAGGAGTTCCCAACAAGAGATGCTAAGCAAAAGTGATTTTTAAGTTGTATTGATTCAAGTATTCCAGGATGTTTCATTGTACAGAGCTTAGGACAGCTGGAGGAAGTAGGTTTAAAGGCATGAAGGAAACAAATGGAAGAATGAGAGTCACACATGATCCTCACACAAACAGGCTCCATTTCAACTTACTTTACAATTATTTTCTGTCTTCTGCACCCACCGTGTACTTTTCTTTCAAGTGCCTTAACTCAATAGCAGTAATCTGATCACAGATACCAGACAAAACCATTTTTTATTTCATTTGTTTCAGGCTTGCCAGTTGTATGTGAACTGCATGGGCTAGAAAGGAACACCTCGCTTAACAACAACAATCCAGCACCGGGAGGGGAGCACGGCTGTGCCCTCCCACCTGGCCGGGCCGCTCTGCTTTTGTTCCTTGCTTTCTCCTTTACACACAGGACATGTGATTTTATGAGTTGCTCACAATCATTTTGAATGAACCCCATGAAAAGAGCAAAACTTATCCTAAAGTATCAATCACTAAGAAAGTATTCCTCTGTTAAAGTCACAAATGAATGGGGGGCAAAAATGAGAATAAATTCTGTGGATTTCCAAATTACGTCTACTTGACAAAACTGGAGTAAACCCTGTTTTGTAAGCTTTTCTTTTTAGAATGACATCTGTGATTTTATCACCAGTCTCCTTACAAGCTTGACTCCTGGAACTAGATAACTAAAAGAAATTTGATTTTAAAAAGTCCTCAGTAGTTCTGGCAGGACCAGGTGCAGAGAGGGCTGTACTTTTTTTTTTTTTAATGGTTTATGCTAACAATGTTTTGGTTCTGTTTTTGGAAAGCTAACAAGCACATTATTGCACGAGGTGTCTGGAGTTTGAATGTTCACATCTAACCTAAACCCAGCTCAGACAGAGCCAAAATGCGACTCATTTCAGCTGCAAGCTGCCACGTTCTTGGGAGGCCAGAATGTGACCTCTCGCCAAAGCCAGGCCCTGGAACCAATGCAGAACAAACGCGAGACATTGAACCCTCAAGCCCAGATAAACCCAGGCTGGCTCTCTAAAGCCAGCCCTGTCGATGGAGACACTGTCTTGGCAATCCCTTCTCTTTAGAGGCAGTTTTCTGTTCTTTGCCACGGCCTGAAATTATCACCAGGATCTTTCTCTCTGCTACAGAACACTCCAGGAAGAATTAGGTGACAAACCTGCACATTGTGGTTCTGAAAAAATCCCAACTCTTTTCTGACCTCCGCACACAGACATTCCTATTGTACCTCATGTTTCCTGTTTGTGCTAGTCTGCAGTTCGGCTACCAACAAAACCTCAGCAGTTGCTCCACTTGGCTCTATCAGCAAGCAAGCAGAGATCTGTATTCAAAAAACAAAAACACAAACAACTGCAGGCAGCCAGAACTCCTGCTGCACTTTTGACCTGTAAGGAATTCACTTCCATTCATCCCCCACCACTGCAGATTATAACAGAGCACACACAGAAGGGACTCTTATCACCACGTTCTGGCACAAGGCTTTTTGATAGGCATGAATTCTAGGCTGATTTCCTTGGCCTCAATCACATCTTTTACCATCCATTTGCCAGAGCTGAACTGAAACCGAGGCACGAGGCAGCACAAAGATGGCAAGGGCAGCAGGGCCCCAACCGAGCGCTCCACCTAGCGTCACCCGCCGCCGCTCACTCATTTTGTTCCGCAGCAGCGGACAGACTTCCCCAGGATGTACAAGCACTAGAAATTCCTGAAAAGTTACCCTCAGTCATCTTCCAGCAGTCGAGTGGTTCGTGCCATTTGTTTTTTAATATGCCAGAAATGATTCTAAATATAAAATATATCAAGACTAAAAAAGAAAACTCAGAAAACAAAACAAACCCTTTGTGTTGCTAAAATCAGTATTTGGAGTCACTAATCATAATAGTTTTATTTCCTGCAGAACCACATCATGATTACTATTTTTAAAGTGTTTTTAAAAGAATTGTGAAAAACCTTTAATGGACTTTGGGGAAAAAAAGCCAGCTGACTTGTTTTGAAAGTGTCAGAATAAAAAGGATTCTTGGAAGAGTGGCCTGCTTCCACATTCCTGCTCTGAAGTCCTGCTCTGTGCCAGCCCCTAGCTCAGTGCCAATTTGCAGCCAGAGGATTGTTTCCCAAAAAGCCATGTCAAATTTCACATTTACTGCTGGCCACAACCAAGGGGACAGCATTAAACTAGGAACCAAAGCAGCAGATGATGTTCAGATCCTTTATAATACATAGGAAGCTCTTGAACTGCAGAAATTCTGGTAAAAGGCCTGAGAGTGAGCTGACCAAATTCACCTTTCCCTCCTATACCAAGGTGTATTCAGCAAGAACATTCAGCTGACCAACAAAACCCAAATCAGATGTTAATCGATACCAGCCAGGGGCAGCACTGGGCCCCAGGGACTGCCTTAGATTGCAAGCTCTGCTTTAAGCCAATCTGCTCTTTCCAAGCCCTCCTTTCTCTGCTCGCCCCAGGACCTCTCCTGCAACCTGAACTCACGCCGCCTCGCAAAGCAGCCGGCGTGAGACGCACTGAGTCCCGACAAATAACAGTTTTCAACACTGGAAAAACAGCTATCCAGGCCAGGAGAGCAAACATCCAGAGTCATTCATATACTGCACCTATTGTATAACTACTTCTGTGAGCAATTTGCTCAGCTAACAGGCTGTGCTTACAAACAGCGCGATACCAAATAGCTGCAGGCACTACGTGGAGGGCTATGTTTAAAAGAGATGCACCTGTGCCACAGCTGAAGCAGTCCATGCACACTGTAGGAACAGGTGCCCACATGCCATCAATTCCTACCGTTGGCCCTCGATGGCAGAGGCAGCGCTGCAAGCACCAACAAGAGCCCGGCAGCGCATGGGTGGGCCTGGGAGCATTGTTCTCCAGGCATGTAATTGCATTCCCAACAACCTCACCTTACATACCGATTTAAAATGAGCAATTAATTATGAGCAATTTCAAAACACTTCCAGAGTCTGTTCTCCACTGCCTGTAAATCCAGGCACTAAAGCAGAGGAGGATTTAAAAAAAAAACTTTTTATTTCTTTGAGTCAATACAAGAATAAGTTTCACCATAATCAAATGTAATCAAAGCATATGAAACATGGAAAGTAGATATTACTGTGAAAAAAAAATCAATAAAACCGTGAAAGTTAAGTTCGCCACAACCTATCAGATTTCTACTTTTAGAGATGGCTGCTGCACAATTAAAGCAGTAAATTTTTTTTAAAAACTCCACCTTTTGAAAGCTGGAGCTCCTACTTGCTTTGTTTCCTTATGGGTTAAATCCAGAACACTATTCTGAAATAATTTACCCTTAAACTTTACAGCAACTCTCTTAAGGTGCTGTTCCCTTTCACACAACATGCAGCCTCCAAC
The DNA here is from genome assembly GCA_013399715.1 of Alectura lathami. Lineage (NCBI taxonomy): Eukaryota > Metazoa > Chordata > Aves > Galliformes > Megapodiidae > Alectura > Alectura lathami. Next base: position 305,046 of record VXAV01010123.1, on the reverse strand, counting down.
TCCATAAATATTTAGGACTGTATCACTGCCCTGATAGCGTATTACATACACATATCGCCAATATCGCTGTATTGACAAGGATATTAACAGCTCTGGTACTTAAATTGGCAACACGCTTTAGGGCAATAAACTTGCGTTCTTACACTGCCACTGCCATCTCGTGGCGACAACGCCACACAGGTTCCACCAAGTCATGAGCCATTCAGCGTCCAGACACGCGTTTAATCCCCAGGAATTGTATCGGTTCTGAATTTACAGCCCATGCTAGTCACTAATTCTTGCGAAGGAGAAAAATGAAAAATGCATCCTTGCTTCTCTTACTATGCTCACTGACCTTATGGAATTCCCTCAACAGAACAGAAAAGTGATTAACCACATTGCACACTTAGAGCAAACAACCAAGTATTTCTCCTGTATTGATACAGATTAGATGTTGATGGTAGTTAACATTTTATTCTCTAGTCACCTTCTAAGTACTGGTGCTGTGTGGTTCCCCACCCGCACAAAGTTAAATGAAACCTTGGCTCTTAAATTCCCAATACATACCTTCACTGTATCTGCAATAAATACCTCTGCTAACAACGTTAAACCAAATTGCTTTTTCTAGGTGATTCTCCTCTCTGTAACCTTTAGAAGGCTGCTAGCTTCCACATCCTATACACATGCTGAAAATCATATTGACAATTAAGCCAAGAGAGAAGTAACATTTTGTATATACATTACTTAAATGTCAGGCCAGGTCACGGCCTAAACATATCCACGAGGTTCACATACCCACAGGAAAACATAAGTGATATGCTATGAAATTTAATTTAAGTAACTTAGAGCTGTGTAAACATCCGGATTTATAAAAACAGAGTAAAAGAAAGGTCAATTCATTCCATCTTCTCTCAGAAAAAAAAAAGTAATACTGTCTTATAAAGACCTCCTTATAGGACAAAATGATCTGGCCCACAGTATAAAATGAGAGCACTTCCTATTCTGCAGCAGATCAACGTACAACAGACACCTAACCCACTTTCAAATGCAGTTTACAAATAGTGCAAGACATTTCTTATTTACTAGATTTCTGACTAAACACGTGTAACAATTAAGAATAGCAACTGCAGGATGAACTCTCTAATCTGCTTCAAAGAGGATATCTAGACACATGGAATCTTTGCTTAGAAGAAATCTTCAGTTGAAAACAAAAAAAAAAAATACGTAGCATGATGAAAATCCATCATTTAAAGTCTTTCTTACGTGCTGAGCTGAATCATGATCAAATGACTTCTGCAGCAAACCTGGAACTGCTGAACAGCCAGCTGTGCCACCCCGCCGCAGCTTCCCTCCCACCACAGGCCAGCAGAGCACCCAGACAGAGCCAGAGCCGTGAGCGTGGCCGCACCTCAGCATCACCTGGTGCTGGTTTGCCTCTCTGGCGTGGCAGGGCACCTTGGCCCAGGATGGATGATTTTGAATGATTCCCTTTGTCCCGCCGATATGTTTTACTGTCCTTAAGCTTTTATAATCTCTGCAAGTCAGAAAGATCTGTGCATTGTCAATTCGCTGTTGTCTAAGCGCTCCCCAGTGTTACATGCAAAGTATTTGGACTCTAATTCAATGCTGAGTTTCCATGCCTAAACATTCAGGTTGACAGCAGTACTTTTGCCTAAAAGGCTACATGTGCATGAACTCATTGCTGTTTAGCAATAGTTTCCTTTCTGCCGTACTTTCAGCCTCCAGTCTTTAGGAGAGAAGCTGCACTAACAGACTGATACAACTGCAAGCGCAGCCTATACGGATGTCATTAGATACGACAGGCATTGCTTTGCTGCGTGGAAAACACAAGTTTCTTGTTTCCTGTAGTGTTTTCTGTGTTATTGTTAATGATTAAAGCAGTTCTGAAAGTAAACATCTGTAATTGTCCCAAATACAAGACGACATTTGTTGCATAAACTGGTTTTAATTATTTTGTGGCCATGAATCCTTTTCTTAAATCCAGGACAGTGGTTTCATAAACAAGGAACTAATCCAATGGCCAAAAGCAAAACACACCCACCCAAGCATTTCCCTAACTTTCCTAGCTAAGTTGAAATAAACAACATTATACAAATTTTCAGAACTACACAGATTTTATCTTTGTTGAAAAACATTTTTCTTGTCATTATCTTCAAAACAAAATTAATATAGAATTAACTTCAAAGTAGCTGCCTAATTTGGTGGTTTCAGGTAGAAAAATGATCATTTTAAGCTACTAAGAGTATGCTGTAAATTTTAAATGGAAACATTTGAACTGTACAGACTATAAATGTCTTATTTATATTAAGAAAATACAGCATAGAGCATTGAAGAATTTGACTGCTTCTCAGAGAGGGTTAACAGCAGGTTAATGTCCGCAGCTCAGCATATACGTAGAGCAAACAAGCTACACGACAAGGCTATGCAGTACAGAGTAAGACTAGCACTCACTACAGCACTGCAGCATTACTCTTCCCTCAGAACTGCACACTTAGGACTTATGGAAGATTCTTTATTCACAGGTCTTAAAAATAGGCGACAAATAATACATGATTCAGGGAGAATATGGGATAGAAGTATCCTTACCAAATAGAGCAGAAAGGTGTGAAGACCTGTTCCAAGTCCAACAGAGGACAGAATGCCTAATCCTACCCAATAGGCACACCAGAAGAACTTTTTCTCCATATACCGCACATACTGAAAAAGAGGAATCACAAAAGAGAAAAAAAAAAAACAAGCAGTTAAAGCTGCCAACTAATGCAGACAGTTGTCTGTATTACAATAACTGAAACAGAATCCTAGGTTCTACTATTTGCAACTTATTACAATTGGAGCACAGACACGTACAGAAGACAATGGACTTTCAAAAGAAAAGCCCACAGGCCTTATGATCAGCAGTTTTCCAGGGAGATGGACGACAAATTCAGGACACTGCAGGCTGCATTTCCCTTGCACAGGTACAGATTCGCCTGAGCAGGCTCAAGCAGACCTCTGGGGAGGCACCGCTCTGCCAAGCCTTGGTGCAGCACAGGGCTGTGTGCCTCAGCGTCAGTTTGTAAGAGCCATCTAGTGGCAGATGTTGAGCGCGTCCAACTCTGGCTCACGCTGACAAAGCCACCAAGCAGGGCAGTGGCCCTTTTAAGACAATGCGAGTGTAAGCAGCATCACAGAACCATGAAAGCATTTTATATCTAGATATACGCCTATGCTAGTTGGTCAGAACAGATTTCCAAGTGTGGAAGGGTCTTACGTTCCATCACGACTCAGTTTAACGTTTTCTCTAGAGCCTGCACCGCTATTAAAAGCTCGTTAGCAACAGAGGTGAAGGAGTGCTGCAGCATCGGAGGTGTGTTTACTCAGGAACAGATGAGAAGTGGAAAACCTACATATGCAGCCGAACAGATGAAGCGATACAGCTGATCTTGCCCCATCTTTCAAATGCATCTCACCCACAATCAACGCAAGGGGAGTCATGGAATGGTAAGCAAATAAGAGAGCAGGGGCTCAAAAGGCACATTAAGACCCTACTCAATTCCCAGTACATCTACTTTAGCACAGGGACAAGTGTTAGTCACTAAGTGACTTGAAAACTTCATACCTGTTGATGTCTTCCTTCAACGTAATACGTAGCTGCAAGCAGTGCAAGCATCAGTAAAAAAGACACCAGGATACTTCGTCGATGCCACAATCTTAAAAGACAAATGACAGTCAGGGTTTTTCATAACTCAGCATTCATTTAAAAGTAACATATCCTTGCAGAGTGGTCTCTGTGGATCTAGTCAGCAGGCTCAACGGCAGCTGAAAAATTTGCTTTTTAAAAAAAAAAACTCCCAAAAAATAACTGGGGAGTCTTTCTTCTTATGGAAAAACCTTTACTTCAATGTCAAGTGAGACCAAAGTTCAGACTTTTTTGTTTTTAAAGGAAAACAATCTAAAATCAAACATCCAGCTCCTGTAGATGAGTTTCAAATACAGGGCCACTAACGACATTTACAGTTAAGCAAAGTACAAAGCAGGCGCTGGCCCTGGGCCACCCATGGATGTGGGTGGGTAACAGAAGTGCTAATTTCAAACTGTGTGCAGGTGGGCAGAGCCACAGTGACAGCAAAAGGGACAAATCTGGACACTCTTTTGGTTCTCTGTTGAGAGTATCTCCTATGACAGCTCAAAGTTTAATACATACATTTCAGCTAATTATGCAGCATCAGCAAGCGGCTATGGGTAAAAGGAAAAAAGTGTTTTCCTATGTAATCTGATATCCAACTATTTTTGCACCTAATTTTACTAGGTTGCAACAATACTGCTTGAGGTGTATGTGGCCACACACAGCTGACTGAGGAATATATTTATTATTTTCTGGGAAACACTATTATGCCATCATCTAATGCTATAAAAAAAAGGAAGTGCTAGCATCACTTAAAAATCACAGACGTGAAATAGCAAACTATAAATGCAAGTATAAATGCAAGTTATCTATTTAAACAGAAGAAGAGATTGAAATATGAAAAGTGTAGCAAAGGAAAACATTCACAAGTATTTCATATTAAGCAAACTGAAAAAAGTCCCTAACTTCCCTGTAGTTTTAAAAACAGTTGTGCTGCTTGTATCAGCACAAGAATTGGATTTTCAAGTGATTGCCATCATTCAAATACCACTTGTCTCTAGTGGAACATAGGAAACCATTAAGATTCAATCTGAGGTCATCTTCATCGCTTCTAACATAGTGTTATCTTCTGTAAAGACATTGTCCTGCTACACAATATGGTCGTGGTTGTGTAGCGGTACATAACACAGATGCGCTCTGCAACAGAGGATGAAAGCGCTATCTGTAACAAAATCTAGGATCTAGAAAACCAGGTAACAGCTTAAACTAACACCTCCAACGTTATTTCTGTTGAGTTTAAGTAAATTCTTGGAGATTGTTTGAAACAGCTAATGTAAGATCTGAGCAAGCAGTGCTCAGATAGTTTACAATGACAGCTGAAAGAATGTAAAATAACAAGGCTTGGGGGTTAGATTTTCGGAGGGGAGTGTACAAAAGGGGTTAAGACTATGCTACATAAACCTGTTGTTTTTCATTTCAGAAGATCAAAATGGAAAACAGAAGTTTGTCTCTATGGAACTTGTGTCCACACCTCAAACCTAGCCCAGTAGAGTCAATGCACATGGCCCATTATCGCCAATTCCAACTCACTGCAGAGGTGCAGTTCGGCAGCTAGAACCACCCAAGGTGATATCAGATCCCGGCTTTTGACAGGGAAGTGACTGTAAACATAATCCCAAACACAAAAGATTCCAGTTACCAACACAAGCATTTTGGTACTCCAACCTCTCCCAAGACTAGAGCATTACGAAACAGCTATGCATTTCAGCACTAGTAGGAGACGTTAGGAAATTTGCAAGTTGAAGTCCTAACTAGCATAAAAGCCCATCTTATCCAGAGTATAAATCATGCTTAGGGAAAGTTCTTTAGGAAGTAACTTCCTGCTGTGAAAGGGAGCATGCAGCTTAGAAGCAAAGTCCTCTTTGCAGTATCATAAACATCTACACAAATTCCACATAATCCTGAACCCTGCCCTAGCTGAGTTAGTTGAGATCATTAAGTGATACTAACACATACATTAAAAGATCAGTACTTCACACTGCAGTCTTAAGTACAATCACTCTTGCCTTCAGGATCCCTAAACACTGTCCCATTCTTTCAGATTGGAACATTCAACTCTTCGGGAAAGAAGTTCGCAATTATCTTCCATCGAGACCTGACTGTATTTACACTTATGCAATTTAGGCAGAAGGTCTGGGCACGCAGCTGGAAGCGAGGTATGTTCCAGTAGCCACCTTTAAGGGACAAAAATAAATACATTTTCTGGAAAAAGAATTTTAAAAGTTGTGAAATGAAAGTGAGATGTCAATGACCTGCTGAATCATAGCATGGGTTTCCCCAGAATGCTTAGTAGAAGTTAAAGAAATTATCTTTACTTTATGGTCCATTCCTTCAAGTTTATTAGAGTTTCCAGGAAAAAATACTGCAAGGTAACAAGCGGTTGTCTCCAGAGGACAATATTCAACCTCTCTTCTCGGTCCCTTCGCTTCCGTTCACTCAACAAAGAGGGATCTGCAAACGAAAAGCAACACAAATATAGAAGCACAGGCTGACAGTTCAGATTCCATCACACCCAAAATTATACTGATTACTTTTTGTTTTGTTAGGGAATGAATGTGAACTCCCAGTCATCATCTCCACTGATCACAAAGCATTTGCCCCAAGACCGTCAGCAATCAGGTGACCTCCAGCAGAGGAAATAGTGTTTTTCCCCTCTATGCACGTGCAACAACGCACGGTCTGTTCAATGTATTAGCATTTCTGCAAAGCACTGCACCATTCGCTACAAATCAGCTAACACACGAGGTCAAATGCACCTCTGCTGCCCGTTACAAAGACCACGCTTCACTTTGAACTTCTGAATTTGGTTCTCTTCCAAAGCTATTCTCAGACATCTCCTATCAAACTGGGTTGAGTTACATGTGCTCTCTACACCCTCCAGTCACCGTGTAACTGGATAACAGCACCCACCCTCCCCCAAGGATCCTAAGGCTATGTTAAGCCTTGCCACGCTGCTCAGCTTCTCCAAAAGGAGCCCTCCAGACAGGAAGTGCTCCGGTGAGACGGGCCTATTTATACACCACAGTCCTTCACCAGGCTGACACTAGATGTTCCGTTGCTTTTAACCGCAGGAATTCGGTTCGATTGCAGTGCCCAGCACTGCTGTAACACCAACTGTATGTTTCTGTACAAGCACAGAAAAAAGGTTCTTCTAGAAAACGTGTCATTTTGTGCTCACAGGACAGTCAGGATTAATACAGCCCTTATCTACTCCTGCATGAGAATAGCTTGTTCAAAGGTCATCAAGCTCAAGAGTGTTAATAATTTCCTCATTTTTAAAGAAAATGAATTCTGAAATAAGAAAAAAAGTTTTGGAACAGTGGAAAAATATACAAAACTAACTCTTGTATCCAAACACAATACAAACTTTAAATTTGTATGAATTAATAAATCTGTATGTTACATTTAGAACAGGAACCTAAACTGGATCCCTAGCACATTGTAACCCAAGATGTATTATTCCACCAACTGAAACGTGCTGCCTTACCAGGCATAGAAGTCACATACCTCATTGGCCACACTGCGCATTTAACTTTCTTTAGCTGTAAGTATCACTGCTTTAGATGAACTAACAGGAAACCCACAACGGCAACTACTGGGCAACATTCCCTCAGGAAGGCTCTGCTCCATCCACACACACACTTGCTCTTTAAATCATGCCACATTCTTTGCTACAAGAATTTCTGTTCTCCTCTTTTTCCGCTTAAT
>VXAV01010123.1:268548-278833 GCA_013399715.1 Alectura lathami | reverse complement strand
ATTTTAAACAGGCTACTAGTGAAGGAAAAGAATGGAAGTGCACATAAAGTTTAGAAGGTTACCTCCTTTCACTATGAAAGTAATACCTTAGTTATGATATCTTTGAATTGTCCTTCTTTCCAAGCATCTGTTGGGTGATTCATCATCGTGATTATGGCATTATCATATTCTTCATACTTGTCATACAAGAACACCAATTCAGCCCAGAGATGGGCTTGTTCTGCAGCTCTCAGAACCTGAACAAAAAAGCACATTAGAAATTCCAATCGATATATATTGCTATCAGTGTCCATCACTGCTATTCAAAACCTCAAACATCGCTACTGCAAAAGCTAGGAAACGCACAATCCCGACAGATACGTTTCAAGTTTCATGTTTAACAAGTCTGAGGCCTTTTACCTTGGGGATGTTGACTCTGGACCAGAACAGTTCCAAGTGCTCCCTCATCTTCTGTGGTTTGAACTTGGAGTAAAGAATTGCTAGCTCTGTAAACATTCCCATGTGTGCACGCTCAAGTCCAAGTGCTGCTTCCAGCATAGTTATCAGCTCTTCAAAGTAGCCGCGATCCTACAAGATCCAGTTAGAGATGTTTCACATTAAGAACCAACCTGACTCTAGACTGTCAGTTTTAGACTGAATTCTCTACAGGCAACTCTGTCCTTGACTGTACAATAACAGTCAGCTTAATTACCTGGTAATAATTGATCAGCTCTTCCAACTCATCCGCATGCACTACAATATGAAGTCCACACATCTGGGCCAGGCGGAATTCTTTTCCGTCAACGCAAGCAAAGCAGACCTGGAATCCACAATTGCATCATAGCTTGTAAAAAGCTTCTGAAGAAGCTAGAGCCTTGAAGCTCTTTTAACTTCAGCTATACGTTTACCTCTTTCCATGTGCGAGTGCTGTTTGCTTTGCGAGCGCCATCCACAGCTGCCTGGTATTCACCTAGGTGAACTAAAGTTGAGGCTAAACGGCCGAAGTTGGACACATTATTATACAACAGCTTAGCTGCTTCATACATCTTTTCATCATAACAGCGATCGCCAACCTGTAGCAGAGCACAAACAGGTTATTCTTGCAGCTTTTCAGTCAGACTTAGGTAAAACGTGTAGCATTCAAGCCATTATTATGGAAATGCCTCCAAGGTCCAAGACCCACATTCCCAGAGACACAAGACCCAACACCACTTTATCAACAAGGCCTAAGGGAGCCTGCTGATGATGCAGCACAACTGAAAATCAGTCTCACTCACTTGCTGGATATGCGCATTGTTGGGTCCGTTGATAAACTCTTCCAGCTCTGCTAGACGGTTTGTTTTCGCAAGAGCAAAGATTAATTCCGTTTCCACATACGACTCCCGGGCCTTCTTGCGTGCCATCTGAAGGTATTTCACCAGCTCTTCCCAGTTTCCTATTAAATGGAGTTCAGAATGTTTACTTCCCACTGTTGAGGTCACTTGTGCTTAAGGTATACTACCAGCTCAACCTAGTTTGACAAATATTTCTGTAGACATTCCCCAACAATTAAGGCTAGCCTTTATATTGCATATGTTACATCAGATAAGGTCACCGTATGATGGGCCTATTTAAGTTAACTCTAGTATTTAAATGCATGCAAAGACCTCCTTAGAAGCAACTGCTCTGACAGAAGTCTCCAGCTAGGTACAGGTAGCCATACGACAACTAATTATCTGCAAATTCAATACAGTATCTTTTCCCCGTCTTCTTTAGGGCAGCCTTTGAAGGATCAGATTCTTCTACTTGCATCAAGAAATAGGTTTGGCAGAACAGCAGTTTGAGCAACAGATCATGGAAAAGAACTGAGCAAGATCAACAGCAAGGTTTTAAATAAAACTTAAACCATACCACTAGCATTGGCAGCTTGAACAACTTCCATGTACGAGGAAGGATCATCTGCTTTAATATATGAGTCAATTGCTTCCTTTACCATCCCTTTCTGAAGCTGTGCTTTAGCCAGCTGACTCCACACAGCAGGCTCATTGCAGCGTTCAGCAAATTCATATGCACGATCCAGGTTTCCAATGTGGTCTATTAATACCTACAGAGAGGGTTACCATGATCAGTCACTGGCTACAAAGGTTGGTTTTACACTGCACTAAAGCTGTGTTTCATGTAAAAGCTCCTCAGTTAATCCACGGTTGCTTTTAAAATATGGACTACTCTATACAGTCCACACAGTACTATTGATTTTATGCTTAAGTTTCACTTACAAGACAGTTGAATACACACTGAATTTTGTTTCTACTTCAAAGTCAACACCAGGTAGCACCAAAAGCTGCTTGGTAAGTGCCAAAGTCAAAGTTAACAGCAAAGTCCTTGCGTGAGGATGCACACCACAGTTATTACAGATGGATTTTAAGATACCTGTACAGCCGATGTGTTGACATCAAACTTCCTGAAGATGGCAAATGCCTCCTCAAATAGCTCATTACTGATAGCTATATTGGCTATGTCTGGAGCATCATAGTTATCCAGGCGATTGATGTATTCCATGACACGGGTGCGATCAGCCTTAATAGCTGTAAGAATTAGCAGGTTCTGCAGATTCCTAAACAGAGAAAGAAAATACTAGTACAAATCAAGTAGTGAACAAGAGATTCACCCTCCCGTCTGGAGAAGTTACTAATTTGTTTGTGCTGTTCCATGTTACAGCAACTCAACACCTACATCAGGTATAAATTCAAATTTCTTATGACCCATTTTTGACATTACAGACCTGTGCTCACTGAATACAGAGTTATCAAGAACGATTTTCTCCAGCAGTTCAATAAGCTCGTTGGGAAGATCTGCAGTCATGAAGGCCTTCACAGTAACAGACACTTCCTCAGGATCCTGGGTCTCTGACAGTGCGGTCTGTACAACCTGCAGGCAGAGTAAAGCCATTGATAAGTCAGGTAAATCAGGTGCAAGCATGTCAAGTTAGGACAGAAGAGGCTTTTGCTGTTTCATCTGTTATACCTGGTCAATGAGTGGTCTCCTGTAAGGGTTGCTTTCCAGCAGCACGCTGGCCCACAGTTCAGGGTCTTTACGGCGAACTAAGTATCGGGAAAGGCTTTTGAAGAGTGAGTTCTCGTTGCACACCTAGTGAAAAGCAAGGTCTTCTCAGAGCGAAGTCGCAACTACTTCAGCCTACAAGTGGACAAACTAATTGTACTGCAACACCAAATCAGCTCCCCGAGATGCAGATTAGAGATCTCAGGCTTTGATACTTCCCATTAGCCTCCCATTCTAGAATTTCCAGGTGATCCTCCCAGTTCTCATTCATCTGCAGGGGGCAACCAAACAGCTGCCTATTCTACTGCAAGACAGCAGTTCCTAGCTTAGAACTTCTCATGAAGTAAATGCTGTTGCCAGTCATGAGCCTGAAGTACCTATCCCCATGATACTCAGGTTAGAGCTTAACTCATGAGCCAGTTGCAGTGGCATACATACATTAATAAGCTCCAAATCGCACTGTCCACGCTCATAAGCCACACAGGCCAGGTGAGGGTCCCTCTTCTCACAGTACTTGCCAACAACGCGGCTATCATAGTAGGGATTCTCACGCAGGAATCTTTCCGGGTTGTTGTTGCTATCAATGTATATTTTAGCCAATGCATTGTGTGTTGCAGGCTCCTCGCAACCCTCATGAATTCTTGCTTCCAGCCAGGGCAGAAGCAGTTTCAGCCTAGAAGGAAGGGTTTTTTGTATTAAAGGTTGAGTAAGCATCTTTATTCACTGTGCAAGTCAGCTTTAATGTAAGGAGGAGTCAGTAATTAAACCAGAGTTACAGTACTCCATTTGGCTTGCATTCTGTTTCACTACCACAATGGCACAACTTTGTGACATTTAAGAATATTGCTTGCTCAAGACAGTCAATGAAGGCTACTTAATGGAGGTCCTCGCATCAGCCTAGAATTAAAGCAGATTCCTGCTGCTTTCTAACCCAAAGGCACTGGTTATTTGCAGTACCAGGTTTAGTTATGCAGTGAGGACACACATAGATGAATGAACATTATAACCATTAACATTCTAGTAGCATTAAGAGACTAGTAGACATTTAATACCTGTTTCTTTTCTCAACCTCTGCAACAAGTTCATCAGTTGAAAATTGGCCTCTCACTACAAGGATAAGGTTCTTTATGACATCTTCAGAGCAATCCACATCAAGCAGTCCCCCAATAACAACAGGCAGGCGGCTTGGATTCACCTAAACAGGATCATTTTAAGAAGTCAGCATGTTGTCATGTAGCACAGGTAGTCAGCACCTATCCCTAGAAGAACACATGGAGGGTGCCTTGCTCTGAGCAACCTCATCTTCCTGCCCTTGCTCCCTGCTTCTTGAGGTTCTGGGCCAACTTGGGGAGGGAGGGAAAAAGAAAAAAGCATAATTTCTCCAGTCAGTAGGGGCTTATAATAGTCAGTGGCTCACTAAGTGCTCACTCCCCATAGGAAGATGTCCTGAGTAAGCTAATTTGTCCCTGCAAGAAACCGTACAAGAGAATCTCCTGTTCTCCCTGCCCCAAAGCTGGAAATTAAAATCTTAAGAAACCCATAGTTATTCCACCAAGTCTTCCTCCTTTAAGGAGCACATTACTGGGGGTTACTGCTCAGCTTGACTGGAGAGTAAAACATCTGACTCACATAAGGGTTGACTTGTCAAAGGCCACTAATACATAGAAGTCACTCAGATATGAGGCTTTTTACCAAATACTTACAAGTAAATATTATGCTTGTAGTCACATACGATACTAGTGAAGTTGATCAGTTTTACCCATTAAAGCTAAGTGACCAGTTGTAACTTACCTTCTGTACATAAATCTCAATGTATTTCTGGAGATTATTTCTATACAAGTACAGCACCAAGTCGTGGACAAAGTCAAAGCGATCACACACAATGATGAGTGGCAGCTGGTCAGTGAGTTTAGCTTCCTGTAAGGACAAGAACTTCTGTAATTTGGTTTTGTTCTCAGACTTGAGCAGAGAAATTTAACCAAACTGTTAAAGCAGTGGAACTTAAAGCACAAAATTCAGTGGTTAATCAAATACTATTATTCAACTTATTTGCAATATGCAGCATGTAGGAGTACTCGCACCCACATCAGGGCATAGAGCAAGATGCTTTCTGAAGTTTAACCGTAATCCTTCTGCATGGCAGGGTCTATGCACCACAGTACAACTACTGTAAGTCTAAGCTATAGGTAGCGTGTTTAGTTGCCACTGGTGTTTGGTGTGCAGGATTAGCACTCTGGGATTTCAAAAGGAACGTAACCAAGACTAGATTAAGTTGCAGACCACAATGGAAAGTTACAAACAGAACTGACTGCAAGTGTCATGTGTCCTGTGATACCTTACAGCAATGGATTTAAAGAACAGTAAGAATCAAGCTAGTAGTAGTACTAAAATTATTAACCAGATTAAGTCATCTAAAACCATTCCAGCGTAAGATTACAATAGTTACAGTTCCAAAGTCTGTCTATGTGCTGGACACCTGTCCAGACACACATTTCAGATTTGAACACTCACATCCCAGAATACAATCCTACATTTACAAATCATAGGAGTTTACACAGGGAGGCCTGTACTGGGAGATTTACCTGGTACATGTCCTGCACATTCCAGACATGGAACAGCACAAAAAACAATAGCTTTCATCAGGAATTTGACAGCTTGGTAACTTATCTTAGGTGGCTTGATCAATTTACATACCCTACAACTCAGTGACACCAGTTTGTTTTACAGAATTCTCTTTTGAAGAGTTTTGCCATCTTCATATGTGATCAGTAAAATCTAAGACTATACTATGTAACTGACCAACATGAAGGCAGGAAATGTTCCCAGATAAAGTTTTCCCCTCCCACACTGTTTTTACAAAGTTACATTTGTCAATAAGCTCAGTACTGGCAACAGGCTACAGAATCTGAGCTTAGAGCGCACTGTCTGCCTCCCCTCTTCAGAATTACCTTAGAGATTCTCTGAATACTAGCAGGGTCAGTTAGCATGCATTTACAACTGGCGTATCCTAGCAGAGCTAAACCAGAGTTCACTTGGCTGAAGTTAACAAAGGTTAAGGCTTGCATTCGCAAAGCTGTCTCATTTCGCTGGCAACACAGACTATGTTTTTATCTGAACCCCAAACAGGTCAGGACAATCCACCGCTATCCAAACGTTACCTTGAGGAAGTTCTTAACACGTTCTGGATCATAGCAGTTGCTTTCCCTGCAGATTCTTTCTACTTCTTTAATTTGTCCTGTCTTGCATGCAGCTTGAATATACTTGAAGTGCACATCTGGATCCTGGCTGAAGTTCACAATAGAGCCCAGGAAGTAAAACAAACCTTGAAGAAAACAGCCAACATGTTATTTTGCTAGTACTCGATTGGAGAAATACTAGATTTTGAGAAAGTCTGCCTAGCTTGGTAATAAGAAAACTTGAAATTGGACTACTGCAGAAGGTTTTTTTTTTTAAATTCAAATATTGCAATTGTTTTACAAAGAGCAGATGTCCAAGTCGAGCTGTGCCTGCTGTTCTCCATGCACGTAATGCACTAGTCTAATGCAACTTTGATAAACAGCAATGCGTTGTCATCAATTGCAACAGGCCAACTTTGCCGAAACATTTAGCATGTGCCTTCCTTACAAGAGCAAGGAAGAGTTCCAAAAACCAGAAGCAGCTGTGCCCAAGCCACTCACACCTTTCAATATAAACAAGCACACAGTGAAAAAGCTGCGTGCCACAACCCACAGCTAAAGTTCAATTAAAGCTGATGCCACATAGTAATTNGTTGCCTGTGCAAGAAACCCATCCACTGAAGCATCTTATTCTGCTGGTCAGATCCCAAGTGCCCAACATTGTGTGGTATTCTCAGTTTTTGATGGAGGTTTTCTTTAAAGCTCAGCAAGACACTATTCAGCCACACATCTGCAGAGATGTGACCACCACACTGACTACACTACAGTCTTGTTGAGAGGTACAAAAACCCAAAACCCAAAGGCTACACAAATTTAGGATGAGTGTTTTGGACAAAGGAAGAAAGCTAGCAGTTTCTTCAATTGCAATTGCAACTTTTTAGGTTGCCTACAGCTCAAAACTTTCTGGTAGCATTCCAGTAAACTGAAATATGCAATACTGAGTGCCCAACTTAAACACAGAGCTTTAAGGTTTGAGTCAGGTTTCAAAACAGCTTTGAGGAATGAGCAGTTAAGTTTAATATGGCTTTTTAAATTTCAGCAGATAAACAGCCCTTCACATACACATGGACAAAGGTGAGCACTTGTTCCTTTTGCTAGGAGACAAGAGCGTGAACTTACCTTCAAAGCTCTTGAAGGACTCAAACAGCTCAATAAGCGACTGTGTTGACAGCTGTTCATGGTACTTTGAAGCTACCTGGACACAGATCTGCAGGTTCTGACGAATGTTAGCAGATAACATAGCACGCAGACACTCCAGCGAATCTTCTACTGATAAGGAGCCAAAGTAGTTGACTAACCACTGCAGAAACGCATAAAGCCATTTTAGACCCAAATAAAACACTGTGCATGCTGAAATCAACATTGAAAGAAATTAAATTGCCTGACTTTTGCTAGATTCAGGATATTTGATTTTATACCTCAGGATTGAGGAGATGAGTGTGAACAACTGCACGCTTGATGTCATACAGGTCCGTGAAGTGTTCGAGCGCTCTCTGCAACAAGCCAGCTTTCTCACACAGCTGAGCTATGTGAGCCCGGTCATAATGAGTAAACATTTGGTTTCCCAGGATAGCATCTGCAACCTAGAAGCAATAATGAAAAGTTTCACTTAGTTCTTAACAACTACATCAGTTTCTACAGCATTGCCACAATTCAATGCTTAGCTCCACGTAAAGCTTTCTAGCTTGAGAGAAACTGTATTTCAGCTGTGGCAAAGAAACTGAGAATTAACAGCAACACACAGCAATTCCAACAAGAAACTATCTCAAGTGAAGAGAAACTACCTTAGGGGTTTTAAGTGCTTAAAGAAAAAACAAAAACAAACTCAAAAACATAATTTTAGCTTTACAGTTGAAGCAGAGATGCTTCCAAAATCTTAACTATTTGTCAGTGGCATTTGACGCAGACCACAACCTACTGGCTAGTCCAGCTACAGAAAAGCCTGAACCAGTGCAACTCCCAAAGCATACCTGGGGTGCATGCATGAGGTTCATCTCGAGTAAACGTGTTTGCAGGGGACCTTCTGAGGGACGATTATTCTTCAGTGCATCCAGCAAGAAGGCTGTACATTGCTGAATTAAGTTATATTCCATAAAGACATCCACAATCTGCAAACAAAAGATCGGGATTTGATTTGGAACTGCAAGCATGTTTAGACAAAGTAACATCAAGTGCAGCTTCTATTGGATTGAGCTGCCATGTAGCATTCTCAAAACTAGGCAAGAAACAGCATTGCCCCCATGAAGTAAGCCCAAATACACAGTTCAAATCTTTCCCTGATGGTAGAAGTATGTCTCCTCTCAGCAATTTAAGGCTTTGGAGTTAATACCTCATAGCAATAAAATTATTTATTTACTTGTGTTATGTCTGCAAGAGGCTCTTCATCTTGAACAAGCATTTGTGCAAACTGCTGTCCTTGATCAGGGCTGATTCTCATCACATTCCTCAGCAAGAAAATCCAGTCTGGAGTATATCCAACCTGAAGAGACAGTGAAAAGTAGTAACTTGGCAAGAGCACAGCCTTGTTATATACAGAGCTCAGTAAAAGCTACTGTCAGTACCTTTCACAATTTCCTCATTTGGAGGAGGCTACATAGGGAAGTATGAAGGGATACGTGTACTGGGTCTAGGACTAATTAACAACAAAACCTTAGGTCTAAGTACGCTCTGCATGGAATCTCAGATACCAATTATTCCTAAAGACAGAAAGGGTATAGCAATTTAGTTTCCTCTCACCTTCTTAGCATACAAAACAATCTTCTGGACTTGTCCCGTTTCAGCAAAACACTGGATGACTTTGTTTGGAACGTTGGCTCTCAGATAGACGCTAAGTGCTAGCGTAGGGTCTACAGATTTCACGAGGTCTCCCAGCTCCTCTGAGCACTCCAGCTATTAAAGATAAATACAGTAACTCCACTCTGACAGTGCCATGTTAAAATGCATTATTACTTTCTTCTCATTCTTCTTGTTTTTAGAATTCTCTTTAAACAAATGAACAATTAGGACTAGCTTAATCGCATCATCTAGCTCTTTCAGCAGTGATCTAGCAGGCTCTGTTCCTTATTTCTGTCTGTAAGAGTCAGAAGCGCATTTGTAGGACTAAAAAGAATTAGGTTATCCAGTATCAGTCTGTTTCTTCAGCTATTTATAGAAATTTAGCCACAAGTATATGGAAGTCAATATCTGAAGAAACCTGAAGTAGCTAAAGAAGCAGCAGCAGCTCAAAAGCCTTCCATACAAAGTATGGAAGTAGAAGTAGAATTAATATTTTAAGTAGAATTAATAAAGCTCTGCCACTATTTGACCAATTCTCTTGAAGAGAATTGATAGATGTTCACCTTACCTCAACTGTTTGATAACATTAGTGCATTTAGGAGTAGCCCAGTTGAGTTTTCCTCTGAAAAAAAAAGCATTTTCAGGCAGTTACTTCCCTTTAAGTCCCTGGGAGTATCCATCCCAAACGTACCTTATCTTCCTTTAACCATTTTTCCAAAAGTTGTTTGCGTCCCTGCTGAAGCACTGGTCTGCAAAGTTCCAGCGACTCATACTTATTCAGTTGTCCTTGGTCAAGCAGAATACCAAAGTATTGGAGTAAAGGGGAAGTCTGTCCTGGCTGAGCTGGAACACTCTGGAACCGGCGTATGGTGTCTGGAGTACGCAGAATTCCCTGCCAGAAATAGAGACGCACTTCAGTTTTCTGTTCTGCTATTGTGGCTTGGCAGGAGTTCCTCCAGAAAGTTGAAGTTAGAAATGCTTACTACAGCAATATTATGCTTTTCCAACCCAGAAATACAGTCAGAAGCAGTATGGTTGAACGCTGCACATCTTCTGTCAAAAGATCTCAAAGGCAATAGTAGCCTATTAAGTCTGTATTGCTACTAAAACTGGTCAAAATTCAGAGGACAGTCCTACAGAATTAAGGACATCCCCGTCCTTTCAAGCAAGTTTCTCTCATCTGACTTTGGTATGCTAAATACTCTTTGCTCTAGTCTCTCTTTTTTATCCTATTTGTAGTCCTTCCGTAGAGTCTTTCCCTATCTCTGGGGGGATTAAAATAAATACTATCAAGTTACTTTACTGGCCATTACTTC
>VXAV01010123.1:255937-268538 GCA_013399715.1 Alectura lathami | reverse complement strand
CTTTACTGGCCATTACTTCATTTATTCCTCTCTCATTCTGCGGGCTCCACCCCCGCGGTAGAACCTTCCAGCATATGAGTACTCTCAGCACACAGTGTACAGGTTCTCCATTGGTATGTTAATTACCACACTAGGACGGGTCTCTGGTCTTGCTGCTCGTGAAATCCAGTGAACTTTCCAGCCTTAAGCCAGTGGAGATCAGTATTGTTCCAAATGTTGGTCTTTTACCTTTGGGGCATTAGCTGCCACTTTCGCTGCCTCCGAATAGTTTCCTTGTGCAAACAGTGCGTTGAATTTTCTGGCAAAGAGCTCCTCAGCTCCCGCGAGGTTGTTGCGGACAGCCATTCGTAAAGCTAGGTCAGGGTTCTGCAGCACATTTGTGATGTACGGAATAATATTCTCTTCTTCCACACAAACTGATAGCACCTGAATAAATTATCAAGGAAAACTTCCAGTTAGTCCAAATGTAAGAAGAGAGCCAACTGCTAAGTTAACTTGTACAAGAAAAGCTATGGCATATATTGAAGCTCTTCCATCCCTTGATAACTGCAGAGCCTTGCCATTATATTTAATAAACAGACCTCTAGCTGGAAAGAACCATTACCATGATATTACTGTACCAAGGCAGACAAGTAATAGTCTGTTTGAGGTATTTACAGAAGCCAGAATTGACAGGGATATTACTATTGCCTTTCTGTAATCTGTACTCAGCATCTTAAGTAACCAATCTTAGAGGATGAGCTAGGAACAGCTCTGCCCAGCATTACTTATACAAGCAACAGCATTTGAGATAGTTCCATCCAGAGGCATAGCTCCACCATGTTAGTAGACTGGTTTAGTCAAGGCAGATGTGTATGGAAACACAGCAGCAAGTTTTCTTTGCGGCTCACAACAGATATGAGATGTCCTCAGTGGGAAACTTCAAGTTAATGTATTACGACTTTATTAGGCTAAGCGGAACTATGTTCTAGTTCTACCCTCAACAGCAGGACAGTGCTTAGGTCTACTGACTGCCATAAAAAAAAAAAAAAAAAAAGTTGCAATAAAATTATGCAACCAGAACCTGAGTTGTAGAAGAAACTAGAAGACACACAAGCTGCACTTGTGTTCAAGTAACTGATACTACCATACTCTTCACTCTGTTATTCTGTCTTATTTCTGGAGACTTTTAGATAGCAATATGAACACTGCAGCACATCATTAAACACCAGTAGGATTGGCTACGCAAGTGGTCTCCAGGCCAAGCTTCCTTACTTGTCCCTTTCTGTTTACTCCTATAATTCCAGCTGTAGCTTCATGTTGTGCAGTAACAAATATGGTCTCTCCACTGATTCTGTTCATGTAGATACAGGTGCCAGTTTCCAGGTCATACAAGTGGATATAGCCATATTTT
This sequence comes from Alectura lathami, assembly GCA_013399715.1. Taxonomy (NCBI): domain Eukaryota; kingdom Metazoa; phylum Chordata; class Aves; order Galliformes; family Megapodiidae; genus Alectura; species Alectura lathami. The sequence goes on along the minus strand of VXAV01010123.1, from coordinate 267,145 downwards.
GTTATCAGAAACACCACGTCGTGCTTATCACTGATCTGCAAGACAGGAATAAATTAAATCAAATTTACTATGGGATAAAAAGAGTAAGTGCTTTTGAGAATCAGACAGCTGCACCATTTCAGGAGAACTACAGGCATTCTTACATTTTTACTGAATACTCGAGTACTCTTTACATTAAACTCAGGTTTTAAGAGCTTGGAAGACAGTTATACAAGAATATTTGTTCCCTGAGTGAGAACAAGCTGTCTTTGAATACTGCTGAAGTTCCCATCTTGACTTCAGTGCTACCGAAGCAGGAGCAGAAATCACACCAGTTCATTTGCTGCCAAGCCCCAGGTTTATATTGACCACCTGGCTCCCAGTGCCCTGCTGCTCAGCCTTATCCACCAAGAAAACGTGCACATTTGTTCTGTGTAGCTATTGTACCTGCATCGCAACAGGAAAGTCATTTTGTGCTTCAGGAGGAAAGAAGACATCCACGGCTTTCTTCGGAAACGGCTGATTCCCCGTAGGTGGTGTGCCGACCTCAATGATATGCAACTGTGCAATAGGTAAGATGAGCCTGTTAGATCCCGTATAACACACGTAACAACAGATTTAAGAATAAAGATACAGCAACCGCTTTGTCGTCGAGCCTAAATCCCAAGCTTATGCAAGCAGAAGAGCTAAACCAGTCTTCCTGAACACTTGCACAGGTGTAAGGTCTAGCATACTGTATTCATGTTCCGTAGATGATGAAAACAGTTTTAGTTTTCTCTAGCTACTCACAAGTTTAAAAAGTGATCTAACAGAATTCTTATGTGCTCTTTGAACTTGGTTAACTTTCAGAGAGAGATTTTCCGAACTGTCTCTGTAGAATCTAGCTTTAGTTCTGCTTTGTTTCAGCTTTCACTTAGAGGAGTCCCTGTAAATCTGGCATCGATATCAGATTGCTAGCTAGCCCAGTAACACTAGTGTTTAATTTTTTTCATCCAACAATTTGGAAGTTAAGCCTGATACTGGGGATCAGCAAAGAGATTACAACAGCTTTTCCCTTAAGCTTTACTCTGGGAGTCACATCCTTCAAGCTGCTAATTAGTTTGCCAGTCATGACATGTCACCTCACTTCATGACTGGAACCAGACTTCTACACCAGGTAATCCCTGTTGTGAGGCTGTGTATGCCCCAGTTTTCATACACACTAGAGAAGCAGCATACAAACTGACAGTCCTCCACTTATTTCAGTAAGGAAACATGGTGCATTAAACCACTTGTTTTCCTGGCAGCAGGTAATCAGGATGAGTCGTAAAAGATTACAGCATGTGTAAAACCAACTCTTACCTTACCCCCAGCTTGCCCTCTTACTGCAAAACAGAAGAGAGTGGATTCCTCTGCATTTCCTTCCNACAGAATAGAGCTGCATTGCTCCCACAACACGGTTTTGCTAGACAAGACAGAACAAGAGTCAGAAGCAGCAAGCACATGGCCAGCAATTTCATCTACGTTAGTGTTAGTAAGTATGTTGTCATATTAAGCTGAAGTACAGCTTTCTCTTGTATCACATAACACTTAACTCTGAGCGTGCTTACACCATTAGCGTAAGATTTGCAGTTACACTTGAGATTTGAAGATCAAGATAAATATTTACATTCCAAAAAACATTTTACTAAAACAAAAAATCCTCACACCCCAGTTCTGGTCCTACAGAAGGAAGAAACAAGCCACGCTCCAGGCCTTCCATGGTAGGTCTACTTAGTGGTGAAGTACCTGTGCAGAAATGCCAGTTAGCAGCAGCCACTTCTGCTTAGCATCAGTACGGTAGTTGATGATCTGGCAGCCAGCAAGACTAGAATGACGATCAAACATTTTCACAGGCTGGGACTCCCCCTCCATACTCCAGTGGTAGACTGCATTATCCGTTACAAGGGCGACAGTATTCAGAGAGATCCACTTCCAGAAGGTGACATCGTCTGTCATTGTATGAGCCTTCATTTTGCTCTTCATTTCAATGTTAAATATTTGAAGAGTTTTCCCAGCTGGAAAACACAACATCATTAGCCAGGTTGCAGTTTCCACCTGTCACTTCAAGCACTGGTTAAAAGTAGAAGAGCTGCATTATGATGATAATCTACCATGACTTTTTTAGACAATGCTGCTATATATTGGCAGCATCATTTAGTGATCAGCTATTACTTTTAACCAGACCACATTCCCAGGTTTACTACCACATAATCATATGCTTTTTGGTCTGAATTTGCCATTCACTGACCAAACAGATGTGGATATTAGCTTGGTAGAAGACAAAAGCTTCAGCTACACAAGCTGTATGATACTTATGCACATCAAAACCAGGTTACAGTAATGCTGAGTCTCTTGGAAGGTATGAGGACAGCCATGTCAGTGCCATTAAAAATGAAGTCCACATCTGTTTCAAGTACAACAGAACATAGTATGGAAAGGTCAAGCTGGTAGACAGCTTTCATAATTCAGACTCATTAACCAAAACCCTTCAGTCATACTATCAGGATACAGAGCTACTGGCTGCAAACCAGACTAACACAGACTGTGCAGGGAAAGGAATCTAGTGACCAACACAAGCTCTAAAAGGTAAAAGGACAAGCTATGTTAATTACACAGAATGGTGAATACATACATCCTGAACAGCTACCTGCAATCATTTCTACCATAGTTTTTACATCACAGTGGCATAAAAGAAATTATTTATTCCTGTTGAATAGTCAAGGAGGGTTCTGACCAAGTTCTGCTAGTTTTAGGAGATAGCTATTGAAGCACGTGCTAGTGTAGCCCAAAAGGATAATTAAAGATCACTAGTAAAACCAGCTCCAGTGTCAAGATGAGATACAGCTCCTAAAAAGTCAAAGCCATATGGGCAAGTGCCTCATTCTGCAAGGATTAGTTAGGTGGAAGACACCATCAGCTCAGCCTCTAAAATAAGAGGTGGAGTCCAGAGATTCTCCAGAGCTTGGAGAAGGGTGTCTGATACAGTGTTACTTAGGCTACTGGCCAGACAGTTATTTCTATGTCCAGTGCACCTGGAGCTTGAGAGTCAAGGGAAACGAGATTCAGGTAACATCTACCCTACACACAGTGCCAGGGGTATTAACAGCCAAAAATTAAATTCAAGTCTAAAGGGTCAGTCCTGTTTATAAAACCTCAGTATCAAGACTGTGCTTGTTTAAGAACACTGAGTTTTTGAGCGAATTAATTTTCTAACTCTTCAGGATTCTCTTATTTGGGAGGGTATGAAAAATCTCAGAGTTTTAGGCTTTCAGTTGATTACTACTACTATTCGGCCATGTCCACCATAAACCTGAGCCATTTGCTTTCTCTTTTCATAAGACAAGACAGCAACTAGTACAGTCAATTGAGATAACTCACCATCTGCACACACAAGAAAGCATTAAAGTTGTGACAAAACAGTAGCACAGCATTAAAGTCAAACTCTGATAACATTGAACACATTTAAATATTTCCATTAGCAATACATTAGTTTCAAGAGTGACAGAACATTCGAGGCCTCTTGGAGGAACAGAATGACACTTCTGGAGACTTCAGGGGAATGTTTGTTCTCTGTATTGACATAGATACCAAGTCCAGTGACCTTGTGCTTCATGCACTAAACAAGTCCTCCACGGATAGCTTTACTTTTCTTATCGCTGACTGATACAATAAACATGCACAAATCAGTGCACCAGTCTCTTCCAGCAAGGCCAGACTATGGCCTTCAGGGATGTTCCCCTTCCTCCCCAGTTTAGTTTCCACTCTGTAAAGAGAGGTTCAGTTAACAGATCCTACACACTCAGGTGATCAGGTCTCACTTCCCTCTAATGTGATTCTAGAAGTATCCTAAGGCCTGAGCTTTCCCTCCAGCTCTCCCTGCTCTGAAGTCATAAATATTCTGACTGCAAAGCAAAAAACCTCATCCTAATGATCAGCAAAATACTAGCAAGATCCAACTAAAACATATTACTTAGCTACTTCCAGAATAACCGAAAAAGCATTGACCTCAAGCTGACATTAAGCTGTGGAAAATTGGTAAAGGCATCCTCCCACACAAACTGCCTGAGAGAATCAAGTCAGTCATAAACTAATACTACAGAAAGCTCTGCAGCTACTTCAAACAGCTCCTCACCAGGACTTACATACCTTTTAATGCGATGACTTTACTGGCAGGGTTCATGATAGCACTGTCAGCTGAAATTGGTCTTCGAATAGGGTTGCTGGGGTCATTCATGTCAATGATCACCACTTGAGCTTGTTCCCCCACTTTCTCTCTTATGCAGATGAACTTGTCGGACTCCATTGTCAGAGTGCTGAACCCAATGTTTGCTGGGTTGATGCCCAGATTTTGGAGCTGGAATACGAAAAGGTTTAGCATTAAGTTAGTGCCTCAGTATAGCCACCAAAAGCTTTTGTGAAGGCCATAAGAGATACTAGGTCTCCTTTTCGTAATACAATGACTAAAAGCATGTGTCTCACAAATGGCATGACTCAAAAATTGTTGCCCACTCTCAGTTAATCCCAGCAGGTTTCCTGGGGAAGCCCTGCAGTGTTCAGATGCTTGGTACCCTGCCTCCAAGGTCTGGTACAACTTACTGTTTCAAAACCTCAGCCTTTGAACCCCTCAAATGGTTTAAAGGCACAGAACTTGCCTGCTTCCAGTAGCAGTGCTTGAGTACAGCTTCAGTACTCACTCTCATCAGCTTTGCTTCCAGGGCCCTATCTCACTCCATTTGAGCTTGGCAGCTATCACTATTTCAAGCTTAATGCCACATGTGAGGCGCCTGAGCTTTATCTTTATCCTCGTAGAGTTAAAAAAAGCCACCTGTCTAGCATTTAGCCTAGTCCTGTCTAGCAGCAAGGCTGTACACCACCAAGAAAACAGAGCTAGCAAATGGGATGGACACTGTTGAAACCAGAAATGGCTCATCCAGTCTTAATACACAAGATACCTACAGACCATTTCCTTCCTGCTGAGCCAGCCTGCTTCTGTAGACCTTTACACCCATACCTCTAAGGCACAACTCCAGTAGAGCTTGCAACAAAATGCAGTTTGTTTGGTGCCACTTCCTTGTGCTTACAGACTAAGGTATAGGATGGCAGTACTGAAACAATGTTTATTCCTTTTTTTTTTTTTTTAAACAGTGGAATGCAAATTAGTTACTTCATATCACACACAGATGTCCAGCAGTGGCAGACACTTGTTAAACACAGGACCAGTTTCCTACCACTAGAGGAATCCTGCCCTCTTGGAACACTTCATTCTCCCTGGGAGGCCATTTGAACTTCAAGCCCTTTCACGTCACGCAGGCAGGGCCAGCTCTTCAAAGCCATTTCAGTGGTATTGTTCTAACCAGAATCAACACGCCAAGTTCTTATCAGCCATGCTTTGCACAGGCTCTGAGGTGACCACGCCTCAGCTGTGCCGCCCCAGCCTTGCAGCTCCGGATAAAGAGGGTGTTCTACTCCACTTCCCCTTTGCCATGGCTTTCAGGCAGCACATGCAAGGAACCAGTAACATCCAAGTTGCAGCACACCGAGTTAGCAGAGCGAGCTTCACACCAGGCATTGCTGTGGATGGTCTGGATCACCCAGGGAATCAAGACAGCCAGACCTCAGTGCAGCTTAAAGGCTCAACAGCAAGTCAGTTTTAGCTCCTTGGGTACGCTGAAGAGAGTATGTCTAGCAAATGATTCAGCCTCTGTATACGGTTCTACAGTCACCCTGAGTGAAGTCCCTTGGCCCAAAGGGCACTGCTTCATTATGGTTCTCTGGCCAGATGGTAAGACTGGAAACAGAACTGATCCAAGCAAGCCGGTTACCACAACTAGCTGAAGACATTTTTCCACGTCAGGATACGGACTGCCTGTGTCTTCACACAGCAAACAGTTTAACTCAGAGACAGCTCCCCTTACACCCATTCTCCCAACAAAGCTACACATTCTTCAGCAATAGGGGTTCACTTAGGTGTCAGATTTAAGTTCTAATCCCCATTTCACATCTTTATTGGTAGCGTTCTCCAGGCCCAATACTGACATCTGTATACCAGCTAAGTGCTGCTATATGCAACCTGCTGACATCCCTGCGGGCAGAGAAGGTTTGGAGACCTAACCAACAGTTCCTTCTGGAAGAGACCTACTAGGATGTGGTGCTTCCTCTTACCAGGGCTGCAAGCTGAATGAATGCTACTTCATCCAGCAAGCACTCCATGACCTTGCTCGAGGAGGGCAGTTTCAGAGCACCAGGTACTGCGCCTGGCAGTAACTCACAGCACCGTGCTCAGAAAGACATGGTTAACAGAATAAACCAAAGCAGCGAATCCTAGCAGATGGCAGACCTCTTAGGGAGGTCTGGACTTAACCACTGGATCAAAGTTGCTTAGATATTGCAGGACAGATTTATCTTAATTGTGGTCAAACTGCCATCTGCTAGGTGTCACATCTGAGGTATCCAAGCCCTGGTTAGTCATGGAAGATGTGGTCCTTCTTAAACTTAAGATTTTTCAAAGGCTAGATATTTATTTGAAGGAATTGCAGTCAGTTGGCAATGGAGTTCTGAAGAAAGCCTGGGGAAGCCTTTCTGATGAAGGCATAACCCTCTGTGAGGTCTTTAAGTACACAAGTTCTTCCTGCTTACGTTTCATCTTTTAACCTCAACAGATCCAGGCGCACAAATCAAGCTGGCTTCAAGCACCCAGACAGGAAGCTTACCCTAATTGTGGCAATCTCTGCATCCCATTGCACAAGAGCTTCTCCAGCCACAGTGCCACCTGCCTGGCTGGCATGGCTGACAGGAGCTTCTGGCTCCACTCAGACCTAATGCACAGAACTCGTGAAGCACAGATTGCTTCCTGCAGCATAGGCTATTCCCTTCTCCAAACAGGCTAAAGTTCAGGTGACTGAGGCAGAAGTGTTTATAAAGCTAAGCAAAGTAAACAAACTAAGATTACTACTAGGGAACATAGTAGTAGGCTTCTATTATGAAGATTTCAATACTACTCCCCGTGCAAGCTCCAGAGTTTACAACTAAAAGGGCACGGGGTTTTATAGCAGATTTTTCTTCCCCCTCTCCTCTTACTATAGAGGAAAAAAAATAAAACCATCGTTTAATAGGGCAGTCATTTAGGGGCACTGGCTTTCACCAATTCAGGAACAAGTCTGAAAGACTGGGAAAAAGGAGGAATCATCAGATATTCTTACATTATGTACCCTTTCACACAGGTACAAAAGCAGAAATTGCTGGCTGTGTTTGGGCAACTGGTTTCCAGTTCAATCTGTTTTATACCAGTGTTTGTTGCAGAGTTCAGTTGCACTAGTCTCCCGGAAGCATGGTGAGAAAAAAGCTCTCTGAAGGAGCTGCTCCGTTAGAGCAGAACAGTGAGATGGGTTGCCACAGGCAGCAGGATCTGTTCTGCGCAGCAGAGGTGCAGCCCTGAAGAAACCCTCCAGCTCGAGGTTAGACAGCTGAGTCAACAGGAGGCTGCACTGAACCATCACATTCCATGAGTACAATGATTTTTTTCACCATAACATACTTCAAGTATGTCCCTGGTAACTAACGCAGAGAAGCTGCTATATTACACACGTTTGACACCAAACTGAATAGTAAAAATGCTGACAATAGTCACTTTGTTGACCCCTTCCTGGAACACTTGCTTTCTTGTCACAGTTTGCTTAGTTGTCAAATAGCTTCCCGCTGCCTACAAGGAAGGGTGCAAAACTGCTGAGCACGCATTCCACCTCGCCTCTCACTCAACAGGATGCAGCCACCAGCAGCTGCTCAGTCTCTGCCCAGAGAATCCTCATCCGCGTGCAGAGGGAACCCACAGAGCTGGGAGACGCCAGTCAGCAGATGCATTCCCAGCCTTTAGAGGGAACATGGGAGGGTTTTCAAATCAAGTACCTTGGTGTGCAGCGAGTCACATCAGTTCTGGTAGGCACCAGGCTACATCTCAGCCCCAAACTAGATCCATCCATGAAACCAGTCAAAGCAAACGAGTCATGCAGAAGATGAATGTCCATGCTGATCTGCTGGAGACACTGGCTGCAGCTCTGCGACACAGCAAGTCCACAGCTCCGAAGTACTCCGTTTTTATCAATGCAAGGTATGAGCTACAGCTTGTGACAGGCTAGGAAGTCATGCTTTCAACAGATAAGAGACCTCTGTAACACTGGAGACCTCCTCTGCTTCTACATCCTTCCTATTTTCTGCCTTACCCTCAACAGGCTGAGGTAGCCATCCGGTCCCAGCCACCGCAGACATGCTGAAGGACTACTTTGGTTACAGGCCACTGCATGAGGCCATACCCACTGCAGTCCAGGCACAGAGCTGCTGCTCACCTCCCTCCGGTGAGGCCCCCACACCGGCAGCACAACACCCAAGCGAGCGCTGCCAAGCCCAGCAGCCCCGCTGCCTCCAGCCCCCGCTGCGAGGGGCATGCTGAGCAGCCTGGCTTATGAACCGCTTAGCTAATTGCTCCTATCCAATTAGTCGGTGCACACAGTCTTCAGCTTGTCTGGGTTCCTCATTACAGATTTTTCCCTACACCCTGTCACAATATTCCAGCCTCACTGGCAAGGTGCGAAAAATCCCACCAAATCTGCTAGGCACAGCAGTCATGCCTTCCATTCCCAGCTTCTTAAAATACCAACAGAAGACCTGAAAGTAATGCTGCTGTAGCAGAGATTCACTGTTCAGGGATATACTAAAAGGTCCAGCTGCCAGCACAATGCACAGAAGCATCTTGTTGTTCAGTACTGTCATTGCTGGAGTGAAGCTAACTAAATAAAACTGGTGCACACAATAAAACTGAACCATGGCACAGCTGTGACTGAGTGCCATCCACGTGCCACCACACTGAGAGTGCAGAGCAGCCAGCCAGGTTTGTGCCACCAGTGACCAGCCCCAGGAACACACCTCCTAGCTGAAAAGGGTAACACTGCCTCAGCACCAAGGGCACAGCATGAGCTGATTGGTTTCTGTACTGTCTAGACAAGCCTAGAGAATAACGGAAAAAAATATGTACTGAGGGACAGAAGAATATTTATTAATGCCTTAAGCCACACCAGTATGCCTGGCCCATGTTCAGTTTTTGCATATTTCAGGATGGCATGGCTCAGCCAAATGGCAACCACAGTGCACCACCTGCTAACTTGTCTGTTTCCTTCTCACTCATCAGGAGCTTGCAATCTCACAACAACCCTGTGCACCTATGCAAGCAGCTGTTTCTCTTTCATCCCTCAGATTCAGAGGCATCAGCTTATGGAATCTCTAAAACCTGGATATGAGCAGCCAGACCTGCAATCGCTCAGCGTACTGAACTCTGATCTCCCACTGCGTGCCCACTGGCCTGTTCCCCCATGGCTATTTCACTGTGAGATTTTATGGCAGGAGTCTGCTAGCTCTGATAGCAGAGGAATCTTCCAAGGTTTATCCTCACAAGTTCCCAAGGAAAAAGTTTCTCCACAGCACATTGTTGATGTTATTTGTGGCACGGCAGGCACCTACAACAGACAACACACAGATAGCACCCGACGTGTTTGCAGCTGCCGAAATTCCAAAGCTATGTAAGCAGGACTCAAGCCTGGCAAACAAAGCCTGCAGCCTGACAACACATTTTGATTTTACTCTTAATAATGACCACCAATGCTTCCTTAGACCTACTAAGCTAACAAGCCACATCTCACTTGAGCTGTCTAGCTCTTCAGATCAAATTATGGGTACAAGGCACTCAGTGGGGCACCCGAGAGACAAGGCACACAGAAGCACAACAGAGCAGGGCTTCTGGAGCCCTGAGGTGTTCGTTCCCGCATCACCCACCTAGGCAGGATGCTGCCAGCGACAGCTAGCACCAGCGTGCCTTGAGGATTGTGATATGCAACGCAACGAGGCTGAAGCTGCTGATGAGGACAAGCTGTGCACAGCTACCTGACCATTTGCTGGCCTGCAGTGGTGGAGCTATGGGAGACTGCTACCTTACTACACACAGCATTGTCAGCCTTCAAGAGTAATTCAAGTCTTCCAGTAAGAGCCTCCCAGCAGCTTCCCCATTCATATCCATCACCTGCCCTCCCATGAGTAAGGCTCCACTTGGGTACCTTGTTACTCTGTTAAACATTAGCTACAACTTGCAAGTGTTGCCCAATGCCTGTATGGGAACTCTCCTACATGGCCTAGGTCAGGCACAGTCCAAGAAATTACATTACTGCAGTCCACCAAAACTCCTACAACCTGGAACATGCTAAAGCCACCCTGGACAGGAAAAATGTTGTTATATCAGTGCTTCTGCTCTCAAAGTTTACTCCAGCAGCAAATCAGATGCCTCAGCATGAAAACAGTGCTCCCCAAAACTCAAGTTCCTCTCAGTTTTTTCAATGAAATGAAATGAGGAAGCTCAGTCGTTGCAGCAAACCCAAACGTTACGGGCAAGAGCCACGTGCTCAGAAGGGTGGACACCAAGTCTTGCAAAAGACCAGCTCCTACAGGCAGTTGTAAAAGATACTGGTTAAATGCTCTGCCTTAAGTAGGAGCAGCAATAGCTAAATGAATCAGTCTTTAGCCTGAGTGTCCCACAGCCACACTGGCCTGAAACCCATCAGCACTCCTGGAGTGCAGCAGACGAGAGCCCCATTACGTAACCACACTCAGGTCACCAGAGACCTGGCACTGGGTCGCACGCAGGGTTTGCATCTTTAATAATGCATCAGAGGTGCACTCCCACAACGCTGCCCAGAGTCGGGTTTCACCTGAGCACCCAGGACCTCCTCAGCACCCAGTCCCAGGCTCTGGCCCTGCCAGCAGAGAGGGGCTGAGACTCAGCAGCAGCATGTCAGGGCTGCACTGCAGAAAGCCCAGGGCTACACCAGTCTAAAATAATGACACAGCTATGGTAATTTATCCAGAAAAATAAGTATTTTGCAATTGTTCTTTTAACAGGGTGTCTAGAAAATAAGTTCTTTCCATTTGAGTTAGAAAGAAGTCACTCTAGACCGTGCAAACCCATCACCATGTCAGCGCCTGCCACGGTTCCAGCAAGCTCAAAACACACCAAGCACACAAGGTGAGACCCCAGGGCAGCAAGGCTAAGGATGGGCTGCTAGAAGCCAGCCACCAGAGGACCCTACCTAGACACCTCAATGTAACCTTTATTACACAAGTTCCACACCAAAAAAAAAAAAAAAAAAAAAAAAAAAAAAACCTCAACACACC
>VXAV01010123.1:239661-254820 GCA_013399715.1 Alectura lathami | reverse complement strand
CCCGCCGGCGGAAGGATACCACCGCGGAAGGAAGAGGCCTGCGCTCACCTGCCGGGACCTGCCTCAGCTGCGCCGGCCGGGCGGAAGGATCCGCGCCGCGCGGCGTGACTCACCCACCGCGGGGCCAATGGGAGCGGCGGAAGGATCGGCCACCGGAAGGGACTACTTCGGGACTCATCACTCCTCCCTCCCCCCCCCCTTTTTTTTTTTTTTTTTTTTTTGCCACATCATGCGACCGAGGTGCGGCTGCGTCACTTCCGTTCCGCGCTCGTCGCCCCGGCTGGTCACGTGCTGGGGGCAGAGCGGCCGGGCAAGGTGACTCGGGGCGGTGCTGCAGCCCCGGGACGCTGTCTCCCTCCGCGGGAGGAGGGGGGGGGGGCTGTGGTGTTGCCATGGAGACGGGGCCGGGCCGGGGAGGCCCCGCTCCCCTCAGCGGCCCCCGAGGGCTCCGTGCTGTGCGTCAACATCGCGGCACGGGGATGCGGGAGGGAAAAACACCTCGCTTCTCGCGGTGGAAAATAAGAAAAAAAAGCATTAGGGGCTGCCAGGAGGGGGCTGGTGCCATGCAGGAGTGGGCAGCACCTCGGAACCGGGGTGTGGGGCAGGTGGCAGCTGGCATTGTGAAGAGCAGTAATTTCTGTTTGGTTTTTTTGTTTTTGTTTTTTTTTTTTCAAAATTCAGCTTCCAAGGTGAGTAAAGAAAAACTGCCGGCTTCTCCCAAGCAGCGGCGCAGCCCGTTAAGCCTCTCACAACCCAGCAAGGCAGGACACGAAGCGTGCTTCTTCGCAAGCGTTGGCAGGTGCACGGCCCCCCTTTTTTATTTTAATATCACAATCACAGAAAGAGGGACACTCAGACCCACTGCCCTCTTTATGAAGAATAACGTTGCCATGTTCCCCGCAAAAGATTCCCCAGGCTTTTGAGAGCTCATGGCCAGGCTCCATGGAAGGCTTGATGTGCTACGCCAAGCGCTAAGGCTCAGTTACAACATCGCCTAACAGTCAGCTGTTCACCTGGAACACACATAGGGAGACACAGCTGCCCGCAACCAAAGCATGGAACAATGACAGTAGGTCCTTCCATCTTTCTTTGGAAATTGTCTTGGACAAAATGTGACTTACTGCAAATAAAAGAACAAAAAGGCAAGCTCCACGCTGCAGCATTTACATCCTAGGATTAAGGTGACAGTATGAGACTTGATAAGGAAAGAAACTTTCTGATGACAAAGCATCACAGCTCTTGGCTTTGTTATATATTTGAGTTGAGGGAAAAAAATCTAGCATTTCCTTATGTATTCTTTATACACATCAAAACAGCCATTTTTTGCAGACCAAAATCCATACACTTTAAAAATAACAGCCCACTGCTGACAGACTGCAAGATGCGACCTGGCTGGGGACTGGACTGACTGCTGTTTTTTTGCCAGATGGAAAACACCACACAGTGCTAAGTCATCCCTGATAAAAATTAAGCATTGCTGGTAAGAACATGAAAACACCTACAAAGTGCTTTGCATACAAAGGCACCTTCACCCAGAACCCTCACTGTACAACACACAGTAAGAATAACAGAGAATGCATGTGGCAAACATCCTTTTGAATGTAGATCAAGATGGTTCCATCACTAAACGAGCACTTTCTGCACATTTTCCTGAGCATCAGACTAATGCAAAGACTGTATAGCCATAGTCATACGAAGTAAAACGGATAAAAAGTGACAGCTCCACTCCTTTAAAAAAACTTTTAGAAAATTTTATTACAAGGCACTGAGCCCTTAGTCAACTGAATGCCACAGAATTGGCAGCACTGTAGGTTTTGTCTTCATCCACATCTGAAGCCACTAACTGTTGCCTGTGACACATGGCAACAAAATCCAGCTCGATAACTTTTCCTTGCGAAATGCAGCATATTTGTGTGCCTCAGCAGTCAAACTTACCACAAAGCAGAAGTGTTCCTTCTTTCCAGAGAGCCATTCTGCATTATGCAAACATACCCCGAACAACTGCCTTTCCTAGCCCTGGGAGCAGGGCAGCTGTGAGCATTAGCTCATTTCTTTCAGCGGGTCACTTAAACCCTGAGCTCTTTGCTGCTTTCTCTCAAGATAGCGAGCTCGGGCATCCTGTATTGATTTATCATCATTCCTTCTGTCCAGCTTCGTCGCAGAGTTGTCTTTGACTCCTTCTGTGGGGGGAGAGGAAAGAGAGACATATACTACTCTGTGTGCAAAAAAGGACAACATTACAATTCCTTCTGTTTGTACAATGTCCAAAAAACCAACAAACTCCAAATGCTTTTCAGGTACCAGTCAGTCATCCAAATGCCTTTCAGAGAGGACAGGCTGCACCATAGAGGAGAGAAAGACTGAATAAGCTATGCTTTAAATCCCATGTCAGTATTTGCAGCTGGGCTCATCCTACCCCCAAAAGTACACCTTGCTTTTTATTTTAACAGATACTATCATTTTGTACTCTATGCACCCATTTCTTCTCTAAATTCCACGTTTCAAACTCACATTTAGGCAGAAGGAAGACAGCAGTGGGAACAGGAAAAAAAAAAATGCTTAGAATAAACTATCTTTAGAAACTTCTAGAGATAGGAGGAAGAGGGAGGATAACACACAGATAATGCAGCGGGAAACGTCAATACTCCAGCTCAGACATCCTTAGAAATTCACATTCCCTCTCGTACCCACCGAGCTAAGACCTTGGAAGTGTTTTTCCCAGAAGGAAACAGCAGGAGATACCTTCAGGTATCAAATTCACTGTCAGTTTTCAGGTAAAGTCAAAAAGTTAAGGGGGATAAAGAAAAACTAACCTCAGCTCCCTGGACATCAGATAAATAGATGAGGCTCCCCTCTGCTTTCCAGTAATTCAAATATCCTTTCCAGTAAGTTTATAAAATCAAATTCAATTTGTATTTTTACTACTTTAAATGGCAGTTTTATACAACAGCACAGGAGAGAAACAGATGCTGGTCTGAGCATAAAAGCCTACAGCTTTTCCACTGTTAGGGAAAGTGAAGAGAATCTATATTGCCAGTGCTGTACATTGCATTAATGTTTTGGAAGGGTCAGCTCCAGAGTAAAGAGGCCCTTTTAATACTTGGCTGCTTTACAAAACCTGCTGACGGAAGAATCCAAAGAATGTCAAGCGGCCAGATCAGTTAGCATGCACCACTTTTGATTAAAAGACAATTTATTTAAATATACAGCATTAAATTCATCGTCAGAGGCACTCATCAAAATGTGATTTATTTTTTTAATAGTCCTTTGGAATTCTCTCAGGTCAGTATTATTTTAGAAACTCCTAATTTCTATGGCTAGATACCCTTTGCAAACTTAAGTAACAGACACAGAATGCTTTTATTCCACACTTGGTTAAGTTCTGCTTCTGTCAGCAGTAGTGAACCAAATGGAGAGCACGGCAAGAGCCAGCAGGCAAACACCACTGCATGCACAAGGAGGACTGCAGAACTGTAGAAAGACAAGAAGGCAGCTAGAACAACGTATATCAACCATGGAGAGCACATCAAGATTAACACCTACTGGTCCAGAGGGCATTTCATGACACAATACACACACGTGTTCAACGTAACCAAGAAAACTACATGTGACATAGGCACAGCCCAGCAATGTGCTTACCACTCTGCCTTTTAAGGTCCTCCTTCAGTTTCCACTTGGCTATTTCCTCCTCAGTTACTTCTTCCCGTGCCACGCTGCTCAGTTCATACGCATCAATCTGATGCAGTCTGGGCAGCAAGTCCTTGACCCACTCGTAGCGAACGGGACACACCGTCCGGACGTAGATTTTGGATGTCACTGTGACATCATGGAAGATAATCCACTCAAGTCGAGTCTCCTCGTTATATAGCTTAAAAATACAAAGATTATTTCAGGACTGATTAAAAAAATACATTTAAAAAAAATTCTAGAGCACCCTCCACTGGAGTACCCTGCAAAGCTTCAGATGCATGAATGAGGTAAAGCTGACATTACCTTAACTTTTCAGAGAGAGAAATTGCAGCATGACTTGCTCAAAACCGCACAGGAATTCCACGAACAGCCAGGGAGAAAGCTCAGTATATGCAGCACTCATTTCATGAGCCAAACATTTATCAGATTTGAAGATATAAGGCTGTTCCCCATTATCAAAATGAATACTCTGCTCTGGTTACACCGCATCAGTGTTTCTCCTGGCCACAAGTTAGCACAAATCGAACCAAAGAGGAAGAGTTTACAGGGACTTGCCCCTTATTGCTTTTAGAGACCCTCTGTGACTATTAATAGAAGTTGGCAACTTACTGTAGACGAAGGATGGATATAGACGATGCTGCCATGTCCGTCCATTGTGCAGAAGGTCCTGGCTGCAGATCTAAAAGGTGCGTGAAAAAATTCATACACTGAACCATACTTTGCTATGAGTAGACAGCAACACAAACTGAGCAAGTAGGCAGCAGCAGAGCAGAAAATATTCACATTTATAAGCAGGGGAAGGTTCTTCCAGAATTAAGTGCAAGAAACAGATGAGGAATAAAATACATCTGTCTAATTTGTAACACTGCAGATACAGCACTGCAATGATAAACAGGGTTTGGGATGTTAGTCTTTGACAGCCATGATAATCTGACATCTTCAAAGCGCTTTAGCTCAATACCTGGCAGTATTCATCAGTTCGCAAGTTCACTTAACAGAAAAACTAGGATGTAAGCAACTTGCCAGGATGTGATGAGAGGCAAAAGGCAGACCTGTGCAGAACACCACCTGTAGCTGCTATTGCTACTTTGATACTTTTAACAACAGTACAATCTTGCTATTCTGTTTCAGCATGCAGCTACATCCTTTAAAATCCCCACAGTATCTTTTCCCTTCAAATTTTCCAAGCTTTATTACTTACCTCCTAGCTACATTGATAAAGTATCCTGCGCACAGACACCTCCTCAGTATTTCAGTTCTAGAACCTTCAAACGTCTCTTTCGGGAAGTCTGGCAGCTACGTAAAAAATGACTTGAGTCAGGATCTTTGCTAAAGAAAAGCTCTCTATACTCCCTCCATCCCTTGGATTTTACACTCTAGGTTTCTCATGCCACAGAAGGCATGAGGAAAGGAAGACAGCCCTCCTTCCTGCTTGTAACCACCACTGTACCTGTCAGTTACACAAGCTACAGCATGGATGTTCTAACAAACATTTCAGTGGACTAGTTTCTACAGGAAAAAGGCAGTAGCCATCTGGCCAAGAGTCAGTACTTCAGTACGTATCTTAAATACAAACTTGTACAGCTCTGTGATTTACAAGAAGTATATTTTTCACCTGCTTCAGTTTACTGGTTATTTCCCGAAGCTGTTTTTCCACACTAAAAGCAGATTTTACAGCTCTCCAGTGGATCCAGTATTTGTGGCACCAAGCTGAAGGAGACTTGCTGTGAACAGAAATACTTGCATTATAAAGAAGCCCTTTGTAAACTGAAGGCAGAAAGTTGCCTCTATTTTTTGTTACAGTCGTACAAAGGAGGCAACCTACACAGCCAGATACTTTGTTAGTTTAAATAATAGGTGTTTTGATAGAAATTACAGATCACAATAAGGCACGAATCTGCAATTAGGAATGAGTACATACATGTGCATATATGGAATATATTTAAAACCCACCAGCAGCTGGGAGCTACAAGCAATGCAAAAGCACTTACTGTAAGGAACCATTTCATACCTTGTTTTGCACTGTTTGAAAATGTTTAAGAGGGTTGCAAAGTCATTGCATCCTCCCACTTGCGAGGAAAGTTCCTGGTGTTGAAGTTCTGCCTCCTTTTGCTTCTGAGGATCACCTGAGGAAATAAGTTATATCTGGCCTTAGCAGCCATTTCTATTTATCACTCTTACTTTATTTTCTACAAGCATATTTCTGAAGCGTGTTTGATGCCTCAGATCTTTATCCATGCTATTTTTAGATTTGTCTCTCCTCCACAGCTGCATTGACAGTTTGTTCTTCTCTCCCCTCCACTACAGCTGAACAAGAATGCGTACATGCTATTAAATCTGTAATTAATCTCATCAGTCAGCGTGAGAGATGAAGACTACTAGTCTCTATGAAAAGTTACTACATATTGCTCTCTCACAACCAATTTAGATGCCAACATGAAGAGATAAAGGAACAGGAACCTTAAACAAACGGCTCACAGGGATCAAGTTTTGCCCTGAGGCAACCACCCCAGCACAGCACCTAATCCGTAAAACCCGGCTTTCGTCCTACTACTCAAGTACCATGGTAATGGAGGTCTTAAATATATAAGAGTCTAGAAAAAAAAGTCATCTGTGAGTTTAGTGGGAGTTGGTCTTTACTAAACGCTAGGAATGTACTAGGCAAAAGCAACATTTCCCAAGTGTTCCTCCAAGTTTTGAATACTCCGAGAATTCCTTTCCCATTCCAACCTATTCCTCTTGGCAGAGAGTGGTAATGCACAAATGGATTGCGTTGATGGTGTACTGCAGATGTCAGAGGTTTGCGGGCATTACAAGTAACGCTGGTGAGGTAAGGGGGCCTGCTCATACACACATCACACGTCTTCAGAATGGGAAGCCTCTGTGTTGCTGACCTAATGTATGCTGGAGAGTAACGAACGTGTGTGCACTTGCTAGCTGAACAGATAACAAGTGCATACTGCCAGATGGCGGATGGAAAAGCAAAAGCACATTTGCGGGAATGGGAAAGGGCCCAGAGCAGAATCCAGACTCAGTGCTATCAGCAGTGCCTTCAGCCGTTGCGGAACGGACACAGTTAATAGACTACAGAGATAACTGGGCATGAGCCAATGAGTGACTCGAAGGAACAAAGTTCTCCCACAGAGATCGTGCTACACACAGCCTCTACTTGCTTGGGGGTGGGATGGCATGCTGGAGGATCAGGGTCAAGGGAAAAGGAGAAGGGAAGGACGACATGGGAGACTGAGTTTAGCACTTGAGAGAGGTGCTGGCTTGGAATACCAGCAAAATCACATTTTAAATTTAGTCAGAAGAACATTGCAAATGGAGGCAGTTACAACTTGAGCTTCTCACAGTAACTTAAAAGCTCTGCCTATTTGGTTAAACAGTTATTGAACAAAGAAAGCAATCTATAGGTGACCCTGTTCCTTAAAATCTAATTAATCAGTTCCTCTGATCTATAATTAGACCAACAGCAAACACCACCAACAAAACATCTGCTGTGGTGTTGGTTTTTTTGTTGTTGTTGTTCTTTCTTCCCCTCCCCCTGTAGCACAGCTTTCCCTCTTATGACCTCTCAGCAATCCATTAGCTTATTCAAACGTTACTTTACAGCTCACAACCTTGGGAAAAATACAACCCAATTCCATGCTACCCCAAACACTTTGGAATAGCTGTGTCCAGTTCCTAGTGTTCAACATGTTCTTCCTCCAAGACCACAGACAGCTGTAAGAACAGATGGGCACATGCATATTTGTCCTAATCTTAACGTTCTTCCCTACAAATCTGTCTCTGGGAGAGAAGCCATTGCACTTGAGGAATCTTCCTCACACTGCAATATACAAGTTATTTAAAGCATTAGTTTAAGGCAAATACATCTCCAACAGTATTGGACCAAATTGAGGAGACCGGCTTGCTCCCTAGCAGGATATTTTTTCCCCTCAACTAAAAGCTTGTTCCACCATTGTTCAGATTACAGAATCAGTTCCCACTTTATAGCCCTGAGACACACATGTAAGAAACTAATAGCCTCAAACTATTAGCACAGAAAACAACATACGGTAAGACAGAATCTGTAGAAAAGGTCTCCAAGCGAAGCAGCGTGTGCTGCCTCGCCATTGTCCCTGCCCAAGCAGAATTCCCCACCTGCCCAAGGCTGCTTTGAGATAAGGGGCTTCCTACCTGGCCGAATGAAGACATTTTCCACAGACAACATGGCTGCTATGGGAAGCAGCATATCTTCACAGTCAAGAGAAGCAGCTTTTATGACAGCACAGGACAGGTTGGGAGGGAGTGGAAACTGCACCAGGAATTCACCCAGTCTTGTCACGTGGCCTCTCCTTAGCCCAGGAAAAAGATCCAAATACTAGATTCAACAAAACTGCGTTTAAATGTAAATCTGAACACGCACATACGATGCCAGCCACCATATATGGATAAAGAGCAGGAAAGAAGTGTTTTCCTCTGAACTGTCTCAACATCACCATCTGTGTGTGCCCAGACAGGTGCTGGAGACATACAGCAAGTCTCACCTTTCTCCAGTTTGTCTATGCCTACTTCATGGCAGGCAAATCTGGCTTTTTAAGTGTATCAGATGCTTAAGATTATTTATGTCTTTATTTACAAGAAGAATTCCTGGAAGCTAAGGATAAGATCTCCCTTCCTGTCATGAGATCTTGGATGGGCCTCACAGCCAGTGCCCAAGCACTTTCGTCACAGCACTCTGGGATCAGGAGCTACTGCACAGATTTGAAGTAACTTGTATGTGGTTATTCAGGAACTCTAGGACAATGTGAAGAAATTAATCTCTCTTACATGTCCTAAGCCATGCTCTAACCCTAATTTTACAATGAGTGTATTAAAACACAGCAGTTAGCTTCCTGGTCAAATGAGGAAACATAATCTATTGCTAGGGGAAGTCCTTTAGCCCACATGAATAACCCATTAACAACAATTGAACCACTAAATTTAAATTCTTGTAGTGACTACACCCCTTTATTTATTTTATCTTTTTTACCTGTCAATAGCATCACACTGGTAAAGTTGCTTGAGAGCTTCTAAAATATGCCTTTCTTCGGGACGGTCCAAATAGGGAAATCTACAGTAAGAAATGAAGTAAAAATCCCACTCTTCAGATTCAGTTTAACTTTGTTATATTTCATATTTATTAAAACACTTTTGTAACCTTCCAGTACAAATCACTGACTAAAGTGTGCACAAACAGCCTCAATATATGGGTGTGTGACCACATGCACAGCCTCAAGATGAAGAATTACAACAACAGATCCCAGCATGTTCTCGGCAAAGATGAACTGTATTTTCTGTACGTTTCATGCTCAAATTAAACAATTCCACAGAGATCAAGCTTTTGAGATATACATATAAGTATTTAAATGAACATTTAATTTCAGAGATAAGGAGGTAGTTTTGGCAGAACCTCACGCTGAACTTCAGCTTGGGATCCAATCTGGCTTCAAAGACTTCGAGAAGAACAGAAAAGCTGACAAGCTGATTGTATCGTGCCATCGCAGCTGGCCAAGAGCCTAATCCTGCCAATAGGCTGCTGGTGCCTGTGCTGCCTTACCTCTGAGACTCAGGAAGAAAATGATAATCCCCCTTCCCCAGTGAGGTTACCTTATGACATCATGCACAGAAAGGCACTTCAAGGTCAGGATGACAGATGTCAGACTGGTTCTCTTGATCTCTGGGACTGTGTGATCAGGCATACACTGCTCCCAGAATTCTTTGCTGTATAGCCGGTAGCTTTTTCCAGATGATGTCCTGCCAGCTCGGCCAGCTCGCTGCATTGCTTCGCTCCTGCCAAAACAGGAAGGCAGGGGGGAAGAATAGAAAAATAAAATAAAATTAAAAAAAAAAAANTTTATGTGGAAGATTTAATATAATGTGCAGCAACTGAAAAATCCAGCTATACAAGAAACAACAGAATGAACTATGCCAAGGAAGATTTTTTTTATTACTGTTACTTTTTAAACATCTCTGAATCAGGCTGTTGTATTCAGCAAATATGTAAGCCACTGCCCAGACTACGGAGAGTGCATTCTCAATTCCTTCTTACTGTCTGCAACCTATAAGAATTTATGTGTCCTGAACCACTTCCTACGCAGCAAACAAAATGGCTTCAAATTATGAAGCCTCACAGCCCCCACCTCAGTCTTGCATCTCCTCTTTTTTATTTCTTTTGTAAGAGCACGATACACAATATTGTCAGAGCAACTCCCAGAAACACCAAGCCAATTATTTTTTCCAAACTTACTTTGAGATGGGAACCACTTCCAGTATGTCCAAGCCAACCCGGGGGTTATGATTCAATTGCTTCACAAATCCACTGTCTACCACATACCTGGAAAAGATTCATGCTCTGTCAGAGAGGAAAACAAGAGGTCTTGACAGACAGGCAACTGCCACCTGCATTTGATCAGAGCCAGAACACATTTGCCCTACAATTGCTGCAAAAAGGTAGCTGTGATCTGCTGGCTAGCTGCAGCCCTGCAAGGGTTCAGCCTACAGGATGTTACAGCTAATACCTCCCCACACCCAACGAGATTATGCTGATTTAATGGAGCTGAGATTCAGTTTCAAACTAGGTTCCAACAATGTTAGTCATCTGAGAGACTATCCAATAGCATCAAGGGTTTTTTTAATCCACTCCGCACACAAAAGGAAGGGGACAGGTAATTACTGGGCAGGTACAGAAGCAGAAGGAAGTCAAATGAGCTTTTCCAAACCTAGTACAACTTTCTGAATTCTTCCCTCTGCCACAGCTTTTATGAAGGATAGGAAGCAATACCTGACTCCTTCAATGGTCAGAGATGTTGCGGCAATGTTTGTGGACACCACACATTTTCTAATTCCCTTGGGAGCTGGCAAAAATATTCTTTTCTGTTGATCTAAAATGACAGGTAGTCAGCAAAACAATGCTCTGATACCAAATCACATCTCTAACACTAGACAAACTTATTCAGATGTTTAGTGAAATTAATTTCAATGAAATTAGAAAAGGAATCACAAAACATTTCAAAATGTAGATTAGATCTTATTTTAGCATTTGTTAGGAGTCAGAGAACATCCTTGTTGTCGTTTGCGTGTTCTAGAAGATTTTGAGATCTGCTCTCCTGGATATTTCCTAACACAGAGCTGGGAAATAACAAGCATTTTGTCTTCACGGAATCTTCAAGAAGGTTTTGAAGGGTTTTTAACACACCAGAGCAAGTGGATGTGAACATGGAAAAATCCAGTTAAATCCTCCATATTTCCAGCAAGTCTTCCAACATGTAAACAAGCATCAAATGCAATTTCCATTATTCTCTTGACTTTCCAAGAAACAACAGAGGTAGAAATTCAACTCCCTGCCTGAAATTTTATCTTTTTACATATTATACTTCAAAATATCAAAATCTCCCTATGGAAAATTCTTTTGTGTGTATTTAAAAGATTCAAATATAACGGCCTCTGAGAAACTACCACAAAAGAAATTAAAAAAAGCCCCACCCCAGTCAGAATCTAGCACCTGATATTCTACATATCGCACCCACGCATTTAATATTGCACTCAAGATCATCTGAAAACACGGCGTCCGTGTTCAACAAAGGTCAAAGTGCCTTGTTTTTACCTCTTCAAAATTAACCGTGGTGTTGCTGCCAAATGAAACAGAGTGACTCACTCTGATAACCTATACTTTCTGCATTGTGTAACTGCATATTCTTTCGATCTTCTTTCACAGGTTTACTTTCATCTTTGACAAAGTACTGGCAGCATCTTTTCCATATGAAATACAATGTGAGGGCTTAAATAAGACATCTGAACTTCCGGTGTTGCAAAACCCCTTCCTAAGCTGGAGACCTTGCTACCAGATGAAACCATTCCTTCCATTTCCACTGTCTCCAGTGGACGTGAATTTTAGCTGGAGGTTTCTGTGTCAGCACAGATAAGGCTGCAGTTTGATTAGTTTATGACCACCACAAAAATAACACAGAATAAACTAGAATAGTGCTACAACATAGCAGCAAATGGGTAAATGAACACAATTTTTCCAATCTCAATTAAAATATTCATATAGGATGCTGTTTATGACTACTCTAGCAGGTAACCTTTACAAGAATTAAGCTCCATACGACATTCTATGCTCTTACCTGTCGACATTGACCCATACAATGGTAAGATAAGCAGCCCTTCAACAGATCGATCATGTACTTCATACCGGTAATCGATAGATTCTGCTTTCTTGAAAAGGAGGTCACAAGCTTTTTCTATCTCATTTTGACCTAAAAAACATTCACAAGTATTTGAGTGGCCTATTTAACTAGAACCCTGCCTTCCTCAGTTGCAACATCTCTGCACATGACTGTTTTGCCAACACTAGAGTCACCTACCCACCTGCAAGAAGGAAGCAGTATTTATGAGAGTTGGCCTGGGTGGTGACGATCCAGTCTTTCCACAGTGCCTCTCACCCAGGCTTTTCCTTGAAACATAAATGGTAAGTGTCTGTGTGCCTGGCCCATACACCAGCACAGATTTTTGGGGTTAAAGAAATTCTGCCTTTGTGAATTAACATCAACACAAAACAACACAAATACAGAGTAAATCCGGCACAATACAAATATAGAGCAAATTTGGCAAGGAAAAGAATGAACATACAAATCTTGTAAGTATTTTTCACATATACATATTTTTCATGTCTCATAGGCCTGAGTATACCTAAACCTGCTCTGGAAACTATCACTTAAAATTACTGCCTGTCAATTTGCAACTTTCTCTTCTTTACTTCTCACTATGGGACATGGTGGAAAGCCACTGGAAGGCTGCACTGGTTTTGCTGACAGTGCAATACTTTGCCTGAAATAACCACCATTGAAATAAATGTTCTCACCTGTCAGAAAAACCAAGATGTCACCTTCTGGTTCATTTAAGTGGATATCCAACGTCACTTTTACAGCCTGAAACAAGCAACAAACAAACCAATGTCAGACAGCGACACTCACCTCACAGTACCAACTCTTCCCCATACCCTGCAGCGATACTAAGGACACAGCAATCCAGCGGCTGATTCTTGTGGTGTTTCACTGATGATAATCATACTAAGAACACAGAACATGACACAGAAACCAAGTAAAACAGGCCAGACCTCTGTCACATACGCAGAGCTTCCTGTGTCCCTTGGGCTGAGCAAGTTGCAGAATATCTCCTTTACTGGGTAACTTCTCCCTGGAATATGCAGCACGGAGCAGTGTCCAAAGAACTCTGACAGCTTGTCTACCTCCAGGGTGGCTGACATCACCACCACTTTCATCTCCGTCCTCCTTTCTGGTGGCTTCTTCTGTAGAAACAGTTTCTTCAGCAAACCAAATAAAATATCCTAACAGAAAACATAAACAATCTGTATTAGCTCCCCAGTCCTCCTACAAGTGCCTGACGAAGCAAGAAGGAATTGATTTTATCCCATGGATACAGAGAAGACAGAAAATTACATCTTCAGGGCCTAAGCACTCAGAACACATACACTTATCCTTGTCATCCCACAAGCACGCTAATTGGTTTCCAGAATTTAATTAATGTTTCCTCAGCTCTTCCTCACAGCCTCTAAATAGGATTCTTTGCTTTTCATTTTTATACTCTAACACTCAAGTCGATTGCAAGCAGTACTTCAGACCAGTTTTAAAAAGTCATTATTTTCATCCAGCAAATTTATTTTACCCTGCATTGCAGTGAATTAAAAATCTGCTCCTTTTAGTTACAGGTGATGGAGCAGTGACTTCTTCCATCACTCCAGCCCAGTTACTGGCAACAGCCTCAGATGGTTGAGGACAGAACTTGCATTCAGAAAGCTTTTTGCCTTTTCCCCAGCCTGCCCAGTAGGGTGCTTGCTTCCTCCTGTTCACACGGCTGACTCCTTAGGACTCCCTGCACATAGATTCCCTGCTTTGCTAGTTCTTTTCTTTGTCTTCCCCACGTTCTGTCTCTCCCACTCAATGTCCGTGACACACAACACAGTCTCTTAAGGACTGAGTCACCTGAGTCCCACTTTGCTTATCACAGAAGGGTCAGACTGACATTTGATAGCTTTTGGTCCTTAGGTCAGCCTAGATACTTCCATGAACCCAAAGACCATAATCTCTTCACACAGTCATATACACACCCTATGAAACGTTAGGCCTGACACTGAGAGAGATGTTTCAGGGCATTTTCTGTTACTGTGTGGGTTTTGCTGTTGTTTTTAAAAGTATTGCAGAGTTTGTCTTAAGTGTGATGGCTTCAAACCCCTGAAAATTTTGGGAAACTATTGAATGCCAGCCAAGGTATAACTGCTGTCAAACACAACAACAGACACCACGATTCCAACTGGATTGCAGGCAGTATCTTATTTTCAGGACACATAGCATGTAACATAATAAACCAAGCAGTGATCCTATGGTCATAGGACTGCAAAAGGATAAAGCACTTCTGGGAAACTCAGCCAAAAAACTTGTGGACTGCGCAGAAGTGAGACAAAACTATAAGCAGACCTCATTAAAGGGGAAATAGGGACCTAAAAGGACAGACTGTAGGAATATTATGAACATACAAACTGCACACTCTGTGATACTCAAGAAGGCCTCAGAGACCTCTGATTACCTTTTGGAG
The DNA here is from genome assembly GCA_013399715.1 of Alectura lathami. Classification (NCBI taxonomy): domain Eukaryota; kingdom Metazoa; phylum Chordata; class Aves; order Galliformes; family Megapodiidae; genus Alectura; species Alectura lathami. Next base: position 240,492 of record VXAV01010123.1, on the reverse strand, counting down.
CAACACGAGAGACAAAATTTTTAACGGTCCATGCAGACAAGGTGTCAGGATTCCTGAGATCTTGTCTTACTATGAGGACTGACTCACTGTGAAAGATTTTAAGCAGTCACTTAGGCTGTTCTTTGCTTAGCTAAAGCTCTTCTGTCATTAAGCAGAGATGTGATTTCAGTATGTAAATCTCTTATAGAGTCTTAAACTGAAAACAGACTAGAAGAAAAGAGTATCACATCTTTATCATTTTTACTGATGAGTTCCAACTTCCCCTTTACCAGCACCAGCCAACACTTGCACCCAAGAAGGCAACACTCACAGTGCTGAGGCTCCGCTCATGGGCTTCATCCAAAATGATGATGCTGTACTTGCTGAGAAGCGGGTCTGCCAATATATGCCTCAACAAGCAGCCATCGGTCATGTACTTGATGGCAGTCTCCTGAAAGGTTTAACGGGACATTCAGCTGTTGCGCTGGACATTTACATCCGTGTAGATCTGATATTCGCTCAGCACACACAATGAGACTGCACACACGGGCTTACGCACAGCATCGCTGGTGCTTGACCGTGTTTCATAGAAACACGGAATGCCTTAGGTTGGAAGGGAGCTTAAAGACCACCCAGTCCCAACCTCCGCGCTCACTTTCGGCGCTTTCAGAAAACCTGACCAAACGAGTTACGCGACGCATTGCAACCGCAGCTTCACCACAGCCGGGTCAGACGGATTCGCAAGGCCCGGAGACCTCCCGACCTGACACCCAGACCCCCGCGGGAGGCAGCAGGGCACCGCCACCCCACGGACAGCCCCACGGGGAGCCCGCAGCCACCCGCCGCGCCCCG
>VXAV01010123.1:226136-239100 GCA_013399715.1 Alectura lathami | reverse complement strand
GGCTGGTAGCCGCAGGCGTTGTGTGGCCGGAATCGATTTTTTTTCCCCCCAAAATCTGCCGCGGTTTCTCTCAGAGGCACCAGTTCCTCCCTGAGAGAGCCGATCGCCGCGGCGAACGCCAGCGGCACCTCTCCCCGCGCCGCCCCACGGCTTCCCTCGGCCGGCGCAGGCCCGGGACCCTCCCTGCCTCCTGAGGGTCGTGAGGCCGAACTGCGGCGCTTCCCTCCCGGCGCACGCGATGCCCATCCACACGGTGCGAGGAGGAGATGCGAACGGAGGGGAAACAGCCCGGTAAAACCCGCAAGCCTCTGACTGACCGCGTCGAGGCCGCCGACCGCCCCCCCCGAGCCCTGGCAGCGGCCCGTTTCCCGGTCGCGGCTGAGTTCTCGCACAGCCTGAAGGTGGCAAGCGATGTACGCGTGAGGCGAGGAGCCCGGCTGCGGGAGCTGTCTGCCGCAGCGAAACCGCGTCTATGCCGTGTCCGCCCCGTGCTCTGTTCTGCCCGTCCGTCGTGGCGTCCGTTTTCCGCACAGGCCCTGCGGATGCGAATGCTTCGCCCTCGGTTGGGCCGCACCCGGTGAGCACCAGGCAGTGTGGCTGTCGCCAGGTCAGGGCGAATTTAGGCCGCCTGCTGACTCTGCTCATTGCCTCGGTTTCTCCCTCTGACAGGACGGGAGCAATGTTCGCCTGCTGGCACAGGCCCCATCGCGAGCGCTGGTCAGGGAATGCACTCTGGAGCTGGGAAAATGTTACCTCAGTGCCCGCAGCTGCCAAATGCAGGTATTTCTAAACCCTATAAATATTTGTTTAGTCTGTCTGGATTCTGGCGCGGTGAAGTCATGGCAGATAAGCTGTTTTTCTGCCCTTCCTTATTACATACAGCCAGAGAGGTCACTGCAGTTTCTGTTTCATCACGGTGCCGCAGCTACAAAAGGCACCTGGTACTAGGTTACTTTGAGATGTTTGAAACAATCTCAGGAAAAAAATGAAAAAAAAAAAATCAAGAAAAAAAAAAAAAAAAAAAAAAAAAAAAAAAAGAAAGACAGAAGGGCAAATCCGGCAAATCCCTTCTCCAAAACGACACAAACTGTCCACCAGCTGCCTACAAATCGTTTCCATGTACCAACGTGCAGACTCCTGCTTTGGGCAACATGAAGGTCTGCTGGTACAAATCCTCCATTTCTGTCTGAGGCAGCTGTGTAGCAGTTACCTAAAATAACTTCAGTGCTGTTCTGTAAGCAGGAAAAGCACAGCAGCCTGGCGGTGAGACCGCTGCAAGCAATCCGTCGCTCTGTTCACGTAGGGGCATAATGGCACCTGCCAATGTGCTGCGTGCTGTTACAGCCCTCTGTGATGCTATGATCATAGTTGTTGACTCGTGTTGAGCTAACGCTGCGTTGCCACTCGTAACTCCCTCGTAACAGTGATCATACACACTGCTTTGTTATTTCCTACTGGAAGCTTCAAACACCCTCACTACGCTTTTTGGTAGGCTTTTGCTGACAGTTTTTACTGGTTTTCATAGATATCTATGCATGAATGCATGCACACATGCACATTCTACTTGATTCTATATAAATCACGTACTGCTTTTGGCACACACCAGGGTAGGAAAGGTTTTTCAATTTTCTTTTTTGTCCTGCTAGCCTGGGAATATCAGATCTGGGTTTAATCAGCCTCATTGCAGTCTTGAACTTTGTCCTCCTGGAATACAGTGCCATTCATTTAAGGATTTCCCTCTGTCTAATAAACATTAATGAATCACACTGCACAATTCCCTTCTGATGTTATCTCAGTTTCACATATAGGGAAAACAGAAACAAATTAAGGGGTCTGCACACACCACAAATCAAAGGCAGAGCTGGGAGAAGAACCCAGTAATCCCAGCACAATTCCCTGCTCTAATAACTCTGTGAAAATGCATCTCTACCCGCACAGCGGCTCTGTCATTGCTACATGGAGTAGCACAGTGACTTTCAGGCTAGCTGGAAAGACTGAAATTGCTCTTTTCCTAAGGTTTAGCCTTACACATAATTGCAAATTCCATGTGAAGGTGATAGAGGGCTGTAGCTCTGCCAGCTTCCTGTACTGAATTACTCCTGAGGATGTCTTTTTTTCCATCCAGAGCAGAGGATTTTCTCTTTTCTCTTCTGATGAGCACAGAGACAGTGGGACATGGGGAATATTCCAGTCCCTCATTGCACACAACAGTTTCATTCCTCTTCTCAGAGCAAAGGCCCACGTTCCTGCTCTGGGCAGAGCGGTTCGTTCCAGGATGGAGATGGCATCTCTTGATGCCAGTGCAGGAAACCATATCTACTAACTACACTGCGCCAGTGAAGACAGGTAATGGCTTTGTGCCTGGAATCTCCGAGAAGGGCCACGTTCTAGAAGAAAGGTCCCCGAGCTTTCATTTCACCGCTGACAAATAGCACAGCCCAAAGATCCTGCAAGCCATGCTCCTGTCAGACAACCAGCAGATCTGTCAGCCAGGATTCCTGTGGCACTGGCTCTGAGTTGTTATTGGAAAAGTGTTATTCTTAAAACAGAGGACAAGCACTATAGCAAGAAGGCGTTAGACACAGCAAAAAGCAAATCCCCCTGTACATGGCCATCTGCTATCTTACAGTGCCTTGCCAAAAAACGTTATGAATTGACAAGCTTTATTTCAAATGTTCCTCTGCTTGTTACAGACTGCTTCATTTGAAGGCAGGATCAGATGCCTTAGCCTTCCTCCTGCACACTGAATGATTTGCCTTGTGCTTAGCTCCATGGAAGACAAGAGCCTGCAGCCTGCCAGAACAGTCAGGTTACTCAGAGCTGCCTGCACAGGTTTCTGCTAAAAAAGGCTGTAGGGAATGAACACAGGGGCAGGCCAGGCTGCGTGCCTCGGGCCTGTGCCCTCACCCCTCCTGAGGGCTGCCTGCTCTTGCCGCAGCCAGGACCTGGCCTGCAGTGAGCCACGGGTGCAGGATCAGATCTCGGCACCCCAGCTCTGAGAACATTTCTGCTCCAATCTTGCTTCATTTGGTAGAAGAGACATGGCTTGCTCACTGCAAGCCACAACCTTTTCTCTTAAACCCTGTTTTGTTTCAAGTCCGTCTATGAAGGGCCAGCAATTAATTTTGTTAATTTACCACTCTCACACATATGCCTGCATCACCCTATTTAAATTTAACCACAGTGCCAGGCCAGCCACTGTTTCCGAGGCCGCATACAGGAGTGGTTGCACAAAAAGGTCGCGGGCCGGCAGGATTCAGCTTGGCTCAGCTGTCTGCGTTCTCACACAGGGCATGGTCTGTCTGTCCATCTGCACTCCCACTCATAGCAGACAGGTGAGGGGCTGAATGTTGGAAATGATCGCCTGTGCTCATACAAGCTGCTGCCTGAGATATGCATGTCTTGTGGTTTAAAAAAGAGGCACTCTGGGCAGCTCTGAAATCAGGGAAATTGTCTGTACAGGAGCATCCTGAGTGCAGGGTGGCATGGGAACGGTCTCCGCAGAGACTGAGGTGGATCATCATTAAAACAAGCAGATTGTTAAATAAGCAGATATCTGAACTGCCCTGGAATTGTCCTCTGGTGTATGCGACAGCACATCCTACCAGCCAAAGCAGTCTTATTTCCCCAACTGCTCAATCTAGGACAAAATACTACACTCCTGTTCTACATTAAGACTGCAGATCAAAGGCAGCTGACTGGTTTCACAGCCTCAGTGCTCACAGAGGGGATCATGGGCTTCTTCTTTCAATGAGACAGGGTCACCCAGCAACCATTTTTGAGAAAATGAGAAACCAATTTTGTTGAAATTTCCCTTCCCCTGGTCGTCTTCATGCGTTCCTCTGGGTGACTGTGAGCAGCTCACAGGTCTGGCTAGGCCCAGCGCCCTCCCCGAGGTACCAGAGACCAGGCCTTCAGGTCCAGAACAACGAACCCGGCCTAGCAGACAGCCCACAGAGAGCAGCTTGTGTATTTCATCTGCAAACCTACTGAGCAGAGCTTGCGTTTTCCAGTTTCCGTTTGTCCCCACGGTTAACCCCTCGGCACCACCAGCTGTGGGTGTCCACAGCACCCAGCACCCAAGGCAGAGCCCGCAGCAGCCACACACATCCAGCTAATGGCTTCCTTTCATCCACCAGCACTGGCAAAACAAAAACAAAACCAGATCCCGGCCCTGCGTAATTGTGGCCCTGTTATTCATGGACCTTAAATTGTACTCCTTCATGAATTTTAATGTGCAGTCCATTTTCTCTCCACTAATCCCACATTAGGCTGGAAGCCTTTACAGACTGAACATTTGCCCTCCTGAGCTCTTTATTCCCTGCAGCATGGCAGTGCGCTGTCCCAAGGCATTGCCCTTGTCGCAGCTGGTCTGGCAGCTAGGCTCAGCAACATCAAAGTGCTTCCTTATTAGATACTCCAGCTTCGTGCGTCCGTGACAAAAGCAGCTGGCCTGTTGAATAGACACCCTGTGAGGAGCAGCTTATGTATTTTGTCTGCGAGCTGACAATCTGTCAGTGTGGATATGAGCTGCGCAGCGCTGAGATAACACCTGCCTGGAAAGCTCTCTTCTCCCAGCTAAAACAGTCTCCAGAAGTCACTGGAAACAAGTGAAAGCCCTCCAGGACGCTCCGCTTTCTCAGGAACAGCAGAATTTCTGTGTTGTTACTGGTGAGTGACGCGCAAGGGCAAAACACGGTCAGTTGTACACGGAAGGTGCTCGACAGCCTTATTTCAGATGGCATTTAGACATGGAAGCCAGGCAGAACCATTAGATACTCTAATCTGACCTTCTGCAAAATGCAATCTGAGCCTGTTATCTCACTGCTAAAATTAGTAATTTGTTCAGCTGCAGTGATTCTTCTGAAGGGAAGGCACCGAGACAAGGAAGACGCAGCTTGCTGCGGTGAGACGCTCTGCAGCCTGCCCCAGGAGCCACAGCCTGCGCGTTCTGGGAGTGGCTGAGGGCAGAGCAAGCCCTGCGCTTCCATGTGGCTCACAGACCCCGGCGAGATGAAGAAGGAATTTTGTACAATCCTCAGCTATAAAGCTCTACAAAAATGGGAACTTTGATGTATAAATGCATGTTAGGGATCTTTCTGGCCCCGACTACAAACGTTCCCGATTGCCGCTAATTTCACATCGCTTGCAGCACCAGCAGTAACGTTCCCTTTCCAAGATGAACACACCTGTGTTTAACGGGTACAGCCCTGGGGATACTGTATGCCATTTGTGCAACAGGCGGGCACAGGCAGAAACGAATCTGACTTAAAATCTGATTTGACTTAAACAACACTGACCTTATGAGAAGCGCGGAGTCTGAACCAGGCCTGCAGATCCCATCTGTTCCTTATTTCTATAACGGGCAAGCTAAAGCCCTAAATCCAAACAGCTCTGAGCTTTGAATCCAAATTTTGCAGCTTGAGTCCATTACTAGCAATGACGACTGCTAGCCCAGCACAGGCTGGCTTTGCATTGAGGGCTGGGATTTACAGCGCAACTTTAAACGAGGGAGACGTGCTGCGGGTTGGCTAACAGCTGATCCGGAAGGTGCTCGGAGGCAGAGCCGTGGGCTGCTGCCGAAGTTGACCACCTGTTTGCTCCCCATAAAACTGTTAGCACACCACCCTTGTGCTTTGGGGTGTTTTCAGGGTTAACTGATGCTTGAGAAGCACTCTGCTGTTAGGAGCTGATGAAAACCTGTAACACCGAAAGTGTAACACTAAGTTACAGTTGCTGCTGTTTTCTCATCTTTTCCCCCAGAAGTGGAATTTATTGTCAAAAAGATGTAATTTGTAAAGCAGGCACCTCTTTAGGCTTTCATGAAAAAGCAAAAGCAAGAGTATTCAGAAAAACACTTGTCTCTGTCCAAAGAGTGAAGATGGTGAAGGCTCTTCTCTGAGCATGAGTGGAATTTGGCAATAATAGTCCCACTAGCGCAGAACAAACCCTTTACATATATAATGGCTGGACTACAATGCGGATTAGAAAAGTAAGTGTGGAACTGTAAGGGTCCTAACTATTTTTCACCCATCCACCTTTAAATTAAACACAAAGTTTTGATGCTTCCCCAGATGCTGGGTGAACTATTGAATTTTTGAAGTGATGCTGTGTTTATAGAACTGCAATTACTCAGTATCTGCCTTTGTTTGGAGAAGAATCCCCATCCGTCCTCGCTAATGGCTTCTTCTGATCTCATCCTATGTGGAGGACTTCCTGAGCATATTAAAACCATTATTCACTCTGCCTTTCTAGCTTGGCCAAAGATTTAATGACTCCAGCGTCAGAATGGTACGGTTTGCTGTATTTTAAATAGATTTACTCGGTGATGGCCGGTGCCTTGCACTCTGCTTCCCACATACGTACACAGGAGCTAAAGGAGTTCTTGAGCTGGACTCTAGATGATTTGAAGTAAGAATTCTAGTTTTTGGTACAGCTGGGATGTATTTTCAGGCGTTCCAGGAACTCAGATGCCACTGCCAGGGTAGCACTCCATCACAGAGCAAACCTTGGGCAAATTGCTTTGCTGATAATCATTTGAAATCTGTTTTGTTGTTTTATTTTTCTCCACCCTGTTCCCCTGCATTTTGAGATGTTCAACTGAGATGCAGCAGTGGGCACACTCCAGTAAGCTGGTTCGTAACGTCTGAAAGAAGCAGAGTGACTGCTTGCTGGTTCAGCTCCTCACAGTGGCTCAGTGCACCACGTGCTGTGGATTTCAAAGCGCTGCCAGGTGCCAGGGATGTGATCAGGTTCTGGTTTGTCTTCTGTTCAAAGGCACGACCAAGAAAATTATCGCCATGTTTCCCCCCTTTCTTCAACAGCTGCCCACGTGCTCCTGATTCGAGGGATTTTACAGCAGCCTTTTTGGTGCAGAGCATTTCTGTGAGCACTTCTCACACTGACTGCCGGCGTTTGTTTCCAGCCCGTGTGTTAGATGCGATTGGAGGTCAAAAGAGAGCTCCCTCTGTCCTGCAGCCGACCTGCTGTGTGGTTGTGTGATTGCTTTCCATTCCTACCCTCATTCCCTCCTGAAGCAGCACACAGGAAATGCAGGTTTGCACACGTGCAACCAAACGCTGCACAAACGACGCATTAAAGCATCTGTGCGACTGAATTTTCATCCATCTGCAATAGTTTTCACATGAAAAGCTCTTCAGACACGTCTGGTATGTGCATGAATAACTCACTAGTGCACGCTGACAGAGATAATGATTTTTCCCTAATTATCTTTTTCTGCCTCAAAATATGGTTTCCTCTACAGCACACTGATCTTTTCACCCCATCTCCCTGACAGATCTACAATTTACTATCCAATTAACACTTCACAAAGAAAACCAAGGAAAAGAAACCGCTGGGAGCTGGTGGGCTGCGAGTAGAACTTTACCTCTCTAAAACGACAATCAGGAGCACGGCGTGGTGCAGCTGGGGAGGGAGCACCCCGCGCTGCATCCGGAGGGCGTCCTGGTGGGATCGCAGCGTGCCACTGGGGCACCGCATGGCGAGCTGGGAACTGTCTGGAGAAAAGCACTGGGGGTGAGCAGAGGTCTAGCAAAAGGGCCCTGCTGGAGGAGGAGAGGCTGGGGAGGGACATGCAAACAGTCTTCAAGTATGTAATAAAGTGCAAAAAAAAGGGAAAAGATGTAAAAAAACAGGACACCGAACCCAAGGAAGGTTCTCTGCAGCTCCACTGGCCAGGACGAGGCTCATGGTGCTCCCAACTCTCAGGAGCTGCCCCAGCCCCATCCCAATTAACCGCCTCCTAATGAGTTTCAGAAGCGGGAGGTTTTTCTTAATTATACCACACGTTAGACTGTAATCAAGAAATCAATCCTCACCGCCGCCTGGAGCGGGGCCGCTCGTGTGCAGCCTGTGCTTAGCAGCAAGGCAGCTGCAACCGCCACAAAAAAGCCCCCGAGCAGACGGGGATGCAGCAGCAAACGTACAGCAGCTGGCGGAAAGGGTTTTTCTCTGCAATACGTGCAGCAGAGATATGCTGCAGCAGAAGGATTTTAAGAAGAGCACTGTGCTAATGGGCAGCGGAATGGAGGCAGCCGGGGCCGATCGCTGAGCTCGCCGGTGCCCGGGTGGTGACGGGGACGCGGGGCGGGAGCTGGAGGACCTGCAGCGCTTGCGAGATGCTAAAAATAAGGAGTGGCTGCTAAAAATAACGAGTGATCAGGAAAAAGCGCTAAACCCCAGAGATCTCCCTGAACTCCGAGGATTAATTTTAATTTCTCTTTAATCCGGACAAAAATAGCGACGTGGCTGCTGGGGGCACGGCTCAGCCCGCAGGAGGGCTCGCGCTGCCCTGCACGTCCCCAGCGCAGAGCTCTGGGTGCTGCTCCTACCCCCCAAAAAGGAAAAGGAATGCTCAGAGCGAGCTACTTCGCCTGCAGTCTTTCAAAGAGACAAAAAAAAAAAAAATCCAAAAAACATATTTAACTCATTGAACATCATTTCTGATGCTGCAGGGAGCACAGCTGATTGCAAGCAAAGCTGAATCTGCCTTTGGCATCTCCCAGAACACTGCACAGCAAGCTGCAGGCCGGTGCTTTCTAGCAAAGAGGGAAGTCATTCTCTGCAGGGCATAAACACTGGGGGAACGCCCTGCTGTGCCACAAGGCTCCTTGCAGCACTGCTCGGGGGAGAAAAAACTGAAAAATCCATTCTAAGCAATTCCTTACAAGCCTGCTCCAAATGTGTTTTCAATTGGAGAGTGACCAGAGAGGCAAGTAAATATTTTTCTGGAAAGGAAATGACATCGTGCTCACACCAAACGCTGTTTGCTGAAGTGCTGCTCGGTGCTTACCCAGCTGGAGCATCAGTGCCTGGCAGCGCTGGGCGCGATGCAGTGAAGAATGCAGCGTTTGTACCCGTAGGAAGCGCTGCGGTTTTGCGGGTGCGACATGCAAACCCCGGCGTCTCTTTGCAGGGCCTTGCTCTGGGGCAGCCGTGAGCCTCGGACAAGGGGCTGCTGTTGCACCACTCTTCTGTGGCTGCTTCTCAAGGGTGAGGTGGATAAAAAGCTTTAAAAGGTTTAAACCAGAGCCCTGCAGGTAGCGCTGGTCTGCAGGGCTGCCCATGCAGGGCACAAAACCCACAGGAACTAATTTACAGGACCCTGAAAGCAGTGGCCAACATCTAAATAACTTTCTTGGACACAGACAGAGCAGAGGCACTCGCTGCCACGTCGCTGACTGGGTGAGCCCTCGCCAAATGGCGGCGACGGTGCCACCTCGGGGACTGCAGAGCTGCGCTGGGCCTCCTGCCGAGCACTGACCGCTGCGGTGTCCCTGCGCCGAGCCCCAGCTCCTCGTGGAGCTCCCACACCGCCGGGACGCGCTCCAGCTCTGCACCGCCGAGCCCTTAATCAGCTTCCACCTGGGATTAGCCCAAACGTTTCCAGCCTGGGGTCCAAAATAGCTTTTCTCGCTCGTGGGCAGCTAACCCAAACCAAACGCTCCCCTCCGTCAGCCAGCTTCTGCAGCAAGGTTTTCTCCCGGAGGTTTGAACCTTGCCCGTTTCCCAGATTTTTCTGGTTGAGAAGCAGGGACTCGGGGTGCACTGGCTTGCAGTGGGACCGAGGGCTGTGGTCCCCAGCCAGGCACAAAGAGCACAGCCAGCCCAGCTCGGGCAGAGCACTGCAGGGTGGAGGTGCTGCAAGCAAGGAGCAGGCTGCACCGTTCCCTTGTCTGCATCAGCTCCCAAACCCTCAGCACAAGGCAGCAGCCCCCGGCTTTACGGACACCGGCTGGGGCGGGATGGACGTGCGAGCAGTCACACGCGGAAGAGGCAGGCGTGACGTGGCTGTGACTAAAGAGGTGGCACTTAATTAATGACGCTGATGCTGCCCTGCTACCGGCCCAGTGCCTGCAGCTGTGGCAGCTCCGGGGTGCGGGAGCTCGTCCCCACCGGTGCTCGAGGTCGGATTCACCTTCACGCCCTGGCCGGCAGAGAAAGCCCCCGCAGCCAGCAGTAATTACAACAAGCTAACGAGGAGTTTGTTACAGCCCCAAGGGAACGCACATAGCGAGGGTGAGCACCCCATGCCTGACCCAGCAGGACATGGGCACAGCTGGGTCCCCACAAATCACCGCCCCTGCAGCACCCAGACCTCGATTCCTGTCCTGAAACCTTCACAAGAATAGCACGATTATGGGAAAATCCTTGTCCAAGTGGAAAAGAAAACACCAGCCTGAGCCTGATGAGGAAGCAGAGCAATATAAAAGCGCACTCCTATACTTTTCTGTTATTTCTGTAAAGCGTCCAAAAGCTTGCACAGAAATTTTTACCAAGGGCGCACGTTTCCATGGGGTGAGGCTGGGCCCCTGGGGAAAAATTTTATTTTTTTTTCCGGCCTTTCACTGCACCTGAGCTGAAGTTTCTGTATACTTTCCATACACTGAGGGGTAGCTCCCACCTGGGACATGAGCAGTGGGGAGGGCTGGGACGTCTGCTCGTGTGGTTTTGTACAGAAATCCCTGGGATTTCCAGCTGAACCCAAGATTTCAGAGGGAGCAAAGCTCCAAGCCATCTTGGAAGCCCCAGGAGCACAGGAGGTGGCATCGCCGCAACACCTCCAGCGAGGGCTCCCGGTGCCACCAGCAGTGCCCTGCCCCAAAACCACACCACAAGACCAAGGGAACCCTTCTGGGGCAGCCAAAAGGTGACATCATTGCCGTGCCCAGCCGCACTTCTCGGCCTCGCCGCTATTTATACCCGGGCTGGAGCAGGGTAAAAATACCCCTGGGAAAATACCTCCTTGATCCTCCCTGCCAGCAGGACGGTGCCTGGCTGGGGCAGAGCAGCTGTGCCCCACGGGAGAGGTGGCTGTCAATGGTGGGAAGTTATTTTGTGAAATAATTTTGTGAAATTTTGAAAAATGATTTAGAAATTTTGTGACAGTGGGGCTTGGGGGAAAGAACGTACAGCCCAAGTGTGGGTCAAGGCATGAAGAGTCGCAAAGTGCTTTGGCGTCGGAGACAGAGAGAAGGAAAAGGGATGGCAGGGCAGTGATGCGCAGCATCCCCTGCAGTGCCTGCGTCCCTGCGGGGACAGGGACATCCTGGTCACCTGACCGCCCAGCTCTGGCCGCCCCCGGGTGTCCGACTGCTCTTGCCGCGGTATGAAAGGCCACGGCGCTGCGGTATTTATAGCTCCGTGATTGTCTTCTGCAGAAATCGTTGTGGCTCTGATGGGGGCTGCCCGCGCTGAGCCGTGTTTCCCTTTATAGCCCGTCCTCCGGCCGCGCGGAAAGGCCACGGCAGCCCCGGGATTTTGGCCTCGGTCTGTCTGACCGTGTGCACGTCCACCGGGCGTGGGGATGTGCTGAGCTGCTCTTTTAATGGGGGAAACGGGATGGAAGAAACATGCCCATGCCCACTTCCAGGCCACCACGGTGTGCCCAAAGGCCTGGCCTCACGTCCGGATTTCCCAGTGAAGGACCACCCTCCCCTGGGCGCTCTCCTGCTGCAGCACGAGCCGTTTCCCAAGCCGTGGGATCCCGCTCCGTGACCAGAGCCCCAACGCGCTGAAGGATCTCGGTGCGCAGCAGACGCTGCTCCGGACCGGCCGCTCAAGGAAGCGGCGTGCTTTGGCTGCTTCGAGGCAAACGCACCGCCTCCTCAAGGACCAAACCGTGCTGCCCCCAGCCGCTTCAGGATCTGCACACAGTGTAGGAGGACATTGACGCAGCAACGTGGAAGAACAGTTTTAGTACTTGAAAATTTTATTTTCTCAAATGAGCACCAACACATATTGTAAATATGACAAACAATGCGCCTCCCTCTAATACTGAAGAACTATATACAATGTACAAATACATGACAAGGTGAAAACCAATGATCTGAAAACAAACAACTGCATTTATTACTGAAGCAAATGACCTGAAAGAATATGCCAAAAATAAAATTAAAATAAGATCAAAGAAATAAAAGTATACACAATTTGTAAACACAATGCATCAACAGACAGGCTGGTATTGGAAACGTCGTCCTTTAGTTTTGTCGGTGGGGAAAGCATTCCCATTTCCTTACGAAAAACAAAACAAAGGATACATACAGCTCCTAACGATGAGAACAGCTTATTTGTGATTGTACCACACACTGTGCCATTCTGCTTGCATTTAAGTATGTTGATTTCTTTTTTGAATTCACTATGATTCTTTCCCCTCTTCTGCTTCATCTTTTTAAACACGATTCTTTGACCTAGGTCTAACGTTGTTGTTTCTGAGCATTTGATTTCTGAGGCCTCTCCTCTGGCGAGCAGAGCTCCCTCCCATCCCACCGAGCTGAGCTCCGGCTCCTGCACATCTCCTGACCCAGCGAAACGCACGATCGATCCGTGCCACACACCAGATAGGAAAATGCATACAGAGAAAACTCTCACATGATCGTCACAAGAACAACAGATTCCATTTGTAGGGTTTTTTTCCTGTATAGCTTTATATAGTGTGCACCAAAACCAGAGAACTAGAGAGCGTGCAACAGTTATTCAGCACTGAAAGCAGCTCCTTGCTCAGCAAAACACAGTCCAGTGGCGTGTGCTGTTGGTCCGCTTCGGGAGAAAAGAGACCCAAAGAATTAAAAACGAAGAGTGGGGCGCAGGGGGGAGGTTAAAGAGAGAAAGGAAAACAAAAAAAATGAACTTCACTGCCAGAGCAGAGAGGTAAACTTTTACTCTAATTTGTTATGTAGCAGCCTGGTTTAAAAACAAACAAACAAACAGAAAACCAGGATCCATGTCCAAAGACTTACACTTCAGTTTAAAAACAACGACTCCTTACAAGCCTCCACCCTCCATCCCTGCTGCCTCCAAGCAGCTGGGAAGAGCCTCCACCTGCTCCTGGTTCCTGCCCAGCTCACTCCAGCCAGTACTGGTGCACGGGGCCCTGCAGCGGGTCCGCGCCGAGCCCCCAGCGCTGCCCGGTGCCCGGCCCCAGCCCGTGCGGGGGCCGAGTCCC
>VXAV01010123.1:202390-226065 GCA_013399715.1 Alectura lathami | reverse complement strand
TAAGAAAACAGCACCAAATATATTATTATTTTTTAAATTAAATATTATTTACAAAAGTATACTTCATAAGATAATGATTTTTTTTTTCTGCTTTGTATATATTATCATCTGGATATTTATTACGGGGATCAGGATTTCACACCAGATCATCCACCAGAGCACAACAAATTTAAAACTTCCTGAAGTCTGAGCTTTGGGGCAGACAGGGGTGACGCGGACGCAGCCTGGCAGGGCCGAGGCTGCCCCGCAGCAGAGCCAAAGCTGTCGGGGTGCCCTCTGGGGGCAGCTTCTGCAGCCCCCCCCGGCTCGCTAACACAGCCCCACCCGGCTCCCCAGCAGCGAGGGTCTTTGGTTACGCCCTGCACGCGTCGGGGATCGCACTGCGCTGCAGCACCCGCAGATCCCGGCGCCCCGCACCGCCCCGCGTCTTGCTGTGGCACGTCACAGGGAGCCAGCAGCGGGCGAGGAGGCACTTGGTGGCCTCAGGTGCTCTGTCTCATCTCCCTCGGAAGTCAGCCCACAGACCACTCGTTGCGCTGCGCGCTGCCACAGGCACACGCGTTTTTTCCTATTAGGACTTGAGGCCAGGTTCTCAGCAACTGTAAATCTGTGGATGCTGACGAGACAAAGCCAATTAAAACCAGATTAAGGCCTTGCCATATTCGGGCTTGGACTGGTTGCCATTAAAAGTGTGACCCCTGTGAACAGTTAAAAACAGCCTGACTGATGGAACATCATCCCTTCTTGTCCCAAACATAAGGGTAAAAACATCTGTATCTGGTATCTTCTTTATAGGCCGTACCAACATAACACGACGAGCCTGCGCACGGTCTCTGTCTCAAGCTCCCGTTAACAATTCGGGGTTATCCCCTACTTCTCCCAGGTACAAACAGATCCCTTCAAGGACCATGGATCTGGGGAACTAAGAGCTCTTCAAAGAATGCAAATTACTTCCCCCTAGCCAAAACCCAATAAATTGTCATGGATCAACAACCAAAGGACAGGAAAATGGGACCGGGCCGGTGCCAATGTCGACACGCTAGTGGGTACTGCAGAGTTCCTGATTTGTACCAGATCTTTATCGCTTAAGGCAGTGAGGATGGATGGAAGCAGACACAATCGGAAATGAAAGCCGAAGCAACTGCTACACAACCACAGCAGAAAGAGTAAAGGCAGAAGCTACCTCTGAACTGGCCAGCCACAAAATGAGCCAATTCCACCCATTCCAGGAGCCCAGCCAGCCTCCAGCTCACCTCCCTCTCCGCGATGTAACGCGTGCTGTCACAACAACAGTGGTTCAAGAGCAGAAGAGCCTTTGCTTCGATGGGCCAGCAGGCTGGGGTCTCAGTCCAAGGGCCCAAGGTGTAAAGTCTACCCTGACCCAGCAGCAGCGTCCCTGCTCACATCCCCTTCACGAACAGCCAACTGTTTTGTCACCAGCCCCTCTGCCCTGGTCCCCAGCTCAGGGGATCGTGGGGTAGGGACAAGCGACAGCAGATTACAGCTGCAAAGCTTCAGTTTTGTAAGGAGTCACAAACCCCTGCACAATACTCTTTCCTTCTGGGTTAAGAAAGATTTCCCCCAATGGATTAACCTACTTGAAAAAATTCCACACACAAAAAGGAAATTCACTCAGAGAGATAAAACTAATTCGGTTAAATATGCACCAGATACTGGCTGGACTGTTGCAGAGCAAACTTCACATTGTCTTTTCTGCCTAAGGCAGCTCCCCACTCGCACACGGTGCTCCCTCCCCACCCATCACCTCGGGAAGGTCCACGCTGATCGACATGGAAACCGAGCACACGACGGACTCGGCCCCTGCAGTTACGATGAGCACATCCACCCCCACTGCTTAAACTCCAGAGCACAGACAATTTCAGGGGCAGGGGGAAGATATACAGTTTCTTTTTTCTTTCCCATCTCCCCTGTGCCTCCAACAGGCTTCTGGGACTGGGAAAAGGAGAATGTTTCGGGGGGATACCTCATGGCTTGAAATATCCACCTGTGCAATACCGCTACAGCTGTCAGCTCCTCCGCTCCCTCCTCTCCCCACCCTTGCATCATTTCTCCGGAAGGCTCCAGAAGCAGAGCTGATGGCTGGGGCCTGGGATTTAAAGATATTCTAACAGCATTTTCCTACTTGCACTTGTGAGGGCTTGGTACAAGACCCCCAGGGATGCTCAGCAGAGGCCAGGAAGTCAAGGGGTACCCTACGTTACTACGTTTGTCCCTGTCCTCCCCTACATAATTTCCTCTATCTTGCCTTGCACATGCCTTTTTTTTTTTTTTTTTTTTTCCTCTGTCGTATCTTCTAAGCTGCAGTTCCAGCCTCCTTGTGCCTTAAGTGGTTTTCTCCTCCTCTCTGAAGGGCTCAGGAGCCAGGATTTGGTTTCTCCAGCTGTGAGGATGCTCCCACAGCTGTGCTCTGTCGGGGTGTTTGCCCCACCTACCCTGAAACAGAGAGAAACAGGAGAGGCAGGGAATCTCTCCAGCCCCCAGGTCTCCCCCTCCTCCCCCAGACAACAAGTCCATAAACAGCAAACAAAACACAGCTCTGCGCCCGGCTTGCAGGGGGAACTGGTTACGACTCGCGCTCAGCCGGCTGAGGCTGAAGCTCCCCGGCGGAGCAGCGGTTTTACAATCGGAGAGAACGCGGCCGTGAGGTATTTCTCTGTCCGTTTCGACATGCAGACAGGCTCAAGCCTTGGTTAACCAGGACTTACAGGAGAAGCGCAGCCTCACGCCCGATGACTTCCCGCCGGGCCCGCTCCCCACCCCCTATCACCTTCTCCTGCCCAGAACTCAGGTCCTCCTCCCGCACCGAGACCTGCTGATACAATGCCACCACAGAGCCAGCTTCAGTTCGCGCTTAAGCACTCATCAACATGGAATGGCTGTCGGGCATTCGGTGCATTCTCTTAGCCAACGCCAGAACAGAGAGAGAAGCAGCCAGGGTCAACTCACAAACAGATACAAAGCAAAGAGACAGAGAGACAGAAATTTAGAGGCCAGTCACCAATAAAGATGGAGAAGGGTGTGAAGATGCTCCCAGATTGCAGAGCCTCTAAATGCATGGAACCAAGCGTTCAGTCACTCTCTCACTCTTGGATATAATGTTCGGTTGGATGGCATTCTCTTACACGCTGGTAGGGCTGGGCTCCTCCCATTCAATCCCAGCCATTATCCTTGATCATGTGAGCTAGTTCAATGATGTATTTGCCTTCTTTATACTTCTGGCTGCTTTCAAAAGCGTGTTCCTAAAAACAGGAGAAAGCACGAGATCAGTATGGAATCTGATGGCAACATCCCAGCAACAGATCCGGGAACGCTGGTCCAAGTCCCAGCCTGGCAGGGAGACTTGTCTCCGGGGTCAAGCAGTCAAGCTGCAGGGCCTGCTGTTCAGGAAGATGATGTTTGGAAGCACCGTAAGCCCGATCCTAGCTTCATAGGCTGAAAAAAGGAACAACCAGCACCACGTGGGGACACAGCTTCATGCAGGCGAACGGCAACTGCTCCCTGCACTGCGCTTTAGGAACCATCGGTGATAAAAATCTGCCTGAGGATTTATTAACTTCAGGAATGCAGAGATCCTCTGATAAAACGTGCTGTAAAGGCACGAGCGTCGGGAATGAGCTGGGTTATGGTAAGCTTCCTGTGGAAATGGAGCTGAGGGCACCTTGGGAAGGACCCGTTCTACACGGAGGTAGAACAGAAGCAGGGCAAGCGATGGGATCTCCAGCCAGGACGGCCTCCACTGAGGCATTTTGGCTGCATCCTCAAAGGCAGTTCAGCTCTGCCCAGCTGTGCCGTCCACATGCATGCCTGTGCAATGCATCTGAGAGGATGTAAGTCTCTTGCTGGAGAGACCTCAGCTCGCTGCTGTGTTGATGAAATCCTGCATTTTGTTTTACAACAAACTCAGTTCACGTACTTAGTCTCCTTCTCCATTTGTGAGATCCACTCTGCATTTCTGCATGGATTCCCACTGCATCAATTTTTGATGCTTTACTTTTTATAGCCTTTTGAGTGACTTACAAAAATATTTCTGTCCAGAGGCCACAGATGCAATAAATGTTTTGTTCAGACACTGGTCAAAATGTTTTGACAAATAAGCATGCTGCGTGCCTCCTGAAGCAGAAATTAGACTGGAGCATAAGCCTTTATTGGAAGGTAATTGAATTTATGGAAAGCTGGAGACAGCACACAGATCAGCTTGTGTTCAATAGCGTTTCCAGTGGGAAGGACACAGGATTAACGATACATGGATTGCTCTGTTGGTCTGAGATGGTCTGGAAAAACAGACAACACGAACCACAAAGACTGACTGCATTTTATGTTAAGTATCACTGAGCGACACCCACCAAAAGCAAGCCCACGGTACATGTTCTTAGAGAGAGAGCACGTTAGCCACAAGGAGCTCATGCCCTGAATGGACAGAACAAACAAAAGACCGGAGGGAAAATGGAAATGCAAAAAACAAGAATGATGTGGCTACAGACCAGAATCCACCCTGCTGGTTCCCACCAAGCCAATGTTCTTTCCACTGACCATGTTATGCCACACACACACCTTCAGGAAGAGACGGAGCAAAGACATCCACAGGAAAAACAAACAGTACTGATACTCACATATTTCCAACCCAGTGTGGTTTTGCAGTTTTCACAGTAAATGTCTGCAACCGCATGTAATCCTGTTAACAACACCCGCTCCTCTGCAGGGCCACAGCCCACATTAACTCTGGAGGAAAAGGAGAGAAGCTCCCTATTAGTGCGGCTTCCCATCGCAGGACACTGCAACGAAGCTGACAGGAATTTTATCGCAGCATTTGAAAGCAAAGCAGGAAATTCAGAATACCGAGGGCCACAGCTGCTCCCAAACAAAGATCTCTAGCAGTTCCAGAACAGAACAAAAAGGTAAAATAGAATTTTTATTCAACTGAAAATTCTAAAAAGTTCTGAAGGGAAAATTAGTAACATTCTGGTAGATTGCACTCATTATGCATTTGAGAAGGATTTTCATTCTCAAATTGCTAAAATGGTACGTTCACTTTCCCACATGGAAATTTGGAAAATTTGGAAAATGTCACTGAAATGAGCAGTTCTTCTGCAAGACATCCCAGCAGCGATCTTACCAAAACTACTTTCAGCTACTGGGAAATTACAGTTAATTTTTATGGTAGCTCTAAAAAGCAAGTTTGCACTTAGATATCTGTTACATACTGCCTGCACTCATAAACCCTTGACTCTTTGTCCAGCTGCACTCTCTGTAAAGAGAACGAGTCCTCTGTTCGCTCCAATTTCTCAAGCTGCTGATGAAAAAGAACACCTTTCCCTAGCTGCTCATCTGAAACTTGAATGTAAAATCAAACACGAACCAGTGCTGCTTCCTGCCTCCTCCAACCATTTTCATCAAGATCCCAGGCCTTAGGCAGAGTTTTCTACAACAAAGTGTTTTTGTACTTCTCCATGAGGGTTTTCTGAAATCTGCCCTAAGAGATGACACGCGTGGAGTTTTACTCACACTGAATTGAAGAGGTATGCTCGTCCTTGGCTTCCTTGAAAGGACTGAAAGGCAAGAAAACAAAATTCAGTGCGCTGGTCGGCAGAGTTAGGGCTAAACCAGGGCCTCCTCCCAACCCCTGCGATCTCCAGCACCTACAGGCTGCGCACCCCGAACGCATTTCCAAGTTTTCTCTCTGGTGGGCACATTCCGCAGCAAGACCAGGAGCTCTGTGCAAATTCTGTGCACACAAACCTCTGCTCTCACGATAGCTGGGCCCGTCCTCCCTGCCCTACGCCTCCCAGGGCCTCGCCGTGAAACCAGAGAGACCCGCAGGGCTGGGCAGCGCCACCCCGCAGCCGGGACGCGGCCCTCGTGTCCCCTGCAACGCCCAGCGCCTCGCAGACAGGAGCGGGCTCACACGCAGCGAATGCTACCTGCAAGTTTAATGTGCTCTGACAAGGAAACACTGAATGAAACGCGTGGTGCTTGTCAGTGGGAGCACAGGTGCTGTCCGCACACAGGTTACCTTAGGAGACACCTCAGGGAATGCGTGCACTGAGGGCCAAGGAGCTGGGAAAGTCGAAGAGCAGCTTTTCTGGATCATTTAATACTTTGTCTTGCACCCTACCAGGAACCTTGGACTATCTAATGGTTTTCTTAAAGGTGGGGCTCTGCACGGCCTCGCAGAGAAGTGAAAGTCACCACTGAGCAGCAGCCAGCCCATGGAGGGGCCTGGACCCCATTTCCACCCACAGCCCCAGCTCCTCCTGCCCTGCCCAGGAGGAGATAACAAAATCCACCAAAGGAACGATTTAAAACCACCTCAACAAGGAACTGTAACTGCTCCTCGGCTGAGTCTGGAGCCCAATATGTAGCCACTCAGGACATGGAAGAGGCACTCAGGATGCAGAGAGGATGCCTGAGGCCCTTGGCTATCTCTTTCACTCAGACTAAAGCAGTGCCCTGAGGAAATCTTTTCTTGGGAAGGAATTAAAGAGGACACATGGCTCAAGCATGTTTGCATCATTGTATTTATTGGAGAAGCTTCTTTTAATCTTGCTGCAGCACTCAACTTCTTTATTATTGTTTCTGTCAGCTGGCTGATACCCACACACCAACCAGGGAGGTGTCTCAGCACCCTGTGTGGGACACGAGAACAGCAGGAAGCTGATTTCCTCCCAGGCCAGGAGGCAGAGCCCAGGCCGGCCCCTGGCCATGCCCCACCTTGCTGCAGCCAGCCTGGGACTGAGGAAGGGGTTGGGGTTGAAACAGGAGGTCCCACAGGAACACGTGTGCCAGCAAAGCAGAACAAAAGCAGACGAAGCCTGCTAGCCATCCAAAGCTTCCAGCAAATACTTTTCCATAAACACCAACGAGAGTAAGTTTGCCAATAACAACAACCATGGGAGCAAAATTTTTACTGGTACAGAAATAGGATTTTCCATTACTGCTGTGCAAAGGGCTGTCTTTAATAAACAGCAAAACCAAACCCATTGGCTTTGTGTTTGGGGCTCCCTGGGCGCTCCCAGGGGACAGCAGCATCCCCTCAGCCCTTCCTTTAGGGCATCTAAGGGCGGTCACCACAAAGAAGTCACGTGCATTACCCTCTGCCCCAGCCACCAGGCAGCTCCCAGTGCTGCTGGCTGTGCTGATATTCACCCTGCAGCTAGCTGACGCCTTGGCAAATCACAGAAAAACAAGTGAGGAAGGTCTGGCAGCCACCTCAAGCTCACTAATGCATTTGCAGTCCACAAAACCAAGCTGTCAGTACCTCTATAAACGTAGCACAGGCAAGTTCTACCTGGGTGTTGCAACCTCAGCATTTTCTGGAGATGTCTGATCTTAAAACACAAACAGATTTCCACAAGGCACTCCACAAGGTGTTCGCTGAACAGTGAGGTTAGCAGGAGGACCTCATTCTGTGCTATAGGCTTTCTCTATGCAGATTTTCCCAATACACATTCAAAGTGCATCTCACACACACGCATACAAACCCAGACTTCAGACTCTCTAAAGCAGCAGCTCCTGGCATCACTGTCCAGCTGCAAGAAAAGGATTTTTGTTGTTGCTGTTTCCTGCTGAAAGCCCAAGCACATATTTTTCTCTGCACTGCTAACGCTGAATGCCTGGCTGGGAACACATCTGTAAGTGCCAGCAACAAAGCTCTCCCTCCCTGTCCATCGTGAGCCCTCTGAAAAACAACAGAAGCTTTTGAGATGCGCAGCACACACAGCTTGCTGCTCCCGCACCCAGGTGGGGAACCACATGCCCGGAGCAGCTCTGTGCCTGCCGATCCGCCCCTGCCTAGCGCAGGAGCTCGGTGGCAGCTGCTGTGGCTGAAGAAGTTGCTATCACTCAATTTACAGATGCTTGTTACGGCTCCTCAGCCGTGCTGCTTGCACGCAGGATCTGTGAAATTATTATTTTTAGAAACAAGAACTTGCTTTGTGCGTGTGGGGACTGAAATAGGTTTTTCCTGTTGTACTGCATCACAGAGCCAGCTTAAAGGACAGCCACACAAACTGCTAAATAATCACAGTGTGGGGCAGAGAGACGTCGTTCGCAGTAGGGAATTCTTCATCTAAAGTTGCTGGCAGAGACCCACGGAGCAGAACGGCAGCTCAAGCGAGAGGCAGGCTGCAGGACAGGGTGCTGGGGCTTCACAGACGCTGTCAGAGCAGTTCTGCTGCAGAAGGAAGCACAACGTGGAGCCAGCACCTGCAGCTCCTTTGTGGCAGGCACATCCTACTCGCTGGGGACGGACTCTTCCTGCAGGATTCAGAGCTGAGCCCATACACACTCAACACCCGTGACCTCGGGAGCTGCCATGTTGGTTGAGTCCATGTGCTACGTTCTGAGCTCCGCTGGAAGTGCTGAATGTAGCACTGTGCTCTGGCTGTGGGTCCCGGGCACGATGCCTGAGTCCCTCTGAGCCTTCCCCAGTGCAGCCGCAGCCCGTGGAAAACCCCAGCGGACACAAGGAAGAAGGATCTCAATCTGCAGACCTCTGGGGATCTGCAGGTTGAATCAGCACAGCAGGGGATGGCGTGGATCCTGACTGCGCTGCAAACACGCCTACACACCGCACCCCTTCCCCCAGTACCTCCAGCTTCCCATTCACTGCGCAGCCCACTCAGCACAGCACAGCACAGACGACAGGATGAATATCCCAAGGCTTTGTGACGGCGTCTGACAATAGGCTGAACACAAAAAGAGCTGGCTGGAATCATCTGGAAAACCAGGAAGCCGCTGCCAGGACCAAACGGCTACACACCGATGCTTGTTCTCTGCAGCCTGCAGAGAACACTGCCGCTTACCTATATCCAGCTGGCAGCCTTTGCACAAACCAATAAAACAAAAATGAAAAGGCAACTGGTCCCAAAGAGGGAAGAAGGAACAGAGTGCACCCCTCCAAGCTGCCCTTGTGAAAGCTACAAATAATTCTGCAGGCTGCAAGCACACAAACAGGTTCAGAGCCCAGAGCCTGCTCGCGCTCAGCAGTGGCCAGCACGTCCTGGCGATGCAGAACGGCACCAGGAGGGACCACGGCCATCTGGACCTGCAGGAAAGGACAGGTCTCTGTGCCTGTGATAGCCCCATCTGGAGCTGTGCCCTGAGCAAGAGGAACAGCATCACCAGCTCCTTCAGAGTCTCTGAAGCCTGTGGGAGACAAATTCATGCACAGATCTGATCAGAGAGCTCTGTTATCGCCTCCTCCCCGCCTAAATGTACAACTTTTGTTTCAGAATTACTCCAGCCATTTGCACAACACTGCCTGTAGGATTGTTCTTGCTGCTGGTTTAGCCCTTGCACCTCTTTGGAGGAGATTTCTGTTTCCATAGAATGCATTTTGAAGGGGGAGAAGATCTGTAAGTATGACCAAAGCACGATGTCCGCCCAACTGGAGTGAGTTTGCTACAAAGCTGTGCTCCAGACCACAGGCCCTGAGCCTGAAAAGAAAGCGTGGAAACCTGAGGGAAGCCCCCATCACACCAAGGAAGCTGCAGTGCTTAAATTTAGCAATTCCTCCCAGTCTCCCTGGCATTTAATCCCAACCCCTATCAGCTGCTGGCCCACCTAACAACCGACGTCACGCTGAAAGCTCTGCCTGAACAGCACCTTTCCGGTTCTATTAATTATGGCAAAAAATTGATTAAAAAAAAAAAACCTGCAACGTGTTTATAGCGACCACTACACCTAGTAACAGCACTGGGTACATGGCAGCTCCAACAGGAGCCTCCTTGTGAGTCACAGCGCAGCGGAAAGAAACGGGAAACGTGATGACGAGGACGCGCTGCAGCCTCGGGGGGGGCCGCGCCGTACGGCAGAGCCACGCCAGCCCCCGCACGCGTCGTGCCCCAGCGCTCCACAAGGGAGCACGAGCTCAACGAGCTGCTCCCTGCACCCACACGGGCAGGCAGGGTTGAGCTTTACCATGGCTCCTTAATGCTATTTAAAGCCCATAGTCGATATGGAATTAGCGGGCCAAACTCATCTCCGAAGTAATTCAATTTGTTCAGCACAGCCTCACCCCCCAGCAGCCAACGCAGCGCGTAACCACGAGCCCGTCGTGCTTCGCCCTCAAAGCAGCCACATCCCAGCAGCACTACGCTGCCGGCGTCTCGGGCTACGCAGGCTGTGAGAAGGGAGCTGCCGCACTGAGCGGAGAGATGGGTGCAGCCACAGCCGTGCTTTCCACGCTGACGTTACCTCCACAGCAGCACCGCGTGGAACCCCAAGGGCACCGTGCAGGTGGCACGGAACGCCACCCGGCTCCGTTTGTGGGCACGGCTCCCCAGCGTCCATCACGCACCACGAGGGGGACAGCGGGGCCGTGCTGCCCCCAGGCTGCACAGACTGAGCCAAGGGGTCAGGATGCGGGAGCAAACTCCCCGTTATGAGCTCACGTGCCAGTGCAACTGTCCATTATCAGCAGAGGGAAGAGCAAGAGATTTCTCTCAAAGGAAAATCTTACACTGCAGAGGAAAGATAGATTACCTTTCCCCCTTCCCACCAAGTGCACAGATTTCTGGTACCTATTCAAACCATCACACTGCTAAGCTCAAGCCAAAGTTCCGTAGTAAAGCATTCCAACATTCACCAAGGATTTGCACACTGCTCTGCCCCCTTCTCCCTCCACCGCACCAGGCGGGCTCCCTCCAGGCTTTGACAGCCCAGACACAACCCAAAGTCCCAGCATGCTATCATGAGCCCTGTGCCATTCAGCCTCTTTTAATAAGTGCTGGGCTCCTGCATTCTGCTTTTATTTATTTTTAAATGTGGCTCTAGCCCACAGACTTCAAAGCGGAATTTCAAAATGTGAATGTTAAACGCACAAACAATGGAAGGCAAATAAAAAGTATACTGAATTTATTACTTCTATAAAACCTAATATTTTGGGGCTACTCTTGCCATCTTTGATGGCCTCCAGTTGCTGCTGCTGCTGCACTTCAAAACATGACTTTAGAATGAAAAATGATGGAAACGCTGTGGGAAATGAAGCAGATGGTATTTACTTTTATATTTAGGGAGACACACCAAGCCAGAGCAGGGATTATGGACATGGGAGAAGAGTCATGCTCCACTGCCCTCAGTCCTGCTCAGCTCCCCTCTGTCAAATGGGAATCCCTGGCACTTCAGCCACCACGCACCGAACACAACCCTTTATGTCTGGGTGCGCAGGAGTGCAGTCCTGTATTATTTACCGTGGAAAAACCTACAGGATGGAAACAAAGCCCAGCTGTTTCTTCCTGGATACAGAATGATGAAAAATGTGTTTTGTTCTGGTGAATCTGTAAGTGCTATAGCAGCAGCTGTGAATTACCTTTTTTTTTTTTAACCCCATTTTTAATGCTGTTTTCCTGTAGGGTGACGCCAGCTCGAAGCAGCCGGCAAGCCATTTGAAAAGGGAGCGGCAGGGAAGAGGTAGTGCCCTTTCTTTCCACATTAATTATTGCTACTATATGGGCTTGAGAGATAAACACAAGACAGAACTGGGATGGAAGATGGAAACTGCTAATGCAACTGTTATTTGATTAGCAGCATAACAGCGACTGCCTGTGGATCAGCAGAACTCCGTATCCATTAACTTGGCCGCGAAGCTCCGAGTGGCAGGAGTGCTGCCAGCGAGAGCTGACTGCTCCCCAGCACAAGCAGCATGCCCCCGGGAGAGGTGCAGGGCAGCAGCTCCTCTCTGCCCTGGGACAGAGCCACCGCCACCAGCCAAACCCAGCACCCCATAGTGTTGAGGTTAATCCCAACAGCTGGAACACCCAAGGGACCCAGGAAGGCTGAGCCCTGATCAGCTCCACGCTCCAGCTGGTCAGGATCTGCAGCAGATGCAGCAAAACCCCTGGTGATTCACTGTCCTCACGCAGGGCAGCTCCCCAGATAATAAATGGGAACAATCTTTTATTTATGGCCAGGTCATCAATTTTAAGGCAGAGGAAGCAGCAGGTGAAAGGAGAGTTATTTCCATAAGAAAGTGATGGATTAGAAAATCCATTTTTATCTTCCCTGACAGGGAATTCTAAACCATTCTGAATTATTACCCTTTTTTTCCCCCCTCCTTTTTCTTTCCTTTTTTTTTTTTTTTTGGAACAGAATGAAATATTTTAAAAATCACATAGCCATTAATTGCTGCATAAACACAATTATGTAAGGAGTTACAAATTTCCTCGGGCTCTGTTAAACAGATAAATCCTGACTAAGAGTGAGAGCCCTGATCCCGCCTGCCTTCAGGTCCCGTTAGGGCCAGCAGGAGCGGAGGGAGCACAGTAACCCGCAGGATAAGCCCCACAGGAAGCAATTACACAGGACAGAAAGATCTAATCTCAGCAGCTGCCCTGTGGAACAGGTACCACAAATACTCATTACACAGCTCAGATTTCATACTCTGACTTTTTCCAGCAAAGGGCATTTTTGTTTGTTTATCCTCCCTCTCTTTCAAATAACGGCTGCTGAGGCCCGCTCCCACCTCCCTGCTGCAGCTCAGGCCGGCAAACACCAACCTCACCAATCTCTTTTTAGTATCTAAGTCAATTCAGTAGGCAACAAGAGCTGAAAAGCAGGATGCAGAAGCTGCTAGACAGCTGCTAGAAATGTGTGCAAAATGGATCAACCTGGTGCATAAGGAGCTAACAGCAAAATAAATGAAGAGAAGCTTAGGGTGCAGCGCTGAGCCAGTAAGACTAATGCAATTACAAGATGCACATGCTGTACAGACATTACTGCTGAACGCTGCTGAGGCTGAACAATGGGACCAGCCCTGTTTCCATTCCTACAGTGATGGAGAAATGCTAGAAATGTAGAAAAGAACCACAGGAATGGTACAGAACTGGAAAAAATGACATCTCACCGTGGCAGAAAAAGTCGAATCTGATTAGTCCATCAGAAAAGTGATTAAGAGTGACCTTGGCTACTGTCTACCAGTAGCTGTTATAGCTAGAAATAGTAGGCAGCATACATCTATTTTGTTCAAGGAAAAAAAAAAAAAAAAGGCCAGTGACAAGAACCATAAGCCACACAAGTCTAAATTCGATGTCTCCAACTTCTAATAGTAAGCATGATTAACCACTGGAAAAAATGACCAGGGAGAGCAGTGAATTTTCCCTCTTGAAGTCTTCAAATCAGGACTAAATGCTTTTTCAGGAAGACATGCTGCAATCATGATGAAATCCACCGGCCCGTGCTAGACACGATAGCTCCTCTGGGCCGTCAGAGTTCATTAGTGCAGAGCTGGGAGCTTAAATTCACATTTGGGAAGAAACAAGATTGACTTCTAAAGCAAGAAGAAACCCAGTGGAGCGAGAAATGGTAAGAACCTCACCCTTGAGAAGGGAACGCTCACCTTGCCCCACAAGTTTAGCCCTTCCCTACGTTAGGGATGCAGGATTTTCACCTGACTAGTCCCGGACACTCACCAAACACTTCCTTCTTCCACTGGACTGAAGTTTTGAAACCGCCACATCACAACTCCAGGGCTAGTTCTCCAGCTCAAGTGCGTGCTCCCCCATCCCCAGCGGGTAACAGAGCACCAAAGCCGGCACCAAAGCTTCACATCCTTTAAGATCCCCCCGTTGTAACATGGAGCAAAGTCTGGTGCTTTCAGCACGCCGTCAGGATCGCCGAGAGGCTGCTGTGCAACAAGGAGCCTCTTTGCCAGGGATACAGCTAGGGACGCATACTGCCTGGGAGCGGGGTTTGCCTGTGAACCTCTGTCTCAAAAGACAGAAAAGAGCCTGTAGGTGTTCCCTGGCCAGCCACCCAACCCCAGCCGAGGCAGTCGGGCACACACAAGTTCTTTTTCATAAATTCCCTGTGCTGGAGTTGCCGCAGCCTTTTGTGCTGGAGGATTTCACACTCATGTTCAGTACCGGTCCCAAGCAGACATCAAAGGAAAACACTAAACTTCTTAGGCAAGCCTTAGGCTAACTTCAGAGGATACATCACTGCATAATTTTTAGCACTTGGATCACAGTAATTCATGGAAAAAGAAACTGCAAGACGCCCACAAGACATTCCCTACATACTTCCATAATCAGGGACATTTCTGCTGGATTACTGTTCACATGGAAAAAAAAAAAAGTCAGCAACCAAGGCACCAACATGGCTGCCTTCGGCCTGCAGCTTCCTGCTCATTCCTGTCCCTCTCTGCTGGACACCAGGAGCGTACAAATTCATACGGAAAAGATGGAGTTCGAAGAGCACAGAGTAGGTAGAAGCCAGCATCACATCTGCTACTTGAGAAAGAGAGGAAATGCTGTTTACACTGCTGAACGTCCACTGCGTTAGCTGCTCCCCCAGGCCCCACCAGGAGGTGACACTTCTGGGAAAAGCCCCTCCACCTCCTCTCCAGGGGGGTTTGCCACCACGGATTATGGAATACACATTTTTCCCAAAGGTTCTAAAAACCATGGCATGTTGTGCCTGGGAAAGAGAAATGTAACAACGAGTACTTTCACTTTTTGGCAACTGGAAAGCACTGAAATCTGCTTTTTAACTACTGCTGCCTGGCATGATATTTTGTTTTTACAGTAAAGCCAAAGAAGATTAGGACATGCTGTACTTATTCACAAGAGCAGACAGTGCCTGCTCCAAAGCTTTATCTTCCAAGCAGCCCGGACAGAACAGCAGCATTTTAACGGCACAGGTATGGAAAGGAGGAACAAAGGCATGGAGCGACTCACTCAAGGTCACAAAGGAATCTGTTGCAGGGCTAGGTTGAGTTCCCAGAGTCTCAGCCCACTTAGGCGTTGGAAAAAGCAATGAAACAAGAGCATGTACTAGATTTGGCACCCATTTCTAAATCATACATAGCTACAAGGGAACAAGAACCTCCACTTATGCTAACTCAGGCACTGGAGGAACATACAAATGCGAGCTGGTTGCTCACTCCACCCCTCCATCTGATCACCCTCTATTTCCTCAGTCAGTAAAACCTTTCTTGGCCAGACGACCCAACTCACAATTTGGATCTCATTACAAATCAGACATTCTAAACCACTTCTCCCTCTGGCTGCAGAAGATAAAAGCCCAAGTGAGCAGGCAACATTTTGGTACCTGGCTTCGTATAACAGTTTCAGATTTTCCTAAAAGCCTCAGCATCGATTGTTTTCTTTAAATAGCAGCAGCGTACTGAGAAACCTTCCACCCACTTTAATGCACAAGGTTTTCCTAAAGAAGGAAAGCAAGCAAGAACAGTCCTGCCAACCTTCTGATACCCAGTCCTGGCGAAACACCAAAGTCAAAGTTAACACTGGTGCTCAGGGCCACGAGGGGAAACGTGGAGATGGGAAGGAAATACAAGTATGGACGGACCCAGAACAACGCTGGGATTCAGCTCCAGCTAGTGCTTCAGCCAGCAGCATGAGCCAATGCTGCAATTTGTACATAGCCAAAGGAGCTGAAAGCTCATGGCATGCATAGCAGCACAGTTCTCATGTGGTCTCTGTACAACTTGGGGCAAAATGAGCATTTCTCTGAGCCAAAACACCAACACCCTGCTGTTACATAAAAGCCTGCTTTCTGAGGAGCGCTTCCAAAGACGGTGTCATCTGGGCTGTTCTGAATCAAGTGACATCGCCAGGTTCAGGATGGGATGTGCTGCAGACTCAGAAATGCTCTGCTTTGGGATAATCTCCTCTTCCCTTTTCAGCCCTCATGGTGCTCGTTCCTTCCTTCGGTCTGCTGGATTTTCATATGGAAAATGAGCGCGGCAATTCCACGCCCGGTTCTCAGATGCTAATGGCAGCCTGTGATGAAAGCACTGCAGAAGGCCTCAGGGAGATGTTTAAATCCTAACTCAAACAGATAAAAAGATGACTATTGAAGTTTGTCTGGGAAAGTTTCTGCACATATTGGAAACCCCTTAAGGCACGGACTGCCCTTCTGTTCTCAGTTTAATAGCCTGTTGTACAAATTACGATTGCACAATTATTTTTATAAAGTTTTCAATTATACAAAGCATGTATCCTGCTAAGGTTTGCAGCTGTGAGAAATACAACCTCAAACCCTCTGGTGCTGCATGACCCGCTAACGTTCCACCAGCAACGTGGCCCCAGCACTACCGGGAATTTACACCCAACCCACAGCAAGCCCTTAGAATGAGCAGATACAAGCATCCCAGCACACTGCAGCTAATACTTCCGCGATCCAATCCACACAGCTTTCTTTTGTGTTTCCCTCCTGTGTTCATATTTTAGCAGTCAGCATTCTTGGGCAGTTTCTGCGTGCCTCGATGGCTGGAAGCTCAAATTCCAAGCAGCGTGCAGCGCTGCCCTGCTTACCTGCCAAGCTGGCTGCACTGCTCAGGGGACCACGAGGGGCACAGACGTGGAACAAGGAGGAGGAAGAAGTGTCAAAGGTGAAACCACTGGGCACGCACAGCCATGTGTTTGCCCTGGCTGGGAACCAGCCATGTTAAAAAAGAGCAGAACACAAATTCTGATCTACAACACACACTGAAAGCAAAACACATCTTTATCCAGTAAAGCATCTTCTGTGTGTCAGCACAAATCCAGCTTGCAACAACTCTCCCAGTGGAGAAGCAGGGCAAGAACTCCCCCGTTTTACAGATACACAGGAGCAATGGCCTGAAGGCACCCAGCTGGCCTGAGAGGCTGTGTGCTGCATGCCCAGACCTGGGCACAGGCTGCTAAATCTGCTGTTGACATTTACATTTCAAAATCTCTTTTGCGTTGAGGAAATGCACAACCTTCTCTTCCTTAACAGCTGGAGGCTTTGTAGCCCTCACGATGGCTCTGCTGAGAGCTGCCACTGCCTTTGTACCAGGAGAGGAGCCCCCAAGAGGCCCAGGATGACTCTGGTGCGATAGCCTAAGAGGATGCTTGTCTACCCACAAGCTGCAAAAAAAACAGATCTGTAGCAGTCTGCAAACAGCACTATTCATAGCAGAAAGCTTAAAATCAATTGTTTGGCACGGAGACAACATCACAGAGGTGTGAATCTTCCCAGCCACGCAGCAACCAAGACAGAAAGGCAGGAGGCAGCCTCCAATAGAAGAAGATAGGTTTGAGCACCCAACACAGAGGACCCAAAAGGGTCTTCACAGCTGTACAAGCAATGGCCTTGATGCAAGGTCACACACTCTTATCTTCTCTGTGCAAACAGGAAGGGGAAGCACAATACCCTTTCTAACAGGCAGAGCACTTCTGTCCCCTGTGACTCTGGCCTTCCTCTTAAGGCTGCTCCAGAAGCTGAACGCGTTGAAGTTGCACACATACACACAGCTCACAGCGCAATTTCCTCTCATCTCAGCTAATAAATCTTACGGCGTGTCTGCTTTTTCTGAACACAAATTTTATGAGCTGAATAAACTTTATGGAAGGGTTGATTGCCAAGGCAGCCAAAACCTGGAAACCTGATGCCGGACCACAGCCAGGCACAGCAGGCTTGGAGAGCTGCTCCGAGGAAGTTTAGCAGCAGTTTTTGCACTTCAGAAGGAGCTTCTTTAACTGGCCTGCTCCCTCTGCAAAGACCCCTAACTTACTTGCTCTGAAAGCTATTCATTCAGCTTCCCCTTATGATCAAGAGATCAGACAGGACAGAAAGCTTCCAACCTTATCAGTGCAGAGCACAGCCCACCATCCATCCCTTGCTTTTTCACAAGCTGTCAAGACAATGTGGATTTGAGCAACAACTCAACAGTCTTCGTAAAGCTGTGTCACGTTTCAGTAGAAGCATCAGCAAACCTTCCCTTAAATGAGAGCTTTAGGGTAGACACTAGGTACAGCTGATGGTTTCACAGAGAGAACCTGTCCAGGCATTCTGACAACTCTCAACCATGCGACAACCCTTTGGCCATGCTGACAAGCATGAACACACAAAGAAGTCCTGGGAAGGCAGCTCACACAGTGCTGGCCATCAGTTAGGGCAGTTTTACAGCTGGAAATGAGAGGGAGGATCCAGCACCATGGGAAGAGACAGACCACCAGTAAGGACTCCAGTTTGGAAATCCATCCCCTGCAGCTATTTTTGAAACAACTTAAAACAAAAGCAGCAGCTCACACGTAGATCCTTTAGGCCAAGGGCCCATTTTCCAAGGAGAAAGCACAGTAGTGGGGAAGGCCAGGCACCTGCACAGCGACCGACCTGCAGCACGAGCGAACGCGCCGCTCCTGTGGGGTGAGGTCATGCACATACCTTGGAAATGAGTTCATCATGGTTAGCAAGATGAGCCCTGCAGTGAATGCAGCTGTAGGTCCTGTGGCACGAAGGCAGATACGCCTGGAAAGTCTTGGACCTCGTCATCTTCACCATTGGAGCCACCGAGCGCTGCGTGAACTCCGGGGTGGCCCAGGAGGCACTGCCGCAGGACGGGTCGCACGGGAAACACCGGAAGACACAGGTAAAGGCCGTGGTTTGGCAGGGGAGGGTGTGGGGCAGGCTCCACACGCTGGTGACAGCTTCAGAGGAAGAGATTCGGGCGGAGGGAACAGAGGGCTTCACGCCAACCTACGTTCAAAACAGAGCAGAGACAGAACACTCAGCGCAGGTGCCACGGTGCGAGCCGCGGTGGTCTCCTGGCCAGCGTTCAATGGCAAGCAGAGAGGAGTGACAGCAGCCAGGGGCAGGTGTGCTGTCTGCAGAGCAGACCAAGATGTATTCATAGCTGCTGGCTGCCTGCCCTCGCATCTTTCTGCTCTCGCTGCCTACCGTCTTCCTATCACTCAAACACTCACAATCTCGATTCATCCTTCCAACACTTAATGGATTTGGAAAGGACTACAGACACACAAAGATGCTGCGAAGATCATTTCCATCAGGTCTCGTTTCCCAGACACTCCAGGGAACAGCACACGTCCAGACCCAGCCCTGCAGCAGCCCGAGAAAGAGCTAGGCTCCAGCAGCTCCACAGAAAGCCGGGCCCTGGCCCTGCTGGCCTCTGTGACATGGGGATGTGACACTCTGGAGGCTGGCAGGAAGGCTGGGAGCTGGGCTCAAGCTTCCTCCGCCACCAGCGAAGTGCACGAGTCACCAAACCAGTTCTGCTCTCCAGTCTGCCCCACTCTCCACATGGGAAATGGAGGATTACTTCACCACACCTGCCTGTATAAGTTGCTGCAGGCTCTGAAGGCAGGAGCTGCTCTATGAACTGCACTCTAGTATTCTTCCCTCAAACATCCGACAGCAGTCAAAGCCAGGAGCAGCCTCCAGGACTACCCCTGGTAACAGCACACATGGTTACAAATCCTACTCAGGATGCAAACACCTTTTTATTATCCAACACTGTCTGATGGAACCTGCAAGGTGTAGCTCAAGCCTGGCTCTTTTTTCTGGCAGAAATCTGTTTTTTGGATCCTGCATCCACAAGCCTTACTAGGTACAAGCGTTTCCTCTGAGGCTGGAAGCAGCAGGCAGGATAAGAGAGGCAGCTCCCCTCCCTTCCCAGTCCATGGCGTGCGTGCATGCTCTACGAATTAATCATGGGCTCTGGCTGCTCCTCCCATGAGGATTTTCCCTTCCATAAAATA
Organism: Alectura lathami; assembly: GCA_013399715.1. Taxonomy (NCBI): domain Eukaryota; kingdom Metazoa; phylum Chordata; class Aves; order Galliformes; family Megapodiidae; genus Alectura; species Alectura lathami. Next base: position 206,566 of record VXAV01010123.1, on the reverse strand, counting down.
TATGATGGTGTTCAGTTCCTGAGTCTGTTGTAGCATTATTTGATACACAAAGTGCAATCTCCTCTCTTAAAATATATATATAACAATAAAAAACAAGAGAAAACACCCACACCTGACCTGCCATGGAAATTTCCGAAGTGAACAAAACAGAACAGTACAAAAGCTTAAAGCTGGCCTCTAAGCTGGGGCAAGTAACTTGCCTAAGTGTATCTGACTACCTTCCAGGTTAGAACAGAGCCAGCCCAGGTCACTACATGGCCAGAACAGCTCCCTGGACTTCATGTGCTGAGCTGGCTCTGCTGCTGCTCACCAGGATGTGCAGCCATAGACACAGCCCCAGCAAAGCCCCGAGCTCAGGGCACGCAGCACAGCACCGTTGGATGTGGACAACTCTGAAGGGGAAAACGGACAGAAAGTGGGTTGGAAATCAGAAAGGCTACTGGGGAACTGAAGGCAGGACCGAAAAACATTGCTACAAGAGGCAGTCCTGCAGAACTTAGATGATCTCAGAGCCCAGTGTTAGCAGAAGAATCTCACTGAGAGAGAACAGCCCCAGTCAGACTGGAAGAGCAATAAAAATCAGACTGAATCCATTACTGCTGTCTGCTGGAAAGCCTCATGTGTGATCACTGTCAGACAGATTTGCAAAAAAAAACACCCAAAAACTCGTCACCTTGGTACCAAAGCACCATTTATGGAAAGCTTCGTCTTTAACACTTCTGCTCCTGCGTCTCCTTGTCACTGCTCAAAAAGAAGCCTCAAGGCATGCAAGTCGCTTCTGCAGCATTACCCACCAACCCACTGCCAGCTGGACAGCCCTCCAGAGCCAGCACCACGTCTGCTAGCTCTCCAGCACGCACTCCCGCAAGCAGCATGCTGGGTAGCTGCCACGGGCTCACACGGACACAGGTTAGCCACTCCAAAGTGTGCCACAGAATGGTCAAGAGGAGGCAGGCACTGGTAAGCCAACAGGGCACCTGGTTTGTTTGTTTGTTTGCAAAATACTTTCCTTCTGCTCTCCAGAAGGCGGCTCCCCTACAGTCAAATGGGGAAAAGATTGTTACTCATCCTGCAAACTGCTGATAAAGCCCATCTATCACGATCATAATAGTCAGCACTTACGTAGCACTTTTCGTCCTTAAGGCTCTTTGCGAACACTAACTAATCAGATTAACCTTTTCCAATTAAAGTTACAGTGAGCGCTCTGGAAGACCCATCCTGACACAGAAGGGCTCACTTTCCAGCTTGTCAGGAACTAAACCTGCTCCTGTTCAGGCAAAAAGGCTCCTGCCAGGAATGTATCCGGCCAACGTGTGCACTGGATTCCAAGGCAAGGGACTGTCAGGGAGCTACAGCTTACAGCAGGCAGACCAGCTGACAAGCAAGCAAAGACTGGCAATGATTTCACCTGATTTCTGAGTGAGAACGACTGCGTTTTCACCAGCCTGATGAAATGGTGCAATCTTCTCTCTTCCTCTCTCCCTTCTCCCTTTTCTACAGCATGGGTAGGTACACACAACCAACCCACAGCTCTGCTGCTTCCCTCCCATACCGCCGTGCCAAGCATTTCTTTCCTGACCAGCTGCCCAGCACAGCAACAAAGCCGTGCTGCAGCACTACGGCCTGAAACAGCACTCCGCAGGCAGCCTCAAAGCCAAACAGAGACACAAACAATGCCCAGCCAGAATAATGTAGGAGTGTTTGTTGTTTGCTGACCTCTCTGGCTAGGCTTCCTGGAGTAGAACTGGAAATACTACAACTACCTTGTATCACAGAAATGAATACAAACACAAAATGTATTTAATGTCAGCAAAAACACCTGACCTTTCAGAAGTAGGCAAAAAAAAATCCAAGTGAGAAGGTATCTGAGCACAGATTAAGATGGAATTGTAATTCCTGCTCTCAGTACTGTGGCTGAGAAGGCAAAACAAATTGATCTTGTCACTTCAAGTAGAGAATAAATATCTGGGAGCTAAGACCTTGCTGGGAAACCTAGCTCAGCTGCTAGGAAACTGCGTTAGGAAAAGGCTTCAGAACAACTTGAGTGTGGTAGCCATACTTTACAAAGGCACTGCCTCTTAAAAAAAATAATAATAATAATTAAAAAAAGAAGAAAGATGCTTTGATTACTTAACTATTGTGTCCAGTACTCTGATACTGCCAGAGAGATGAGTTTCTGCCATCCGCAACATAATTCAGTATTTTTTCTTTTATAGCTCTTCAAGAGAAATTTATTTCTAGAATGGATGTAATTAAGTCAGTGGAACAGAAATTTGCACATATTAATTAGTCTGCAAGAAGTCAGAGAACTGGTTTAGACAAAAGGAATGAATTCTAGGGAAAAGCTCATCAGCATCATCTACAGTGGCAACCGGTGAGAATCAGCCGCCCTGCCCTGAGAAGTCAGATACCGCCCCTGTGGGGATCACACCATGACATTCTGCTGTTCAGACAGCCCTCCAGTTCAGCATTCACCCTTCATCTGCCCAACAGCCACTTTTCACATTAAGTTGTTTAGCAATTCAGGAAACACAAAAAAGGGGAAACGCAAAGCCTGTGCCAAACGCTTGCTACACGAGGTTACTGTTTGTACAAGTCCATATGCCACAGCAGCAGAGAACAAAAGCCATTGTATCTAAGTCTAATTTTGCATGAAACCCATGTGCAAGGCAGCTCAGAGGCAAGTGTTCCGTTCATCCTGGAAGGACAAACAGCAGGTTTGTTGGGTTTGAGGGTTTGTTTTACAGATTATTTGCTTATTAAGATAAGAGATGTGAGCTGGTTAAATGCTTAGCAGAACACAGCAAGCGCTACAGAAAGCTGCCTGCAGTCGTTCTGAAAAAGTCCACCGTATCCGGAAACCCAACCTTCCTCCTCTGGTGTCTCTCCTCATTAATACAGGAAGAACTAGAGATGTACTTATGCTGAGTGTAATTAGAGCACAAGGGGAATCAGATTGGGAGAGTTCTTTGTTTCCACAAGGTCACCAGCTTCAGCAGCCAGCGCTGCTCCAGGTTCTTAGCATGGTTTTAATAAAATGCTCGAGGTAAGCACACCCACTTATCAGGGTTTTCTTGACACGGAAACTACCTTAACATAGCTTAAGGCATTGATGTTTGAGAGGCTGGTCTAACACAACACACTAGGAGGAGAGACTGGCTTTAATGCCCAGTTCTGCCTGTCCTCCCTGTGGAATCAGTACCAGAATTTCAGATGCTGAACCCCCAGAGACACCTGGTGCAGTTCTGCAATGGGGAATCTGGCGTCGGGCAGTCTGGGAGATTTTCACTACAGCACAGGTCTGCGACAGCTCTGGAAAGATGAAGCCACGGCTGAAGGTAGCAGGGTACGATATATGTTGTCAAAGGCCCTGAAAGAAAGGGCAATCTTTTTGAATTTAAACACGGAACTGAAGGGAAGTCCAGCAAAAGGTCAAACAGCACGTGGGTACAAGCAACATGCCTCTCCTGCTCAGCGCCTGAAATGCACCAGGTTCGAGCACTTGGTCGGAGGGACCAGCAGTCATTACTGATGCACGAGCCGTAAGCGCCCTTCCCTAACGCCTGTGTTCCTTCACCATTTTCCAAACCTTGCAAGCCCATGGAGAAAGGAAAAATCAGAAATGACAGACAGCATCTACTTCCGCATTCATCAGATTCATGTACAGAATTGGCACCACAAGAACAGCATGGAGCAGGTTTCTCACTTGGACCACCTTCAACCGAAATCACACTTCATTCCCTTTGCCCCTCTGGGTATCTCCTAGCAAGCCACCTCACTTTTGCAGGCCTTCGCCTCTCATCTGCACCCTGGGGAGAGCAGCCCTCGCCTCTGGGAAGCGCTCTGTGACTCCTGGAGAAAGCACCTGGATGAGCGGCTGCCAAAAGGCTACCCCGACCCCCCGCAGCACTGCAGACAGCTGCCAGGTAACCGCTAGAGGGCATCAGGAGAGATTCACAAAGCAGCAATTAAAGTCGATCTGGCCACTGCGAACCAGGGACAGGCACCACGCCAGGCCTGCTGCACCTGCCATGTTCCACATTCCACAGGCAGCGCGTCAGGAAAAGCTTCGGTTATTGTTCTGCCGAGTAGCTATCGATGCTGAGAGTGTCACTGAAGCTGTATTAGTCAAAAGAGTAAGCAGCAAATCTTCACAGATCATTTCAGGTTAATTCC
>VXAV01010123.1:95070-155371 GCA_013399715.1 Alectura lathami | reverse complement strand
AGGGGCCCTCGCCGGAGGGGAGCGGGGCCGAGCGGCTGCCGGGCGGCACGCAGCTGTCGGGCGCAATTTGCGTTTTAGGATACGTTGGTGGAGCGTCGGAGGTGCTTGTCATGGAGGGGGCTGGAGAGCTGCCGCTGGCAGAACCGGTTCTGGCGTGCGTGAAAGCGAACGCGCGGTGTAACCGAGCGGCCCGGCGCGGGGGGCTCGGGGCCGGGTGGGGTGGGGTCGGGTGGCCGCCTGTGAGCGCAGGGGCTGCGTGGGAATGGTCCGCAGCCGCGAGGGAAGGCGTTAGGGTATGGGAGGGTACCGTGCTGTCTGTGGAACGAAGACGTGCCTCGCTTTGTGTGCGTTTTAATTTTAACTGTCAGAGGGGGAAACAGCTCGTCTGAAGAATCCTACAGAGCTCCACGCTTAAAGCCAGGCAGGATGTAGCTCCTGTGGAACGCAGAACGTGAAACCTTTTCAGCAGTGACAAATCCATCAGCGGGGAAAGCAAATGTGGCTTGGCAGTTCAAAATGCCTCTCGCTGTTTGGGGGGATGGAGAGGGATTAGGTGGTTCTGTTCTAGAACAGATTGCTTCTCTGCAGGGTGGGTGCAGGGAAACAGTATGTGGAATTACATTCGTACTGTCAAGTGGGACATGGAGGGAGTGTAGAAACTGAGGAACTAGTGGTAATGGTAGACCGTGAATTCTCTGAAGTCCTGTAAAAGCTATGAAAACGCCCTAATTCAACCCTTCTCATTAGCGTTCTTAATAATACATGTACTTAACGTGCTTTTGGATTTTTGAATTTGAACCTCGTAGGTTTTCAGTCCGCAGGTACGGCGCAGTTGTTTCTGGCAGCTGTTCAATGCCGTGTGAACTCAGGGAGGAATAATGTCACTTTTCTGCAGAAATGCCCACTTGGAAAAAGATAACACAGTTCTTCAGGGAATTGTTTATATAATGGGCGCCAGGAGCTGGTGGGATGTCAGGAAGCGGGGAGGGGAGGAGAGCCATGACGTTTGGCCCAGCATCTTGCTCTGAGATGCACTGCGCATTGCCGTTTGGAACGGGATTGCATTCGATAAACCTGGCGTTCTGCCTGAAAAACGCGGCTCTCGCGTACACGTGACTTGCGTGGCTTAACAATAGCAATAATCTGTCCTTTTCCAGAGCATTGCTGAAGTGTTCCGGTGTTTCATTTGTATGGAGAAATTGCGGGATGCGCGGCTGTGTCCTCATTGCTCCAAGCTGTGCTGTTTCAGTTGCATTCGGGTGAGTTCGCTGGTTGTCGTCTACTCTGCAAATGTACGAACGTAGGAACTGCTGATCTGAAGAACACGTTCTGCGTTCTTTCTCGGCCCTTTTTGTGGGGTTCTGAGGATCCCTTTTCCCTGCTCTGTGCTCTTCAGTTTCCCTTTCAAAACCTCCTACAACACTGGGGAAGAACGAGGCAGGCTGTGCGTCATGTTCAGTGTTGCTAATTATAGGGCCTGCCTGGAAGAATTACCTGTACGAAACGAGCATATTGTGACCCTTTCTCTGACATATTTTGAAATTCAGTGATGTCTGACAGAGGTAGACAAAGTGGGGACAGGAATCAAGTGATGACTTTGCTTCTGCCAGTGTGGCACCTTGGGAGGTGGTAACATCACCTCTTGTAATGTTGGAAATGTTTTCAAACAGTTCCCAGACTGGTATGATGAGATCAGATGTGGGCTAAGGCCTTCGTGAGGGCGCTGGCTGAAGCAGAATCTGAAGCACCTCGCTTAGTTCATTGATTAAGGTGACCGTTACTGAGGTGTGACGCTTCAGTTCTGAGTCCAGACAGTGTCCTGTGTTAACGTAGCGGGAGAGGGTTTGGCTGAGGTGTTCAGGCTTCCAGCAGTGCTTCCAGAAATCAGAACAGACAGTCGTCACTTGCTTTGGAAGCTGTGACACAAGCTGTAGGTGAGGGATTCTTGTTACGTATTGAAGGTGTTGGACGACGGTGGAGGGTGGTGAGGGGGGTGTTTCAGGCAGCTCACAGCTACATGAAGATAAGCCTCTCAGCTGCTGATCTACGACATCTGGAAGTTGTAATGGCCTGGTGAAGCTCCTTCCTCAGCTGCTTGTCTTTGGATGGAGCTTCCTGGAAGAGGAGCATTCAAAGGGTCCTTGTGGATTTGATCACCGAACCACAGGTGTCTCTGACTTGTGTGTAAATACCTCAAGAAGAAGAAGTCTTATCTCAAAGACCAGTAATTCCTGCTGTATCTTTTGCTTTTTGTTGAAATGTTCTCGTTGGTCAGTAACCATGGGAATCTGCACAGATATGTGGCTCTAATGGAATACGAGGTACCTCAGAATTCCATTAATTTTATCTGGAGTGGTTTTGGTGGCTGCAGAACATATGTTGTTCTGTTTCTGAGGTACAAATAGCAGTTTCTTTTGTGGCTAAGTGCTTGAACAGTTAAATTACATACCTCTAAAAGGGGAAAAATATAAGAAGACTGTAATAAAAAATAACAGAAGAAAGTACTTGCTTGCAGTTCTTTTCTTGCTGTTTCTTTAAACAAGTTCCTTTTTTCCTTCGTAGCGTTGGCTGACTGAACAGAGAGCTCAGTGCCCTCATTGCAGGTAAGGTGTTCTTAATATCAGGAATCAGAGGTAGGGTATGTTTTCTCCAAAGAAAGGGGAGCTTTTTCAAAAAACAACCAAACATCTTTGCAGAACTTCATGTTCAGTTCTGAAGTAATCTACAGTTTTAAAATCCTTAAGGAGGCAACTGTGTCTGTATTTTACAAAGGAGATAATTGAAAAACTCCTGAGGAGGTGGCTGAATAACGGGAGGAGCTGAAGAAGAAATGAAAGGATTTGCCCAGTGTTACCCAGGAATCTTTTAACAAATCTAAAAACACTTCCTGGTGTCCCCGTGTAGCTATTCTGTATGTAGTTGTGGGGGGGTTTGATTTTTTTTTTCTTTCCCCAGTCTGAGCAGATCAACTTAAAACATTACTTTTCTTTTTCTGAAATAACTAGCATGGCTTCAGCTTTTTGCCTGTGACTTTCCCGATAATGTAGAACTGATGAGCAGATCTCATTTCAGGGCTGCTCTCACAGCTCCTGGAGCTGAGTGCTTGCTGTAACTCTAGCAATGCTTCTTGCAGAGCCCCGCTGCAGCTACGAGAGCTCGTGAACTGCCGCTGGGCGGAAGAGGTCACGCAACAGCTTGATACCCTGCAACTGTGCAATCTCACAAAGCACGAAGAGAACGAAAAAGACAAGTAAATAGAGCATTCTTCATACAAAGGGTTTCAGTTTGCCTTGTATGAGTGAACTTTTAATTGCAGCTCATTTTTAAGTCAGGGAGCAAATGTGTTTTTCTTATTTAAAAGCTGAATTGTGCTGTTGCTTAGCAGACAGAAGCAGTGGTGTTTCTCACTGTCCGACTAGAAGCTGGAGTTCATTTCTGCCATAACTGCAATGAGAAAAGCTCCTAAACTGCACTGTTTGTCATTTGAATCCATGTAGTTTAAACGAGGGAAAAATGTGAGAAGCACTGAGAAATGGACAGGCACTGATGAAGAGTTCCATACCTCCTTCTTCTCCAAGTTCCTGAAACCTGGTGGAGAAGGAAGGGAGAGGCACGTACTGGGGGCTTGCCTCGTGGCTCTGTGGCTACTTCAGGTTGCATATTTTTGGGATTTTAATGGCGTGAAGTCTAACATACAGAATTCAGAGCTGGATTCAGCGATGATGTCCTCTATCTGCTTGGCATAAACCTAATTTTTTTTAATGTACTTCCTCTCTATGGAATGCTTCTTGACAGTGCTAAGAACAACATTTATGAGAGATTTTCACTAAGTATTATTGCGAAGGTATGCTGATGTTTTATGCTCTACTGGAGTTTCATGCTTTACTTGGAGCATCTTGGTAGCAAAACAAATTGAAATACTGAGTTTGCACAAAATTGGTGGGTATTTTCTGCTGCTTACGTGTGTATTTTTTGTTTGAGGTGTGAAAATCATCATGAAAAACTTAGTGTATTCTGCTGGACCTGTAAGAAGTGCATCTGCCACCAGTGTGCACTTTGGGGAGGAATGGTAAGAAGAGACTTGTTTGTTTGTGTGGAGTGCCAGCACTCCTGGCTGCAGCCTGAGGAAATGGAAAAGCTGTGGAGCTGTTGCTGTGGCTCTGGAATTCCTGTGCCAATGCTATAGCTGTGTGCGCATTTAGAACTTAATGCTGTTACCCTCTCAGCTGAGTGTTTCAAGGAGAGACTGCTGCCATGCCTTGAAATCCAAGTGGCTGAATGTAGCTTTAACAGTCCGCTGCCTTTGTCTGGGGAGGGTGTTTTAATAATGATGATAATAATAGCCCTTCTATCTTTATTTGATTTGTTAGAATTGCCCAGTGAATGAAGCAGTTTATTTCTGGAGGACTGCTGGGACTTCAGATAGTTCTTGTCAGGAAGCTTTGATGTTAAGAAGGCCAAATTCATGACTTCTCATGAAGAGAAGTGAAAGACAGGCTTCCTACATGCAATCTGCTTTGGAACTTTTCCAAAATGAGTGATACACAGAGAGGCTTTCTTCCCCTCTCTTTCAGTTATTTAGTACGAGTGGAATAAAATTAAATTGACATGTTCTATTTCCCCCACCTTTATATATATTTTTTCATTACTGTTATTTTTAACAGCACGGAGGACATACTTTTAAGCCTCTGGCGGAAATATACGAACAACATGTCACAAAAGTAAATGAAGAAGTGGCGAAGCTTAGGAGAAGGCTCATGGAATTGATCAGTTTAGTGCAAGAAGTGGTAAGAACTTTTTAATCAAATTATTCTTGTTTCCATGAAAGTAACTTTTCCATGCTGCTCAAGTTACAGAAGAGAAACTGGTAGCTGTGTTTACAGGTTTTGGTAGTGAAGAATCCCTGTGTGACAAATCTCTGGAATGAGAAAACATTGCTCGAGCTCGTTGTTAACCTTTGGTCACCCACCAGAGGGCACACTGCATTCAATAGGAGTCAAAGGATATTTATAATGTGATAATGAGGTATTTAGGTTGGCAACAGGAGCAGTCTGTGACACAGCTCATCTGAAAACACATTCCTGAATTGTTATTCTGAACATGCAAGCTTCAGTTCGTTAAGACCAGGATTTTTGTTTTTCCTTACAAAAACGTAGGGCTGGAGGGGGCTCTAGACGGCCTTTCTGGGTGTCTCTGGGGTCTCGAAGAGCAGAGTTGTCATGTAAACGAGTGAAATATGGAGAAGGGTGAATGCCTCCATTTAGTGAATGTTTTTCCTGAACCCTCCTCTAGGAGAGGAACGTGGAGGCAGTGCGGAGCGCGAAGGATGAGCGAGTTCGCGAAATCAGGAACGCAGTGGAGATGATGATTGCCAGGCTGGACACTCAGCTGAAGAACAAGCTGATAACGCTGATGGGTGGGTGTTGGCCTGGTCTGTTATGGGGCGGGGGGGGGATGTATCCAGAAAGTGTAAGGAGCCATACTCCTAGGGTAGCAAGGCTCTCCATGGAGTCAGGTGTTTTATGGGGTTAAGCAAGGGGGGGTGGTGGCTTTCATTCTGCTTTGATCTCAGTAGAGGTGAGACGATGGATGATACCCTTACAGTTATTGACGCTTACAGAAGCAACACTTCTAAAAATTATTTGAAGTGTAGCTTTCAGTATTCCTGAGAATATTCCTCAGTTGGCTGTAACTCTGCGCATGCTTTGCTCAACTCGGTTTTTCATCTGTCTTGGTTTTTCCTTGTGTGCTTAAATTTCCATAAGCGCATAGGTGGGAGCACCAGTCTCTTTAGACAGTTCTGAATTAGTGCAGGTATGACCTTAGTTTCTCAAGGTACGCAACCAGTAGATCAGAGCACGCAAATGATTTGTTGGCCTGTATCTGTGTGTGTGTCTCAGAAATAAGGCAATAACACAGTTGGGCTGCAAAATACATTTCTGATACTGGAATCTTTACAGACCCACCCACCTTAAGAACATCAGAAATGTTCCTGTTTGGAAAGCATCTTTAGCTTTGAGAATGCTTGCTTTGATTCCTCTAGCTCATTTCCATCTAAAACCAAAACAACATATTATAGCCAGTGTAATTCAGCTGTGTTTCGAGTTCCTCTTCTATCAGTACTTGAAGTGTTTACTTAAAGTTAAATCCATCTTGCGCCTGTATCACATACAGTAACCAGCTGCAAGGTTTGTTTTAAGGGCTACAGACTGAGGATCTGTCTTTAAGCTGGGGCAGAATGTCTCAGTTATTTGTAAATACAGGTTAACATTTTGTCTGCATAACACCTGCTTTCTAAGGACTATCAAGCACTCTTCAGACACTTGATGTGTGATGGTGACAAAGTAAATCCCCATGACAGAAGAACAGACAAATGTGAGAGGCTTCTGTTCTTTCTTGTCACAGTCTTCATGCCAAGTGAAATTCACAAAAACCTTTAAATATTGTTTGTTCGTATAAAAGAGAGATTTCATATAAAAGAGAGATTTCTGGAGGAGAGAGAATGCAGTGAAGTCCAAACCTGCTTTTTTTGTTCAAAGAAGTGCCCTGAAACAACAAACCTGCAGTTTCTGGGTCACAAAGAATGTTTCATTATTGTCTTAACCTCAAGTGAGTTCATCACTACAGCTCTAATTAAAAACGTATGCTTGCTTCTGAAACGCTTTCTCAATCAACCTTGGGAGTGTCATCTTGTTTTTAAACAGGTCTTCCTTTCTTTAAACAGGTCAGAAGACATCTCTTACCCAGGAAACTGAACTTCTGGAATCCCTGCTTCAAGAAGTAGAACATCAGGTGATTTTGGAAAGAACTGAAATGTTGAGTTACATAGATAATTCCTCAGCTGACTTTCTTTTTGACTGATTCTTAAATTATGTATTGATGGATAGAGCTATTTCTTGGGGGAATCTTCTCATCTAGCTGGCCATAGGTTGCACAATTTTTTCCCCAAATCAAGCATGTCTTCCAGAAAAAGTGAAAGATGTTCACTACGTCTGCTTGAAAAGCTACTACAGGGATTACTAGCAAAAAATTACACACAAAAATACAGAATTATGCATTTGTTTAAGATAACTTAGCCTTTAGGCCAAGTGGGTAGGTTCTGCTAGTTTTGTTGCTACCAACAGCATATGCGTTGTGGTACCTATAACTGGAGAATACAGGTACTGTTTCTGTCCCCAGGAAGATGGCATCGTATCACCTTTCTTCATCTTGCTTCTAGCTATACAGGTTCAGCTTTTGTAAATGAAATATTCAGGTCCTGCAGAGCCTGATTGTACGTGCCCTGAACAATTTCCAGCTGCTCTGAGGAAGTGGAAGGGTTTTCTTTCTTCGCATCACCTGTGAAGATGACTGGGGGCAAAAAAAAAGTACGATGCTTGGCATAAGGCAGTAGAGGAATAACTGAAATGTGAAAGCTGTCTCGTGTCACAGGAGCTTGTCTTGCTGTGTTGTGATGTATTGGGCAAATTACCCTGATGTGTAATTAAATCAATCCGGAAAGGAAGCTTACTTTGCTGTCATTGTCTAAGCACTGTAATGGGTGTGACTTGATGTTAATCAGGCATCCTTATACATAAATTCTTTCAACCTAAGTGCGGTAGTAATTGCTGTAACTTGCACTGCTTGGGTTTGAGTCTTCAATGTTCAGGAGTTTCCAAATGGTTGCAGAGGCCCAGGAGTGAGACAGAATTAGAATGTCCATTTGAACTTCTTAACAGAAGTTTCAGAACACGTGACTATTGACTGCAATAGTTAACGGTTTCAAAGGAAATAAAACAAGCAAAGAAAACGGATGAACAAAACACCCTCTAAGCATCATTGTGGAAAGCACTGGGGGAAATCTTTGTGAAGCTGTCACATGTGCAAGTTTTGTTTGACACAGAAGTGGTCAAAATCTGCCTTATACTAATGACGTAAGCATTCTTTTCTCCTGTTGTTCCCCCATACAGTTACGGTCATGCAGTAAGAGTGAGCTGATATCCAAAAGTTCAGAGATCCTGATGATGTTCCAGCAGGTTCATCGGAAACCCATGGCCTCATTTGTCACTACTCCTGTTCCTCCAGACTTCACAAGGCAAGCACTGCATTTCCTCTCTGTAGGTTGAACCTGAAAGCTCTCTTTTAACTTTGTTTGTTGAAAGATATTTGGAGCAGGATGTCTTGTTTTACTGGATTAGTATGGTTCTGTCCAGACTCAGTGTTAAACTTGCTGTCTCTGACTGAATTGAGTCCAGGTTTGTACACCAGGGATGTCAAACTGTTTGACTTCCTGTAGTAGCTTACACCTCAAGCAGGTTTTTCTGTTCTTGCAGGGCTTGCTTCATAGATCTGTACTCCCTGCTGGGGAGTCAGAACAGTGGGTTCCAGCTGACGAGATCTTTTTTCCTTTTACACTTAGTTCACTGATTTGTCCTTCCTCTTATTATTGGGGTCATTCAGAACATAACTGCAAGGCTCTCAGGAGATGTTTCTGCAGGTCACCTTAATTCAGAACATGTAGCCAAAACCACTTCCTAACACAATTCTTCATAAAGAGAGTGCTGTTAGTGCTGGGCCATGAAGAAGCCTGAGAGTTTAGGATAGCTGGCTGCACGTCATCTCTGTGAGAAATCTTAGAAGAATTCCTCAAATCGGCCTAGCTTCCTTTTAAATACAATCTCAAAATCATCATCCTGAAGTGTCTTCTGAAAAATAAAAAAAATAAATAAAAATAATGAAAAATCTCTCTGAGGAGAGTTTGAATATTAATTTTTCCAATGAGGTATCTCCTGCTCAGAAGCAGAACCACTAAAGCTTTATACTTTCAGCCATGCAACAGGTTCATGCTCCTAGAACTACCAAGGGGTTTTACATTTAAAAAAAAAAAAAAAAAAAACCACTCTGTTAAGAGATTACTAGGCATGACAGATAAAAGAGCAAATTCCCTTAACTGTCTTCAGATAATTTAGGCTGCTTCTTCGTAACAAAAATTCTTGATCTGATGTGTGGTGTCACGTGGAGAAGTGCTGGGGAGAGCAGGTTACAAATGGAATTTTTGAAAGTGCTGAAATAACCCAGTGCAGTCCTAGTGCATCTCAGTGGCTCTAGTCATCCTAAATGCTTCTGAGAATTCCAGAAGATGGGGTTTTTAAATGTCACATTGTTTAGTGTATTCTAATGTATTTTTTTTTCCCCTCAGTGAGTTGGTTCCAGCCTATGACTCAACTACTTTTGTATTGGAAAACTTCAGGTAAGAATGTATCTTATGAAACTACTGTGCCTATCAGGAAGCTTTTCCTTCTGTTCCTATGTGGTATTCTTTAAAACACTGAACAGTCTTCATTGAAAACCGTTAGATGTGATGAACTCAGTCAAAATCTGTTATTTACCAGGTGAACAGCAGTACCCTAAACTGGTAAGGGTTTTTTGTTGTAGCAAATGCTTCTTCTCCTTTCTCAACAGTACGTTGCGTCAGCGAGCAGATCCTGTTTACAGCCCACCTCTTCAGGTGTCAGGACTTTGCTGGAGATTAAAAGTTTACCCGGTGAGTGACATTTTCAATTAAAGTGGTTATGCTGTCCCAAACCCCTAAGCAGCATGCATGTGCTTCTTCTGTAGGAAATACCAGTTAGCCTCTCTGTGAGAGATCTTGTATATAGAAAGGTGTGTGGGGGGGGAGCAAACAGGGCTGCAGAGCTGACCATCAGCCACTGGAGCGTTCCCTCTCTGCCTCCAGATATCCTGTGCTGAACATTCTCAGTAAGGTTAGTCTTGTTCATGTGCATGCACAAAATTGTGTTCTGGCAGTGCGCAGGTGGACTCCTGTGTCAGTCTTCAGAGCACTGTAAATTCAGGATTGACTGCATAAAGTGTGCTGTTAAAGGGCATTAACTTTTCTCTCCAAATGGTAAGTTGAGTTGTTTCTTCAACCTAGAGGATTGAAGCTGAGCCATTCTTCATTCTTGATTGAGGTGAGTGTAAGGGAAGCTTTGCCCCAGTTTTCTTCCTGGTGATTCTAGTGTGGTTTCTCTGTTAACTGACCTAACTTGTTCATGTTGCATGCTTTTCTAAAGAGAAAAAAATTACTCCCCTTTCAAAAATGAAGTGGCTTTGAAATACAGCTTTATGTAAAATAGCTCAGAACTAATGTTTAACCTTTCATGTTGAGAGCCTGAGGGGAAAATTGGACAGTAATAAACTGATGAGTAGGTTTTGAGCTTGTTTTTCCACTGTTTTTTCATTGATATGTTAATTTTTCTCCAGTACATTGACAAATGCTTGTCTTGTCTGCCACTTAACTCTTAAAATGTTAACAGAGTAACTAAAGCTCTGCTTTGAGCTTTGTATCAGTGATACAAGTACTAAAGTGCGTATGTGCTGGTAGATGCAAACTGTACGTTGGGTCAAATTCCAGGAGTTCTAGGTCACGGAAGACTGATCCAAGCTGTAGTGTATGAATTGGACTACTGCTGAAAATCATCTGATTGAAGCTGCTTTCAGAATCTCTATTTTCTGAACCTTCAAGGGTGTGTAGAGGAGGGTTTTGTCTGGTTTTGGCTTTGATTTTTAACCAATTTCTTAATTTTATTCTAAATTTTTTACATAGGATGGAAATGGAGTGGTACGGGGCTACTACCTGTCTGTGTTCTTGGAGCTGTCAGCTGGATTGCCAGAGACATCCAAGTAAGCACACGTGAAGTGAGAACAGCCAAGAACTTTGATTTTTGGTGGTGTTTTTTTTTTTTATTGGTAGTGGTGATGTCTTTTTTTCCTTCTATTGACAAAGCATCTGAAGAGATGGGAAAAGAAGGGCCTCAAGCCCTGTAATGTTGCTGGGGACTGGCGCAGTCAGTGTTGAAAGGATGAGTGAGATCCCTGTTGTCAGTTGAGCTTTGAGTCATGCAGAAGATAATACTTTCAAGCTGTTACTCAGTGGTGTACTCAAGGTAAAAAGCAAGCTGGTTAAACAGCTGATGAGAGATCTGTCTCCTAGCACTCAGTTGTAGGCTTGGTTTACCAGACTACTCTGCTGCCTTCTTCCTGCAGTTCTGTTGATACAATTTTCCAGAGAAATTTCACTACCAAGTCACCTCTTCAGCTGGACCCGTTAGCTTCCTAGGACGTGCAGTTCCCTTCAGCCTGAAACCTTCAGCAGTTCTGACATGTTTGTTTAGGCACTAACCCTGTGGCCTTCCTCTGCGTAGGTATGAGTACCGGGTGGAAATGGTTCACCAGTCCACCAACGATCCCACTAAGAACATCATCAGAGAGTTTGCCTCCGATTTTGAAGTTGGGGAGTGCTGGGGTTACAACAGGTTCTTCCGTCTGGACCTGCTAGCCAATGAAGGCTATTTAAACAGGCAGAATGACACTGTGATCCTAAGGTAAGAAAGACAGCAAGTTTTTTTCTGCTGTTATTTCATAAAGTATTGTACATACCACTGAGGTAAAAAACATGAAGAGGTTGAACTTAACTGACGTGATTTGTTGTACATGAATTTCACTGGCATAAGCATTAAAGGAGCAAACTTCTAAAGTGAGTTGAGGAAAGCTTAAATCTTTTTGTTTGAGAAGGGGCTATGCTTGGCACTAGTATGCCTTCAGAAATTTGTAGGCAACACGAGGCAAAGGGTATATTCTCCTCTCCTTAGAAATTGTAGTGAGCATGGGAGAGCTTTGGGAATGAAGGAAGGAATTCTGTAATGTAAGAGATCCAATGCTGTCAACAGAAACTGCAGCGTCAGGACAAATCTAGAAGCTTTATCCATCTGCTTCATATGCCTCTGCACAGTCCTGCTGTTACTCCTGTTAAATGCTTTGTAGTATGGTGGTATTTATTGGTGTTGGTTTGCGAGGAGAAGTGCCTCTCCTGTAACTGCTTCTGCTGTTACCATTCAGGGCATTCAGGGGCCTGAGCACAGCAGTACACGTTGTCTGTATGTGGATTTCATCACTAGGTCTCAGGTCATCCGAGCTTCTTGTGCAGGGCTTCTCAGACTTCGTCCATGCACTGAAACTTCTCAAATGTTTTGAAGGTTTCAGGTGCGCTCACCAACCTTTTTCCAGAAGTGTCGGGATCAACACTGGTATATTGCTCAACTGGAAGCAGCTCAGACAAGCTATATCCAACAAATCAATAATCTCAAAGAAGTAAGTTTGTGTATGTAGATGTAAAACCACCTTTGACCAGTGATTAACTGGTTTAGGTTACGAAGCTCATATTGGGCAACTTTATTAATTTGGGTGGCTGCTGGTACTTTGATAGTGGCATTATTTACAGTAGTGTATGTGCATGTCACCAAAAGGATGCGATTCGATGCTGCTGCTCCATTGTCATCTGTGTACCTTTGTGTATCCCTGTCAATTTAAGAGGCTTGCCATTGAGCTTTCCCGGACTCAGAAATCACGAGGCATTTCACCTCCAGACACTCATCTTAGTCCCCAGAATGATGATGGGCCAGAAACAAGATCAAAGAAACCTGGACAAAGCACTGAAGCACTGCTTGAGAGTGTCGCTGCTCCAGGATTAGTGCGAGAGAGCAAGGAAGAGGAGGAAGAGAAGACCCAGCATGAAGACTTCAATGTAGGAACTGCCTTTCTCCTGCTTCCTTTTCTATGTAGCTTTCTATAATAGGTTAACAGTAGAAACATTGGTGAAGTTGTGAATTGTAAATTAGATTTGTGAGTCTCTTTGTGGAAATAAGAGATAACAGACTTGAGAGGTAGCAAGAGGTGACTTGGAGAGATGTTCCAGAACATCAGGATTGCAGCACGAGAAGGTTTCCCAGCTGCAGTTGGAAAAAAAAAAACAAACTGATTTTGTGTTTGTTACCACCTTTTACTGTGCTTTCAGACCCTCCTTAAATCTGTATGGTAGTGTAACACCCCTGTGGGGAGCGTTTCTGTTCATAGCCTTCAGCAAAACGTCGATGTGCAGGTGAAATGTTTCTTCTTGCCCTGCAGCATGAACTGTCTGACGGTGATTTGGATGTCGATCTTGCTGGAGAAGATGAGGTGAACCACCTCGATGGTAGCAGCTCTTCAGCTAGTTCAACAGCAACTAGTAACACTGAAGAGAATGATATTGATGAGGAAACGATGTAAGTAACTTAAAAGCTCAGGAGCTTCTCTCAGAACCTTCTCTCCCAGCAGCACTCCTCCTCTTCCAGTAGAAGCCGATTCACTTGCGGTATCTCAGCTACGGTGCGTGTGGGAGTCGGTGCAACGTGGGGGATGTTTCCTGCACTGGAAACAACATGAACTGGTACACTTGATGTTAGACATCGAATTTTCAGGCAGCTAGTTCTTTATTTTCTGGTCTCTTGGTTCACTTTCCTGATATTCTGTCTTTTGATAGATGGTCTGTGAAGGTTCTTTCCCAAAACACCTAGGACATGTGTTTCTGTACCGATCAACACTCTAAGAAATAGAGGCTTGGTATTAGGAAGTGGTGGAGTAGTAGGAGAGCGATAATAGGGACATGTTGTTACCTAGAACTAGGGAATTTGATCTTCTTAGCTGAGATGCTGATGTCAAATCCTAGATTCCTCAGTTAAACCTGAGAATGTGTTGTGACATCTGCAAATATGGAAGTTCGCAGGATGAGATTGTAGTCTGGATTTGTGTGACGCTTCTGGACTCTTGGTCAGTGAGTCAGTTGATTAATTAACACACTTTGATTAATGTAATTTGTGCAGTTTGGGACACAGAAGGTACTGTTTGCAGCGTTTGTGTGTTTCTCAATGGTGTGTGCCATAACATTTAACGGGAGCTGACAGACTAACAGCTGTATCTTCCCTTCCCACCTCAATCATCTCCTAAGGTCTGGAGAAAATGATGTGGAATACAGTAACAACATGGAGCTGGAAGAAGGAGATCTCATGGAGGATGCGGCAGCTGCTGCTGCTCCTGGAGCATCAGGTATGACAAACAGCTTCAGAATTCCTATGTACGCAGAATGCTGCTGGGCTTCTTCTCCTGTTCTTCTTGGAAGCAGCACCAAGCTGCGTGTTCTGCAGGCATTTCTATTTTTGGAAGTGCTGCATCATGTAGTTTGCACTGATTATTGCAGTGTAGCGGAAACATCTCATTGGTTCGGTTAAAAAAAAAAAAAAGGCAGGAGGGAGTCTTCTGAATATACTTGTTTAAAATTATGCATAAGGTAGGAAGGAGACTTCTTTGCCTCTTTGAAAACCTTTCCATTTCAATCAAGAATGAAAATAGGTTGGCGAGTAATTTTTTTACTGATGTCCTTGTGGCCTCTGAACATGTGGTGCGTTCACTCTAGACTTTTGTGCACTGCAGAACCTAAGCTATGTGGAAGGAATGAAGTGAAAAGTCCTTACAGGTCAAGCAGAGAGATGTTTGGGCTGTAATAATGGAAAGGTGCTCCCAGGTCTCCTGCATCCTGGAGATGATTATAGCCCAAGCTGTGAGCCATGGGTCAACAAGATTCTGAAATGTTGAAGGAATGCGTATCTGTTTATGTAGAGAGAGCCACAGGTCAGAAGTGCCACTCACGGGAATGGTGTCTGTGCTGCAGCGGAAGACTAATGGGGAGGGTGAGAAGGCTGGAAGGTTTGTGTGCATGCCTTCAGAACGAAGGCTCTTTGTACTGGTTTGTCAGTTGATCTGTTCAATCTGTGTATTAGGAGATTGACATGGAAGATGAGAACTGAACTTTTTTTTCCTCCCTTCTTCTCCTGTGGTACTTGTTAGCCCAAACTTTGTTAGAAGTGTTTTCAGAACATGTAAGATCATGAAATAGTTCTGATGTTTTGTGAAGGTTCTTACTTCCGTATGAATGTTCTTAATTCCTCATCTGCTTGAAGAACTCTGACTTTTTTTTTTTGCAGGGAACTGGAGTTCAGTGCATTGTCTGTCACTTATGTGCACGCTCCTTCCCCATAACTCTTCCTTAGGTTCTAGCCATGGCTACACCAGTGTGAGTGGGAGGCCCTCGAGGCGGGGAGGAAGCGCCCTGGGCTCAGCAGCTAGCAGCAGTTTGCTGGATATCGACCCCTTGATATTAATCCACTTGTTGGATCTGAAGGACAGAAATGGTATGGAAAACCTGTGGGGCCTTCAGCCACGTCCACCTGCCTCTCTGCTACAGAACAGAGGTAACTGCACATCGCATCTCAGATAATGTAATTCCAACCTGGAACTGTCTCTGAGGATGCAGTTCCAGAGTTAGAAGCAGACTGGAGGAGAGGGGGGAAGAGAATGACAGGCAGTAATTTTCTCTGATAGACATTTTTGTGTCCTCATCTGTGCTCATCAGTACGCTGCATCTTAATGCACTCTTTGTCTTGATGGTTGACCCCAGCTTAAGAACGCTGTGTGACTCAACTGAAAACAGAAGTGTGTATCAAGGAGGATCTGCTCATCCTTCCTTGGGGGATGTGACTGAACTGGCTGTCTGTTTTGTGTAGCAACATCACGGTGATGCAGTTCGTGCAGTTCCTTTGAAAGCCACTGTGGGAGATGAATGAAAGGCCCTTTTCTAGAAGGGGCTAGCACTGGAAGACAAAACAACACAAAACAGCTATCTGCTGAGAAAGCAGTTACACCTCTCGCTTCACAGTTTGTACATTTAGTGGCTGTGAGTGCAAGGAGCACAGTGCATGCTAACAAGAAAATAAACCCTGGAATTTACATCTGAATGGAAAAGGGTGCTTAGAACTTGAAAAATATATGTAGTAGTAACGCTAGAAGAGTAAGCAGAGGGCAAAAGGAAAGTAGGCTCAAGGCAGGAAAACGATAAAAACCAACAGCTCGGAAACTGAGAAGGCACTGCATTTTGGGCCGCACTACTTCAGCGAGATTAAGCTCTCCTTTTGTATCTAACGGGGTCTTGGTCGTCTTCAGCTACTGACTAATGGCTGAGATTACCTGCTCTGCTGAGGTACACTTCAGGTTTGACTGCTCCCAGAGCTTATTCGAGTCAGCCAGAGAGGAGAAAGCTGCTGTTACATTGGAGTTGGCTGAACTTCGCCTCCTTAGGTGGAGGTTTCTAAATGCTCTGAGCCAGCTGAACTTGCCATAAAACATTTATAGAATGTACAGCACTTCAAACAGACATCAAAGTTGATCGAATTCTAGCTAAGCAGCAGATAGACTTACTCGGGTATTAGCTCTCCAGCATGACCTTGTCATGTTGGGTGCTTAAGGGAATTCCTTCCCTAGCTTCAGATAGGAGTTTATGTTAACATGAAGTGGTGGTGGTATGGGAGTCTTACACAGGCACTGAACACGTTTTATAGGAACACTTGTAAATTTGGCATTTTAACTAGCAACCAGGCTTGGGAACTCAAGCTTGTCTGGCAATAGAGGGTAGCTCAGCTGTCATCAGAACTCATGCCATAGTATCAGGGGTCCAGCTCTTTCCAAAGAGCAAGTTCTAGGTCCGTCAGCTATGGCAGGCAGAGAACGGAGGTCAGCTGTCCCGGTGGTTGTGCGGTACTGGCATCCTAACCACTGTGGTGCTGTAGAGTACAAAGAAAGCATCTCTATCCCTTGTGTTTATAGCAGGGCAAACGGCAGAATTCTTACAGCTGTTAAAAATAGATGGCCGCTTCTGCCTGGGAACAGTTTTACCTACCTGTTGTGTTCTTTAACTTTTCCCTTTGAAGCATCGTCCTATTCTCTAAAAGACAGAGACCTGCGGAGGCACCAGGCGATGTGGCGTGTGCCACCTGACCTGAAGATGCTGAAGAGGCTGAAAACTCAGATGGCCGAAGTGCGGAGCAAAATGTCTGATGTAAAAAACCAGCTGTCAGAAGTGAGAGGCAGCAACGCTGGCTCGAGCGATGGGCAGCCCAACTTCTTCTCCATCGAGCAAGGTGCTTTAGCTGCCTGTGGAACAGACAGCTGCAGCAGGCTGCAGGAACTAGGGATGGAGCTGCTGACAAAGTCTTCAGTCACCAGTTGTTACATAAGGAATTGTAAGTGCTTGGAGAAGGGGGTATTTAAGCGTCACTCATTCTGATACCACTTGTCGAGGTGGTTTATGTGGCCAGGCATCTGGAAACAGCTGTTCCAGTTGCTCGTGCTCAAATTCAGCTGTAAGAATACAGAAATCTAGTATTGAGCTTGGTAACAGCTGAAGGTCATTTGGTGAAAGCTGCTCTAGGTTTGGTCCATCGTGAACCTGAGGATGTTTCATGGTGCTTGCAGAGAGACTTCACCTTCTGAGAGGTGACTTCCTTCAAAGAGCCGCCTGTGGCTGGCTCTCTTTGGGTGCTGTCACTGAATCCTGGTGGCATCACTGCTGTGGAATCTTTCAATTGTCAATCCTGCTTCACTTTACTGTTGCCTGGGAGAGATGATTTCCCAGCCTTCTGCAACTCGATTCAGGTTGCTGTTTGTCTTTCTGGAGCCAGCAGTCCTGTGCAGGGTAGTGAGTCAAGCTCCATATTGGTCTCGTTGGTCATTAACTTCAAACAAGCATGAACACGGAATGCTGTGAGCAGTTTGGCCAGATACTTGTCACATCTTTAAACTATGTTTGCAGCTGCAAGTAAGAAAAGTAATTCACCTAAACCTGTTCGCCCTGGAGGAGCAGGGAGTCTGTCGCTACGGAGAGCTGTGGACTGCGGGGACAGTCACCTTCGGCTAAAGGGAGACGGGCAGGCTGCTGAAGGTAAGCAATGTCCCCTTCACTTGTGGTGTGCTGTGTCTTAGCACACACTTTTCTGTTGTACAAAAGCTTTTCAGGAAGTCCCTCACTTAGCAGCTGAAGTTTGCCTGAATCTGGGCTGGATCTGTTCTCAAACCCAGTTAACGTTGCTGTGTGTGCGCAGGCCTCTGGCAGCTGCTGTGGAGCAGTGCCTGTGGGCTTTATGCTGCATTTCCTGATGGACATGGAATATCTAGCGCAGGAGTCGGTAATGAGGTGTTCAGAGGAGGTCGTGGTGTCACCATTGCCTTCTCATAATGCTGAACAGATGTGGAAGGCCTGGGTGAGAAACTGGAAGGTACACAGAGGAGGTACACACGGCGTAAGCAGCCTCTGTGCCCTGTGTCGCCCTTACTCCAGACTGGAAAGGGGCCTCGCTGCAGCCAGGCCACTGCATCTGCAGCTGGGGAAGTCACAGTGGAGTGAGCGTCTGCTATGCTAGGAAATAAGCTTTAAACCCCAGGGTGGGGAGGGATTAACCTGTGCTTAGCTGAGTCTTCCGTCAGGAAATGGCAGCAGGGATGAGAGCATGTATCAGGTGGTACCCGCATCCCGTGTGGTGCTTAGTGCAAGATGGAGGGGGTTACGCTCGTGTGCGTGTTTGGAACTGATCCAGTGATGCGGAGTGACTGACGTTCATTTAATATTTAAAAACTGGATGTGCTCTGAGCTGCTCTCCCTCTTTTCAGGTGGTGTAGGGGGTTCGAAACCGAGCGCTCGGCATCACTGTCCCAGGCCCCAGGCCAGCAGCAATGCTTCTGAGGCGCTGCCCAAGCCGGAGGAGCGGCCTTGTGAGGGTTCGGATTCTGATGTGGGCGTTCCTGGCCTGAATGGCTTGGCTGCTGTGGAGAAGACCAGAAAAGCCGGTGCTCTAGGGTAAGGTGGTTTTTTTTGTTGTTTTTTTTTTTTTTTTCTTTTTTGGTGGGTTTTCTCCCCTTCCTGTTTGCTCTTCCCTCCTTTCCCTTGATCTATAAAGGAAAACAGCAGCCTGCTGAAAGGCGGTGCTTGTGACATGGAGGAGGGATTACTTCGAAGTTTACTTGACCGCTGCTGTTCCCTGTGGTATCAATTTTTGGTTCCATATCTAGAGTACAAGTCGTCTTTTTCTTTTTTCTTTAATTTTGATTGGCTGTTGCTGTAGTCAGCTGCTTTGATGTGGAAGGCAGGCCCAATCTTTCTTCCCACAATTCCTTGCCAAAATATCACCTGACTGAAGGTTGCCACTTCCAGTTTCTTCACCTAAGAGAATATTCTTCACTGTGACTCTTTTTCAGCAGTTTCCTAACAACTTTGTTCTGTAACTAAGCTGAAGTACAATGGAGCACTTAATTTTTTTCTAAATACCAAGAAACACAATCTTTTTGAAATACTCATCGTAAAGTTTTTGGGGTTTAAAATGCGTCTAGATTAGTCAAAGCTGGAAGCTAAGTGGGTATGACTTAAAACAAAGAGCGGAACTAGGTGTGGCACTAAAGGGTTGCTTCCATAGCTGGATTAAGGCTGGATTTCTAACGTCAGTTTCTGTATTTCTCCTAAACCCTCTGAGAAGATCAAATTCTAAAGGATATCGTACAGAAGGAACACAGTCAGGTGGTCTGGAAAATGCCTCTGAAGTTGGTGAGCTGCAGGACGTGCTGGCTGGAGGTGCTGCAGCAGGGCCAGAAGAAGGTAAATGGGAGGTGGCACTGGGCAGTGCAGGGACACAATGCTCCGGTCTGTGGTCATCCGCTTCTGGAACGGAAATAGCTTCAAGGGGAAAGGAGGGGGAAAACCAACACCTGTTTCCCTGGCTGTTGAACTTTGCTGTAACGTTCAGCAGCTGTAGTATAAATCTAAATGCAGAGGGGGACGTCTGTGTGCCACTGTCTGTGGAGAAATGGTGGTGGCACAGTGCAGCAGGATCGTGACGACCCAGCAGATAACGTCACAAGGTGCCATCTGTTTCTCTGCACTGCTGCTTGCTTTTTCTGCCTCTCGATGTCTCTGAGTCTTCTGCTTTCGTGGTTGTTCTTATGACCTTGAAGAGAGTTTCTTGCCTGTTTAAGCTAGCAGTCAGTGACCTTGGCTTTTAAGTCTTCCGCTTTCAGGGCCAAGCCACAGCAGTGATTACCTCCATGTTCACACTAGAATCCCTCCTCCGGTGTCTCATTTGCGCTGGGTGTTGTGGGACGCAAGCCAGTTTCCTTAGAGACTCGGAAGAAACTTTTCCCCCTCCCTTCCTGCATCCTTTCCATGCTGGAAAAAAATATTGCCTTTCTTCTTGAAAGTCCACGTCAAAGAGTTTTTCTTATCTTGCTAAAACTCTCCTGCCTTCCACCCCTGCACTAATTTGAATTTCAATGACTGAATTGTAGCACAAAGCCTATATTAAGGTGCCAGCATCCATCTCTATCTGCAGTGTGCAGTATTGTGTAGGAGTTGGCATTTACAGAAGGTCTCTCAGTGACAAAACTGAATTTCTGTTCTTAGTCACTGCAGCGTGATCGTGATGTGCTCCTGCAGTTCTCCTGTTATAGCAGAGTCTAACAGGAAAATGTTTTAAAAACTAAAATACTTCATTGTTAAAAACCCCAGGAAACAAATATTCCTTTTTTTTTTTTTTTTTTTTTATCCTTTTCAGAGGAAGAACTCCAGTAGAGTTGGCATCTCATTGAACTACTTGCTTTCTCTTAGCAATGAGTGTCGGCTCTGGAGAAGTAAAAGAGCAGAACATAGCCTTTGGGCACCTACAGAACTGTACAGAAGGCAGGTTTCGGACTGGCAAAGCAAACCAAAAAAAGCCACCTTGATTATCAAGAGCTGTGGTTCCTTTTTGCAGGAGAAGCATGTTTGTGTGTGAGACTTGAGCAGAGTATTGCTGCTTGGAGATTGAATGGTTGGTGTATCTGAGGAGAGGGTGGCGGTGTCCCTTAGCTGTTAAAAGCCGCCTTTATTGTCTGTCCTTGCAGACAGCAGCTGCAGGGAGTGCAGCTCAGACAGGAAGGAACCTGAGGCTGCACTCAGCTGGTGACTTGTTGGAACTACTTCTTTCAAGCTAAGCTGCACAGCAGAATCAGGCTGGTTCTGTCGAATTCCTTAGCCCTTTGGTAAACACATCTAGCTCGGAACGTGCTCCTTCTCTCTTCTTTCCCTGCCAGCTCTTGGTATTTGATATTGGTAACACTTACGTGTGAGAAAATTGAATTCTTCAGCTACAGAGACCTTACTGCTGTTATTTTTGCTTTTGTTTATTTTTTGGCAGGTGGGGCATGTCAGAAGCATGTCCTTCATCTCCTGCCGGGAATGAGCAGTGACAGTGACATTGAATGTGACACAGAAAACGAAGAGCAGGAGGATGCCACCTCTGCGTCAGAAGGCTTTAACCATGCCTTCTCTGTGCAGTCCTCGAGTGAAGGTAAACCAGTGGTGTGAGCGGATCTTCCCTCACCCTCCTGTGGGTGCCTCAGTGCTCTGTTAACGCAGGCTGCTTCTGAAGCACGGGTCTCTGGCAGTGCTGTAGGGGTGTTAAAGCACAAGGCAAAGCCAATAAGATTTGGAACTCCTCTCCTGGGATCCTAATTAAAAACAGGAGAGGGGAACTCTTTCTGGCCTTGAGAAGTCAGTTCAGGTGAGTCTCCTGGGGGCAGTGATGGAAAGCCCACAGCTCTAGTTCTTCTGAATTGGAGCTCCCTGTGTGCCAGCACTGGCACTGTAAGTAGGCTGCAACTTCAGGGAGGAAACCGCTGCTGTGGACGTGGATTGGCATCTCAGTTGGCAGGAGTGTATTCTGACGCTTGGGGTGTGCGGTTAAAGCTACCTGATGTCCCCCTGAAAGGCTTTAACCTTCTGGTCGAGTCAGAAGCTGTCAGGTGACATCTGATGCTGGATGAAGCTGCCTTTTGGCCTGAATAAGCATCTCACGCTGCATTAGCAGGATGGCCTGACAACTCATTTCAGTAACTAGTTCACTGCTCTGCTGTATGCCTGCAGCAGGCACCCGAACTTCACAACTCATCGGAACAATCAAAACATCGCTGGTATCCCTGCCTGACTAAAGTGGCTTTAAATTAGAGCCCTGTGTTAGTGTTAATGTGATGTCAAACGCATCAGGTGCGGGTATGACAGGACTGAGGTACAACACAGCAGGAACTGCAGGTGATGGGATGTTAACTTGGTTTGTTTTCAGCCTCAGAGCGGAGCTCGGTGTTCCCAGGGGACGATCAAGTCGGTCCTGATGATCTCAGCTTGGTTAATGGAGAAGACACCACCAGGTAGTTTTAACTGTTTGCCTTAGTGAGCTTCTGCGTGGCTGCAGCCATGGGAACGCACCTTCTGCTGGTGCCCCTCGAGCTGCAGAGATGGGAGGAAAGGTTTTCTGACTTCCAGTAGACAGATGGGGGTTTACACGGCCCAGTGCGCACCGGGGAGCGCGGCGCAGCCTGCTCCGTGTGGCCGATGGCCTCCTCAGGGCTGTTCAGTTCTGCGTGTTTAAGGCAGCCCTTAGAAATCTCGCGGTGCTAAGGAGGGACTGGCTGAGCTGTGCATGCTTACGTAATTCCCAGCAGAAAACTCCAGCTGCGTTTAAGTGCCTGGCGCAGGGTGCTGGGCTGTCGGGTTGCGCCTGCCCCGCTGTGAGGGCTGCTGCTGAGAGCTGGCCGTGTTCGAAACAGGTAGGGAGCTGGCTGGGGCCTGAAGACTCGCTGGGTCGCTTCCTGGGAAGACGCGCATTTATCCACTGGAGCTTGGTCCAAGGCTGCTGTTCATGGCTGCGTGCACTCCATTCTGTCCAACACCGCTGTGTGGTTCTTCTACCGCTGTCTTAAACCTGTTACTGGGGCGAAATGACCTTTGAAGGCCGTACGTAGAGGTTGCATTCCAGCTGGCCCCGCCAGCTTCAGATGCTCTGCGAAGCGTCCGGGAGGTGCTGGAGCCCTGTTCTGCGTGTCCCGTTCTGTCACTGGAGCAGTAGCCAATGTCCCAACGTCCTCGTTTTAAATGGCCTGAGCTGATGTGAGGCTGCTGGCCCCCGGCAGGGGTTGGGGTGACGGGGCGGGCGCAGTTGTTTCCCTCAGTCTGTGATGTGGACCAACCGAGCACATTGCCAAACTTTTTGCCACTGTGCTTTGCATTTTGAGCTGCTAACCGACTCGTGAAGCTATGATTGGATAACTGGTTAGTGAACAAGCATGAGTTACCGTGGTTGATAGTTGTCCTCGTCTTGTCTGACTACTGCCGTTCATTGCTGTATGAATGTTCCACAGTGTAAGTGCTGTACAACTCGTAGTTAAAACTGTTTGCACTTTGTTAATAAAACGAATGTTGAACTCTGGTGTGAAGTTCTAGATGTTCTCTTTGTTTTTACATATTTGCACATGAACATGTTAGAAGCTGCACGCTGTTACCAAGCTTGGTTTGCTCTTTATTAATGAATTGTGATGCCTGAGCGAATACAGGAGAACTTCCTTCTGTGGTACAGCTGCCCCTTTCTTTCTGAATTATTTGATGAAAGTGGCTAACATGCATGGGGAGTTCTGAAGCCAGACCAAGCACTTAAATCTTGAGTGTTCAGTTAGGAGTCTGGGGTCTGTGGTTCCTGCCCCCACCTCGCTCCCCATGCAGTGAGCATTTCTGTCCTCAGCTGAAGGAAGGAGACGCAGCTTCGCTCTGGCACCTGCACATTGTTCCAGCTGATGGGTGCTGAAGGGGCCTGTGATGAGCTGCACATGGTGACAGTGAAGTGCGAGTGCTGGCTGTGGTGCAGGGTGGCGTTGACTGCGTTGCAGCAGTTGATTACTGCTAATTGGGCTGTGCACAGTGATCACAGAGCTCTGCTTCTTCCACAGTCACAGATGCTTTACTAAGGGGCCCAAGCTGAAGGAAATCATTGTGATTAGCCACATGCCCTGTTCTAGAGTTGGTGTCCAGCATTTGCAGGGACAAGAGAAAACGGCACCCTCCTGCCTTGCTGACCTCCTGGAGAACTTAACCTGCAGGGACCAGGCTCCAAAGCCTACTGAAGTAGCTCACCGGGGCTGGTCCTGGACGTGACTGTGCTGTAACCCCACCCTGCCTTTGAGTGTAAATCTGAGCGGCCGCGGGGTCTAATGGGGATTTACCTCCCCAGTAACTGCTCCGGCACCCTGCAGCCCAGCGGTGCAGTGTTTTCCCTTCTACCCTTTCCCTTCCCTTCCTTTCCATGCAAAGGAAATCTTTCACCAAAACAAAGACACTTAATGCAGATGGTGGGTGCCGTCCTTGTTAGCTTTTAAATAAGCAGACTCTCTGAAGTGTGGTTTAAATTACTGTTTTATTAAGATATTGGTAAAACTTCAACAGTTTTTGTATAAACAGCTTCATAAATAAAATATGGATGACTAATACATGGTTATAACTATAAACTCGTATGTGAAGTGTAGAACAAGATTGCGCATGGAAACTCCCAACACTGTTCAGCTTTATTCACTTCACAAGGAACACGTTAGTTCCATGAACACGATTACACAGATCGTTCACGGGAGCACCCGGTGCAGCAGCTGCCCACACACCTGGCTGCCTGCACGCGTGCTGGGCTGGGCGTAGAAGCACGCAGGGTGGTCTCAGCCAGCTCCCCCTGCTCTTGGTTCAAGGTGTCTTCTAGAGTGAAGAGAGGGAAGAAACAGACAAAAACCAAAGGAACCACGAACACGATGCAATTGCAACATACAATAGTTGTACTAGACCCTAAGAGGTGGGATTTATTTTTACTTTAGCTTTAATGCTGGCTGGCAAGTATAGTGCGATCGCCTGATTATCAGGGACTGGAAAAGGACGTGAAGGTTGAAGTCAGAGGTTGTGTTAGTGCTTCATTGTTACTTATTGCACCATACAAGGGTAGAAAGTTTTGTTCCTGTTGCAAAGAGGGTATGAAGTAAAGAAAGACTGCCCTAAATCACAGGCATGAACAAAGCTGCGGTATCCCCTCCAATGGCTTTGTTTATGGGACTAGTGCTGGGTGAATTCATTGTGCTAAAGCAGCCCCTAATTTAGACCAATCTTTCTCATGTTTTCTTCCTGCAGAACATTGCCAGGGTAGGGAGGATTTAGTGAAGAGATAGTGGACCTACAGCAGTCATGTCTCTAAGCACAGAACTCGTTACGCCTCGCCTGGGCTGCCCGCAGGACAGGGCGTTTCTCACCGACACAGTGTTCCAAACAGAGCGGAGGTTCTACGAGGATGCACCACTATAAATGTGGCGTAAGTTAAAGTCTGCTTTGACATTGTCCTTCAGCGTTACAATGCGATTGAAATCAAATCCTGAATGGTTTTAACTTGCAAGGACAATTGATGGCACTTCTAGGTAAAAGAAGAGTTATATACATGCGATTCCACCCACCTGTAGTGCAAATCGAAATGGGTTAACAGCTCCCTGGTCTGGTGCTATACTGCTCTCTGCAACGCAGACATTCCTCAGAGCCGCGCGTTTAAAACGTGCGCGCAGGAAACTCGTCAGAGCGGGGATCGAGTGAACCCCTCCGGTACTCACAGTGAATAGCTTACGAGCGAGTTTTGAGCAGCTTCAGGCACCCTGAAGCCCATCTCTCAAAATCAACTTAAAAAAAAAAGTTTTCACTACCTACCTCCTAGTTCTGCAAACACACTCAATACGTAAACTGAAACTGATGCGGGTTGTGTTAATGCGGAAAAGGGATACTTCAGCTCTTTATTGGAAAGATTCGTTATACAAATTCCACCAACGCTACGGTACACAATGAAAATACAAAACACGGGTCACAGACGATCTCAGTATCAACAGCTAATAAATACAGTTAGATACTTTTATCTTAGCCTAATATTTTTACACTGTCACCAGATAGACGACCAAGTACGAATACAGAACACTTAGATACCGTTAGAGGGGGATTATTGCTTACGTCAGCAAGCAGCAGTAAGGGCACAGGATTCGGAACTGAAGAGAACTACTTCCTATCACCAGTGGCATTAAGAGCAAACACTGCATTTCACAAAGCACTGCTTTTTTGTCTAGTGTGTAGAATCAAGAGCAGCATATATCAGACCAATAACCACTACTTCTAATATTATAGAACTTTAAAGGACTTACCTTACAAATGGTTCCTACCTACTCTATAAAGATGCATCGAGTGACGAAATGGACACTTGCTATCTACACGATGGTTTTTACCTGACCACACGGGAACTACGATGGGGGATTCTTCTCCTAGCAAGATAAATGGTATGAATAGCAGAGTTATCGTCTATGAATCCACACCTAAAAAGCTACATCCTTCCCAAAACAGCACACGTGCAGTCCAGTGCTCTTCAACTGCTCCTGCAGGCTGGGAAGAAGTTTGTCATCCGTAACCACTTCTCACTCATTCACCCACAGGAAGAATTGCACTTCCCCTCTCTCGGACGCACGAGGCAGCTCCGAGCTGGACCTCCAGACCTCCAGCGCGCTATTATGACTGCAAGGAACTTCAACCAAAGCACCGCAGGGATGCCCCAGAGTTGCATATTTCACCGTTTCTCAAATTCCCTTAGTGAATCTGACCTGGAACACACGCTGCAGCTAAAGAGAACGCAGACAACAGCTAAGGCTTAATAAGATGACAGATAAGAGCCAATGATCCCATAGGATTAAAAAAAAAGTCTGGAAAAGATCAAAGGAATCTAAAGCCACGCTCCAAGTCCCGGTTGCTCACAATGCCTTTTGCTAGTCAGAAAATTGCTTTCAAAACAGTGCATCAAAGATAGAAGAAGCGGAAATTGGCAGAATTCAGACCTTGCCGTCTCATTGTGTTGAATAATCTCCTGACGACTTCATAGTAAAATATTTTGCAAATTCTAGCTAAACACTAGTACTGTTACTGCTAAAATGATATTAATTGTACAATAAATGCTTATGGAGACTTACTTTATTCATACCCCTCCAAACGTCTCATTGTAACAAACAGTAGGAACAGGATGTGCATTTAGTGGAGCTGATGGGAATGCTCTGCTCACTTACGTCCTCATTCGGCGCTCCCCGAAGGGCTTAACGTCACCTCAGGAGCAGGGCGGAGCTGCTGGGTGCTGTTTGTCTCTGGCTCTGACAAACAGCGCTCTGCTAATTGAAATAAGGGGACTGACATTCCTCACTTCTCCCTGAATTCAGGTTTAACCGAAGCAGAGCTCTGGGCTGTCACTGAATTTTACCTTCTGCACTAAGCCCCAAGCACATCCCCTGCTCGTCCGCATCCACGGCATTTCCACTCGCTCTGGATTGCTCCAGCAGCCCGGCCTCCATGCTGACACATTCTGGAAAACATCAGATTGCAGCGATAACGCTCCTTGCAGACACAGCTTCCTCCTGTCCTTCATGCTGCAACTTTATATTAAATTATGCCACTGCCATCTAGAAGCCATTACCAAAACCAAAAAGCTCCTAAACTGCTCATTATTCCCACGAGCAGTTCTCTGGCTGGACGGGGTGAGTGACAGTGCTGCACTGAACGTCTCCACAGACATGGTTTCTTTTAAGACCTGAGATGAAGTTACGGTGGAAAGAGTTGGCTCAAAGCATTAAGCACAATCATATTTGATTAAAACTGAGAACAGTTTCCTAAACTGACAAACAAGAAAAATGCCACTAAAAGCACCAGAAAGATACGAAATTCCCTATGCTGTACCTCTAGCCATAGGAAATAATTTTTTAAAAACTACAAAACCAGTTTTCTTCATATTCCACATTCCATATTACATGAAAAAAAAAAAAAGTAAATCATGAGTCTGTACCTCAACTGGAGTCTGAGAACAGAGGAGCAGGGGCTTAGTTTGTCCATTCCTAAGTTACCTGGTAAAACCCTGTATGGCTTTTAGTCTTTTACCTGCACACCAGTGGATGTAATTTTCTGATTCGTCTTAATGCTTGCCTGAAATAAACAGAAAGCAGAACAGCAGAACACAAAATAACCCACGCAACCTGGACTGCTATGGAAACTTCCCCCCCCGCTCTAAAAAATTTGGCAGTTCTAAACCGGAATCTTTCCTGACATATTGCTCCAAGACGCGCCTCGGGTGGGCTCTCCCTGCTGCCGCTCTCGGGACCGTTCCCTACCCATGTCTGTGACCCGGCGATTCGGCTTTCAGTGGTGAGTGTGACAGGACACCTGTGTGTGCGGGTGGCTGGGTGGCTGTGGCACTGCTCAGGGTGGCACCACCAGCGCTTTTTGTTGAGGTTGAGACAGCTACGTTTGTTAGTTCCTAGATCTATTTACACATGGTTGGAGCTTTGCAGGGGACTGTAGCACAGTTCTGAAATGCCCACCTTTTTTCACTTTCTGATGGTGCCAGTTTTATTTTGGGAATGTCTATTTTGGGAGTCTGAAGGGGAAGCACAAGGGAGACGGTTACATTTTACAGCATTGATGAAGGTATGCATCTGGTATACAATGACTTTGTCTTCGCATCAAAACTACGCTCTCGCTGTAGGCGTTACGACTGGGC
Source organism: Alectura lathami (assembly GCA_013399715.1). Taxonomy (NCBI): domain Eukaryota; kingdom Metazoa; phylum Chordata; class Aves; order Galliformes; family Megapodiidae; genus Alectura; species Alectura lathami. The sequence continues at coordinate 127,250 of VXAV01010123.1, read as the reverse complement.
AGCCTCCACCACGGGGAGCGTCTTACCAACAACCTCGCAGTACCGCGGCTTCGAACAGGCAGGGGCAGACTCGAGCCCTCCCTGTGGGTAGGCTCCCGAGCCAACAGGGGCGTGTGAAACTTTGGTTTGAGCCTGGCTCCTCGTCGCCTCTTCCCGTCACAGAAGCGGAAATGAAAGAACGCAACTCGTTTTCCCAAGGACTTGCACAGTTCATCTTCCAGCCCAAAGCAGGCGGGGGATAAACCCCTCACCCTGTAGACGCTCTGCCCTGCGGCACGCCAACTAGGAGGAGCGTTGCACTCCCTGGGATCGCTCTGTCCGCAGACTGACGATGTGGCGCTCTCTGGCGATTCATTCTTTGCTGCTAAACCATTGATCAAATTCGCATTCTTTGGTATACCGGGACTAAACACTTGGATTGGTGGCAGGTATTTGGCACTATTAGGTGTACTAGTTTCTGTCTTTGTCAGGTCTAAATAGCCTTGATCATCAAAGGGGTTAATGCTGGACCCTATGCTTAAGCTAGTTCTATCCGTGAAGGAATCCACTCGTCCATCATAGCCTAAGTCTGCCGGCGCAGAGCACTGGTGCTGGGGCCATGGTCGTTTGCAGTCTCCATGGTTTTCCTTGTCTTCTCCATTGTCTTCTTGCCCACCCTGAAAAGAGTTCTCTGTCCAGTCCGACTCCTCGCTAACGCTGACTGCTGCATTCATGTCCCTGAGAAACACCACGATGACAGTAATGTTGTCGCTGGAACCGGCATCCCGGGCGGATGCCACTAATTTATGTGCTACCATGCTGCTGTCACCGTTATTCTCCTTTAGATGGTCAGCCACCACTTTGACTGCCTCATCGGGATTGACTGTGTCATAGAAGCCGTCACAGGCTAAAATGAGGTAGTCTTCAGAGCCATCTAGTACAGTGGAGGCAGAGTCTGCGTCCCCACAGATGTATGGCTTGTGCTCAGCATCCCCTGTGGAAAAACAACACACATGCACCAGGACCGCGGGTTTGCAGCCGCAGCACCTGGAAGCTCTTTTATTAACAGAGCATGGAGCCAGGGGCTCTCTTCTCCAAGTTAAAGGAATTACTTGGAATTACAGCCCCTCAAACTGCAGAGAAGAAAATAGAGGGCACCGCTCACAGCTGTATGTCTTCAGCTGCATTTCAAGCTTTGATCACTAGAAAATGAAATGTTAACTAAAAGGAAAAGCAAGGCTGAAAAAGGAATTAAAGCCCATTCTTACCAATAGCTCTGGAGACTGACAGGCTCCCATTCACCCTCCAGGCTCCAAACCAGACCACGCAGCCACCAAGGGCCTCGATGCGTTTCTTCTCATCCTAAACAGCAAGACAACATGAGTTGGTTGAACAGAGCTCCTAGTGCTTGCCATCGCGCTCTGAACACTTCAGTATCTGGTGTTCTCACAACACAGCAAGGTGGGGGCTGCAAGCCCCTCGAGATCAGAACGGAGAATTTGCTCACAAATTCATACTGATTTCCAATCAAATCAGATTAACTGGAGCATACTCCTCCTCTCTGAGATGCATTGACAAAGCAGCGCTCGGTGTCCAGGAAACCCCTGTCAGTGACACCTGTCAGCTTCAGTGGTAATCACTGCCTGGGTGCATTTCAAACGGGCCGTTCTCACCTCTCGGTCTGGCTTGTGGGGCTTCATCAGTTCCACAGCTTGGCCTTTCCTCACAAGCATGACCTGGGAGTCCCCAAGCCAAGCCACGTGTAACATATTTCCTCGGATGAAAGTCACCACCCCGGTGGTTCCACAACGCAGGCTCTGGATGGGAAGGAAAAGATGCCTACAGTTTGAAATGAGCCAATGAGAACTATTTCAAAGCATTTTCCTGCTTCCCTCAGGGACAGAACATGTTGATTTTCTAATATGCCTGCAGCCTGTTCCCGGGGGGGAAGAGGCAGCGCCTTCCTGACTGCGGCGGCTGTTCAGCAACAGCCCCTCGGAGCCCACACAGTCACTGACGTGTGCCCTGTGCCCTGTGACCTCCTTGAATTGCATTTCAGACGCTGGGCTCAGCTAGTGACCTGCTGCTGTTGGAGCTGGCTTCCTGTGCCAGATTCCTATCTGCTGACAGAAACGCATGCACGTTGATGATCTTGGAGGTTTATTTGTAAGCATCTCAAGCTCCCTGTACTTAACTCAGCCCTTGCATAGGTTTAGGAGGCCTAGGAGGCAATCTGTTTATTCTTGCCTTCTGGAGCTAAGAAAGATTTACAGTGTAGAAATGAGGGGGAAAAAAAATCCACAACACCCCGAGGACTAAACCTAGTTAGCATGCGAACGTAGGAACAGCAGCAGCATCCTTCTTATGACCTGGCGTGCGAGGGTGACATCTTTATGGAACACGATGACCACCACCAGCGCGATCAGCCCTGTGGACTGCGCGTGGACAGCCCTGAGCCGACCCCCGGCTGTGCTCAGCACAGCGCTTGGTGCGCCCCTGCCAACGAAGTTCCCATCACAGACATGTTCTGACAGCCTGATGTGCTGGAAGCTTGTTCTGTCTCTCTCAATAGAACGCTATTCACCCAGCTTCTGGTTGTGTCTGTTTTGTTTCGTTTCATAAAGAGAATTTGCCAATTGATCCTCCCAGAGTCAAGCCCCCCTCTCCCAGGTAGCTCCATCACCTCTCTGGCTGCCTTCTGGACAAAGCGCTCGTCGGTCACCCGGAAGGCTCGGCACAGCGCCTCTGCCGGGTCGTGCCGGAACATTTCCTGATGGACCATGTTCACGTGGAGATGGATGGAGGCATAGATGGCAGCATCCACTCCCCCGTGACCATCGAACACTGCAAAATACGCTTGCTCTTCTTGGTCCTGTCAATGGAAACACATTGGGAAAACAACTACAGGAGTCAGCAATGCAAACAGTGAGTTGGATTGTCTGTGAAACTTTTGAACCTGAGCTTTGCGATGTCCTCTGTGCGCATTCACCGGCACTAACTCGCACTTACAGGCGGAACAACAAACCACTCAGACTTCACTTGCATCAAAGGGAAATAAGCACAAAAATTCCCCCTTCACTGCTAATGATTTCTACCTGCAGACGGCAGGAGATGCCCTGCAAGAACCACTGTGCAGCCCTCTCAGTGCTCCTTATGTCCCATTTGCAACAGTTCAGTCACTCCGCTCAAATAGGAAGTGCCATTCCCATCAAATCGAGCAGGAGTTCTGTGACTGCCAAAATCACAGGGAGTGAAGAAGAACATCCAGTCCAGCTTACGCGCAGTCTCCATCAAGACTGGAATCCACCAGGGATAAAATGCCAGACTAGATAAAATGTGAAGCCAGCTACCTCTGCTTTCATTCTTTTTTTCCCCCTTTTTCTTTTTTTTTTTTTTTTTTTTTTTAATCTATTCCATATCACTTTAGATGCCTATTTTTAAAATACCTATAGGTACTCTCTCATCAGATAATTGTGATTGCATTCACAAATCAAGTACAGCAAAATCACTCATCTTCAAGTCAGTTTTCTCTGCTTCCCCTTATCTGTTCAAACAAAGAAACAAGGCTCTGTACCCATCAGCTCCTGTGCCTATTCATACATATAACACACCAACCCGCTGTCAGTGCCAATTCAACCCTGACAGCCATCTCAATGACTAGAATATTTGTACATTGTAATTTTTAAGTAATGGGCTCCAACACAAATTGGAATAAGAATGCTGACAATTGACAGGCAAAGGAAACATCTGCCTCTGTTTGCATTAATATCACTTACAGGTGAGAATCTGGATAGGGCACAGAAAATTGTTATTACAGTGACAAAATGTAATAAAGAATCAGTGACGCAGCAGTCTGATCCCAATGGTAAAATTCTTGCCACATTTTTCTTCTTGCCTCTCCTCAGTGTCCAGTTTTACATCTGAAGGAAGAGCAAGCATGAGCATTTGACTGATGGCCAGATAAAGAAGGGAAGTCTGGCCCCAGTTCCACCAAACGGCTACATGGCGGCAGGTCACTTCCTCAGCCACTGCACGAGTGGCCACACCAGGATGGGGCAGTTGCGGACTTTGTTAAGTTAGCTGACATTTCACCAGACACTGCTCTTTTATTCTACGTGCACTACAGACAAACTGCAGGCCATACAGCTGCTATAATTACAGAACCAGCTGAGCTAACTGAAGACCGGGCCAGGTTTGCCTCCTGACATTCAATCCTCCCCAGGTCCTCCACAGGTAATGCTTTCATTTTCACAGAAGACTGTTTAGTCTCTCTATGAAGGGAAACCGTACTCAGCGCATGCCTTTATCTCCCATGTCATCTCCTTTTACCTCAAGGTTGAAGAGCATGTTGAAGTCCGGAATGCAGACATGCTTGTCTTCCATCTTCCTGCGCATGTTCTTGATGGCGTGGATGGATGTCTCGTAGTAGCGGTGGGGCTTTGGCTGCAGTGGGAAGTCTTTCACCCAGTTGCTGCAGATCTCATGGAGTTTGCTAAAAACTAAGCGGGCTAGCTTCACTGTCTCAATCTCTGGGGAAGACAAAAACCACAAATAAAAGGCTAAGAGTGTTTATAAGCAAGAGTTATTCCCTTGCATACATTACAAAGATGAAACAAAACCATTTTAGCCAAGCAGTTGAGATGGATGTCAGCAGGGAGATTCTGGCTGCTGATACATGAAAAGACGAAGCCAAACTTACCATAATCAGCATTCATCAGCGAGCAGCTCATTGTTTGTCTTTTTAATTTAAACATTCCCCCATGCCTTTGGGGAACTCATTTGCAACATCAGGAAAAATGAAAAGCCAAGTGTGTTTCCCTCAGCACTCGGTCCCCTGAGTAGCTCTGCACAGGGTGGTGCAGCCGTGCCACAGCGGCTCAGGCAGGGACGTCTTCAAGGCATATAGCAATCCATTGCGCTGCAGGCCAAACCTGCTGTTCAAAGCAACTGCGGAACTGAGGCAATTCAGTAAATAAGCTGCAGAAATTCATGGCAGTACTTCAAGGGGTTTCAGCAGCGTACACGTTCAGTGCTGTACACGTTCAGGGACTTTCTGAGCTTCACAATACAACTGCCTGATTCCTGAATCGACAGCGTGTCAGTGAGGCCTGCATGAGTGCACTATATGAGAAAACTATAAAGGTCTTACATTTAAGAAAATGCTGTTGAAAAATAGTCATTTTAGAATGTGAAAACTCAGGCACTTGTCAGACATTCCAAAGTTCAGGGAAGGGAAACAGGAAGCAAGCATCAGAGCTGAAGGTACCAAAATCTCCTTTACCTTGACCACTCAGCAAAGCCAGAGAACCTCAAAGCTACACAACAACCCCTAAATGTCAGTCTTCCCTGCCAGAGGAACAGCCCAAATACAAGCAGCAGAGGGGAGCCTACAGCATCCCTCGGTTCGCAGAAATTCTGTGCAGAACCTATGCAGCAGCAGCACTGGCTGATGTCAGTACTGGGTCTGCACAAGAGGAGGGCTATAATTATCTGGAAGCCGAGATCCCTAGGAGCACGGACATTGCTGGTTCTGCTGATCATGAGTTGGCTCAGCCTGATCTGCAAGAGCAACCATTAGGATGGAAGTAGGCTGTGTATGTAATCAAAAGAAAGAGTTGAAAGAGCCCTGGCTTCTTGATGACACAGCTTTTAAAGTAATAATGATTGGCTCATCCCACCACCACCCCAGTGACGGGTACCAGTCCTCCCACAGCACCTGTTCTCTCACCAGCATCACCAGAAATCTTTTTGCTGGATAACGTATTTAAAGAGCGAACACATTCAGCCTGGAATGTCCAAATTATATTTCCCAGAAGGGAGCCCCATAGACTTCCTCACCCTTCCATTTTTTCCATTGGCCATATGTGAAGGGGAAGGCTGTACATTTCCATGCCACGCGGTTGCTACAGTTCAGAGCATCACTCCGAATGAGGAATGCAGTAAACCCATTTGCTGTGCTGATACCAAATACCCTTCCCCAGCAGGGAGTACGCGTAGTGTCAGCCCCATCAATAATTGCTGTTGAGGTTAGAAGAGGAGAAAGGCCCACAACAGTCAATCCACCCCCTCACAGCTGTAAATTACTCATCACTCATTAATGTTGCAGCACTGAGCCAGAGCTGACTCAGCTGTCATTGTGGTTGTGTCATGGAGAAGTTCATTTCCCTCCTGCTGCTCCAAAATCCCTAGTGTTGGAGGCAGTGCTTAATTGTACCACAGCTAGTGGGAAATCCAGCTCAGGCATCATTGTTCCTAAAGACTGTTGACTTAGAGGAAAATCAGAGTAAAGAGTATACCAGTAATTAGATTCTGTTTCTTAGTACTTAAATTTTAAGGCCTCTCCTGAAAATCTCAGCAGTGTGACAACAGGGATCAGAACTCACAGAACATCACTGAGATCATGACCAAGGTTTTACTTTGTCTAAGAACTCTGGTTTCTGACTGCTCAATGACCTCTTTGTGTCTTCGTTGGAGAAACTCCATCTCCTGGTATCTGGAAAGACTGGGTTATGGGACTTGGCAATTTGCTTTGTGAAGTCTGCCTGGTATTTTTGATACCTCCACCTTGTATCACAGCCCTACTGCCCACAGCTTCCTTTGGCAGTTCCCTAACAGTGCCAGACCTCCACACGAACATCTTNAGGATAAAAAAAAAAAAAAAAAAAAAAAGAAAGCCAAATGTGTTAAGAACTAACCTAACCTTTCAAAAAGGAAATCAAATGTCTTCCAGTTCTCACTGAAGCTGTCCTGCTCCTCTCCAGTTCAGCCGAAAGAGAAGAATCAGTCATGGCCTATGACCTGTACATTCTATTTTGGTATCTAACGATGCTTGGTCACCCTGAGCATTTCAGGCCCACAGTTTTCTTGCTCTTAAGATTAGTATTCTTCTTTCATGAGGTTTCTAATTCCTCTCCAACAGCACAGCAGTAGCTTCTTTTAGCAGTCCTAAGAATGCAACATGATTTGTCACTTTGCACTACTCTGAGTGAAATGTGTCCCTAAGGAAATCAGGATTTTTTTTTTCTTAGCAAATTCAAACTTGAGGCAAATCAGGTAAATGTCTCCCTGTATTACACAGAGTAAAAAATTTTCTGGGATTGTAAGGAAAATGGACATAGAACTGGGTAGCAAAGGCAGACAGATAAATTCACCTTGGTTTCACGTTCTGCAGAAGTCCAAACATCTTTAGGATAAACAGAGAACTCTGAGCACAAAAACTGAAGATGTAGAAACCCCACTTCCAACACCTGCTACAGTTCTCTGTTTCTTTCAAAGCGCTGAAGTCTCCCTGTAAGGTATCAGTCAGGAGCACTCGTCAGTCTCAGCTCTCTGTTAACTAGCCTGGGTTTCTCAGATGACTCCCACTAAGAAAGTCAGCGAGAATGGAGTCACTGACCTTTCGCTATTAGACCTCGTGCAGTCCTGCAGGAAGCCCCCTGATCTTGTTATGTTTTCATTAGCCAAACCTTGTACTACTTAAGCTAGTGCTCTGTTTTGAAAATCACCATTTCTGGTGTTTTATGTGAAATTGCAGTATTCATATGAAACCACTGCTTTACTGCGGTCCAGAAGATGTCCTCTGTCTTCCTCTCCCTCTTTATTTTCATATTTTAATGTCCTACATTGAGGCAGTAAAGGTAGGTGTACTCTGTCTTCAGTACGGCAGCTCACCCAGCACACCGTGTCTGAAGCCTCATGCTTTCAGTGCCTGCTGTAGTCTGTACACATACCGCTCTCTGTTTGCATCGGTGTATTATAGATTTAAATATATTTAAATGGAAATTTCTGTAGGTGTGATTTTTTTTTTTTTGTTGAACTCTTTAGGTATTCAGTGTGGAGGCTTAGTCAACATTTCCTTGGAGACTGTCAAATATTTATGCACGTCTCAGAGATCTCAATTTGAAATTAATGAAGGCTGCTCAGCCAGAACAATGACAAATCCACTCCATTTACCTGCTCAGCAGGAGGAGGCAGCACTACCTACAAAAGGGAACCCACAGCATGTTTTTCTTTTTCTCAGGTTTCCAAAGGCCTCTGAGAAATACACCAGAATCTTTCTCTTCAAATAACCAGTTTTGTATCTCCTACTTATCCCCAGAATAATTTTTTATTTTATTTTTTTAATCAGGAAAGGAGGGAATGTACAAAGAGGTTTGACAACAGTGTTTTCCAGGTGGCATGAGAGAATTCCTCTCAGTAAGTATGAGGAACATTGTTCTTCACTGTAGTGAGCATCCCAGAAAGATTTTCAAGGCTGTTTAGTCAGCAGAATTCTGACACAATTTAATGCATAGAAGGTACATGGCCTTGAGCTGGAGGCTGCAAAAATCTTGATAGCTAACAAAGATAAATGGAGAAAAGGAAATTTTCCTCTTTAGCATGAAATATATTTATACTATCGTTTGCTGAAACAATAACTAACTAACTAAATAAAAAGCCATAGTAAAAACTATACTGACAAATAATTCAGAATTAAGTTCTCTCCTCCTACAGATATTTGTCTTTCCTCTAAGGATGACAGAGATCAACTTGTACTTGCCAGCAAGCAGCTGGACCACACAGTTACAAGCGCTTATAAGGAAATTCAGGGCCACCAGGTACAGTCCCAGGCCTTAAGGAGATCACTTAAAATGGGGTGTTACTTTCCAAGTGAAGCTAGGCCAACCTTGTTCAGCTAACTGGTAGCAGGAGCTAATCTGGGGGGGCTCTGGCACCAACCACGCGGTCGGGCTAGATGGATCGCTTCAGACACAGATGACTTTAAAATCTGTGAGTTATTTGCAAGGTGGTCTGGCACACAGAGTAAAAGAGAGATCCACGCCACATAAAAATGCACATATCATGCACAGATGTACTTACGTATGATCCCATCGGCGCTGTCCACGTGCTTTGGTAAGTAGTGTGCTGAAAGATCGCTCTGAAGGACTTCATCTGAAGTTGCTCTAGCTAAAGCAGCAGCCAAAAATGAAGGGCAATTACTGGAAAAGAGAAAAAAAAGAAACCCACAAAAAGATATTTAGCAAGGCAATTTGCAGTCATGGTAATCCATAACAATCCTTTTCTATAGACAAACTGGAACATGGACCTCGTCCAAGGCTTGTAAAACCTCCGAGTCCTTGTCAGACAGCACCACAACCCTGCAGCTGGACCGTCCCAAACTTTCCACATAGATTTCAGCAGCCCCTTTTCACTCTTATGCCCCCTGTTTCTTGTTTTAATGTTTTATTTCTCACTCTTTATTTGTTTTTCAAATCTAGACTTGAACCCCCTGCAGAGTTTGTCACACAGTCCTTGCTTACTGCACATTCTTTGTGTGTGCATTATACGCTTTTATCATTCTGTCCAGCTGTTCCCAAGAAATGGAGGCAGGAGGATTCTGAAGGATGCAGTTTTCAGAGTTTCCAAAACCCTACCAAGCAACACTGAGAAAAGTTAAGGCAAACTCACAGGAGGCATGAAGTTTATGTGCATTGCAGAAGGTTAAAAGGGAATTAAGCTCCCTTGTGAACGTTCTCCATCAAGAGTAAAGTGGCTTTAACTTGCTGTAGCTTAATTAAACCTGAAAAGTCCCAAGGTTAATTAATCTATAGCAAACCAAGGCCACTTGAATGTACACTTTCTCATTCAAAAGGAGTTTAATACCCCGTAATTTATGCATACCTTTGTATTGCCCGTTGGTCTGCCTTAGCTTTTCCAGGTGTCTCTTGCTGATGCAGCCTGAAACTTCCAGGTTCCATAGTTATCATCAGGGCCAACAATGTCCTGCACAAAGCTTGCCTACCACTGCAGGGCCACACAGAGCTAATACATGAGCTAATTCCAGTCTCAGAAACAATGGAACTGTGCACCAGCTAGCCCAAAGAGCAGGCAAGGAGCAAATACCCTTCCTGAGCCTGCTGCCTCCGCTCAGGCCCTGTAAGTCTGTGCTCATGCTGTTACCACGGGTGGAGAGGAGGTGTCAGCCTACAAGCATCCATCCAAGATCCAGAGCAGACAAGCTTCACACAAAACAGGGACTTGCCAGGCTTGCTGTGGAGCCTGAGAAGCACAGGACGACCATCACTTGTGTTCATGTTTGGTTTGCTGCCCAGAAAGGACAACTGCACCTGGGGCTTTTTGAAAAGCCATAAGGTTACCATAATGTTTTCCAGATACTTGATACCAAATGTTGCCACAGACACTAGGATTACGTAACAGACTTAGGAAACGTACACAGACTAAGTCCTCCAACCCTCCTTATTCACTACTCAACATATCTATAGGTTACTTAAATATCTGGTTAGCAGTAGGGACCTTTTTGCACATGACACATTGTCACAAGACAAGCTCTGGCTGTGGACGTGAGGCAGAAAGCCACTCACACCGTGCTCCTGCACCGTCAGTAAGAGTATTTCCCAGAATTAGCAGCTGAGCATTCTGCTCACGCAGCACCTCCAAGCCTCAGCAGCGTGCAGGCTAATGAAGCACGACGGCTTGAGGAAATCAGCTGCCTCAGGACTGGCTCTTCCCAGCACAGCCCAGGATCTCTGCTCCTATCTCCATTCAGCAATACCTGCTGTAAGATTGATCAGCAGGAGGAGAACACGCTGGGACCTCCTTTACTGCTGGTGCATGTAGGAGTGATTTTCTGTCGAGTCCCGTCCGCCTTTATTGAGCTCACAAAGAACAGGGTTTCAGTCCTATTATTAGCTCCAGCACTCCCGAGCAGCAACACTGCTGCTGTTCATGTTACATGCAATTTCCATGTTACAATAAAAGCCAGAGATTGTGATGCCTAGCACAGAATAATTATGTCAGTGGTTAGCAACACCACGAGAATAGCATTCTAAAAGAATCCAGAGGGAGATTATTTATTATGGGACAGCCTAAATAAAGCACAGCTGAAGAATCCACACTGAAAGCACTTTAGACACAAGCCTCCCTCAGACGGAGCTCGCTGCAGGCACGGGCGTCACAGGCTGTGCAGGACCTGCAGCAGCCCGAGTTGTTCCCCAGTCCAGGGCTTACCCTCAGCAGCTCAGTGCAGAAACTTCTGGGGAGAACCACACTTATTTTGTGCCCCTTAGAGACAGCCCTTCAAAAACGTCCACTGGACAAAGAGGGAACCTTGCTAAGAACTGAGACAAAGGCTAAAGAGGAGATGTAGGACCTGAACAGCAGAGGGAGAGCACCCCCAGGCAGGAGGAACCCCTGCTCTGCCGGGCTGGGAGGGTGGGACGGCTGCCTCTGTGAAGACACAGTCATGAGTGTTCGTACCTGAAATTGTAGATGTTATTCTAAGGATTTAAGTATTTTAATAACAAAACTAAAATGTGGATTTACAGCTGACGCAGCTGGTCAGAGTATTTCCCCTATCAGCTCCAAATGCTGTTTACATGTCCCTCCAGCCAGTGCTAGCAGCTTCACACAGGAGCTCTTTATCCAGCCAAGGAAAGCATTTCCATTACAATACTAAACCTACACAAAACGCCACTAAAGATGTTATTAGATAAATTAGAGGTTTTTAAGTACATCCTTCCTGATTCTCTGGCATTGTGGGCGTGTTTAGAACACCCACAGTTGCATTGCAGCAATCCTGGAATAGCTCTGCTAAGGTAATAAATGAAGCCTGAAAGTGGGCAGTTTCCATCAATTAATTTTGAGAAAAACAGTCTGAAGCGGGCTTAACTCAGCCCACATATTATTATGTTACCAACTTCACACGCAACTCCTCTCCTTGCTGATAGCACTGAAGTGGTGAAGACTTTCCAAACATTTCCTCTGGGCTACTCCTCGGTGCTCTAAATCTAACACAAGGTCTCTTACTGAAAAAAGAGATGGCAAATTTAAAAATCTCATTCCATAACAGTTCACCATTGGACTTTGAGTGACTTATCAGTTTTGATGGAAAAGGAAGAGAAAATAAATCGGCTGAAGGCTTTCCTTCTATGTCTGGCCATTCTTTGTCCTAATAATAACAGCTGCCTGCCAAAGAATTAATTGCCCTTGACATTTGTTCATCACAAAGCTTCTTATGCAGCCTTTACAGGGCTATGCTATGTAAGCAGCACAGTGACCAGATGCAGACAGATGACTTCCTCTTCCTGATTAGCACAACACAAAATTCACTTCTCTTGCTTCTCTTCTGAAAGGACTTCAGTGGAATTACTTCTTCCCTTCAAGGAGCAGCAGACTGCGCTGGAGATTCTGCCTGCTTTTAAAGCAGATTAGATTTTGAAGCCCAGCTTCTATCAGGACACTTCATTATTGCTACACTGAGACAAACCGTCAGAGCGAGCATCTTCGTTCTTATCATGAAAGTGAACATTCAGGCAAGCACCTACCACATCCCACAAAACAACAAAGGCCCCCACTCAAATGACAACTCTCTGGTGGTCCTCAGCTGCCACACACGTTCCTTACACAAGCAGCAGCAGACGGGATCCATGGGGCACGGGAGGTCCTTTGTGTACTGCTGCTGGCGTAGCTAAGGATTACCTGCTTGCTGGCTGAAAAAAGATTCTTCTGCCACATTCTAGATGTTCCAACGTTGTTACTCATTAGGTTATGACAAACCAGGAGGGCACAATCTTGTTCAGCAGAGCTGAGAGCTAGGATGCCTATGTCTATTCATAGCTGTGCCACTAATTCAGGAGCTGACCTTGGACGAGTCACTTCGCCACTCCGACCTGCAATTCCTCATCCACAAAGCGGGGATGATAATGTCACTTCCTGGGGGAGAGAAGGAGAAGGAGGAAGGCCGTAGGAGGCTTAATTCAATGTTCATGAAACGCTCTGAGATTTCTAGGTAAGGGCACAAATGAAGGGAAAAATATCAAGATGACAGTGGGCGATATTTTCCATCTATACAAGATTTATGGAGCTTTCATAGATTTTCCTTGCTCCGTATTCTCTGTTCTCATATGCTGTCAAAAGCCCCAAGTGGAATATACGGGCAAGCAGGAGCTCGAGGCAGGCAGGGTTTGTCTGCTGCAGGCAGCTAACACACAGCCACAAACAACTGCACAAAGAAAACACATTTTTAGAAAAGCTCAAGCATCTCAGAGATGGGAAAACCATGAAAAAAATACATCGAGTTGTTAGAAATTGGTAATGCCGGTGTTCCTGGAGTGTAAGCACTGCTGATGGAAAAATGATGTCACAGGCATGCTGCTGCCCCTGACCAAGACACACAATCCAGAGACACCAGTGCTGGGAACACACACTGTCGTGGTCTGGTGTAACTGATGAGGCAGCACTAACTCAAACAAAGCACAAAAAATGGACTGAAATGTACCGGTGCCTTTCAAAGGCCAAACTGGTCAGGAATCACGAACCATTACCTCAGGAATCCCCTGACACTACAGAACGCCAGTTGTTTTAGTTAGAACGAGGCATGATTTAAATAGAAATGCTATTCCATCTGCTGAAACACAAAACAAATGCACAGGCGTACAGCATAAAGCCTCGTATATAGTTTCACACAGCAATCCAAGACCAAGAACATGACCTGAAAAGAACCAAGTACAGCACATTCCCACAAGGCCTGTAATTTTCTGTGTTAGTCAAAGACGTTAGAGGGATGACAAGCTAACTGCACCCTTTCCAAAAGGCATTACACTAGGGATGCAATTTGGTAAACACGCCTGTGTTACTGTGGCCTGCTGCAAGTTCTTGTCAGAAAGCAAGTTTTGCAAGAATTCAATTTAAGAAAACCCTCATTTGTCCCCAGCCTGTATTTACAAAACACTCCAAAGTCTCATGAGACTTTTTCCAGATGGAGCTTCCGATACAGCCTGGAAGCTCTTTGAAGAAGCCTTTAAAGTCTTTATTATTGAAAGTTCCCATGCTGTGAACTGCAGCAGTAATGAGCAGAGAAGTTCTCTGGGAAGATCCTCTTGCTGTTTACCCAGCTCTGTTCAGCCACCTCTTGTGCCAGCGGCCATCCAGAGAGCCATGGTGCGAGCTAGGGATTTTCTGTTTGTCTCCCAATTTCCGTATGTCAGAGAGGACTCAGAGAGGAATATTCTGCCAAGCAGTCCTCAGACCCCACACCAGTTACGGGCGTGTATCCTAACGATGCCAGCCAAGTGCTGTTTCCAGCTCCTGCCTCTGCAGGTTCTCCTCTCCTTACTCGCCAGGCACCGCGTTCCCCTGTGAGCTCACTGCTCTGCTCTGACCTGCGCTGTTCTGCTGCTCTGCACAGCAGATGGAAGTTTTGAAGCTTATTTAAAGCCTTGTCACGGTGGATAAATGGGGTATGTTTTCCCTATAACACAGTGAAATTCTGCACTAGATTTTAGCCGTTGCAGTCAGTTACTAAAAAAACAAACAAAAAAAAAAAGAAAAAAAAGAAAAGCAAGCAAACAAACAAAAAAGAAAGGGAACAAACAAAAGCAACAATGCACCTCTTAAAAGACTGCATAACCAAAGCTCCTTGAGAAGTCTTCTGGGCTGGCAGTGCAGAGACAGTAAAGATGCTTGATAAACTTGTTTGAAGGAGCCAAAATTGTTCTACACAAGGAAGCTGCTATCTATAGGCTTCACAGAGACAGCTCCCTGGTCACATCCCAAATGATCCTGTCCTTGTGCTGACAGTTGTAAGCAACAGAAATATAACACAGACCATGATGAAAACAGGCTGTTTCTGATGCTTTACCACACACCAACCGCAGTGCTATATATTTACTAAACATTTAACCCTTGGGACTGTACTCACTGCCATAGTCTAGAGAGTATGAAGAAATTTATATTTTTCCTACAGTTAATCTATCTTAACTAGACCTAAAACATATGGTACACTGCTCACCAGATAACATCTCCCACAGCTGGATTAAGATGCTTTGGTGTGCCCAGCAGACTTGTTTTGATGCTGTATTAATTTTGCAGTAGCTGTGTCTTACTTGTCAAAGCACTTAGGGAGGTTATGGTCTCAGAAATGTCCTAAAGACTCCACAGACAAATACAGTGAATGAGACTAAAATTACTTTTGTAAGAAAAATTTTTTCCCTTTGAAAATTCTTATTAGGCTTGGAGATTTTTGCTGATGGTAAATAATACAAGCTCTCCTTACTTGCAACCACTGAAAGTCTGTATCATAAGATAGAATTAAACCTTATATAAGCTCATACTTGCCACCTATTAGTTAAAAATACTTTATAATCTCTATTTTAAAATAACCACCTTTAAAAAAAAAAAAAATCAACAGTAAAAAATGCCCTTAGAAACAGCTTGTTAACTATCACTTGTTAATCACTACAAGGACATTCAAAGACATTGGTTTGGACTTGTTCACAAACTAAGATAAACCACCCTCATCTGAGACAATAAAAAGATTGAATTCTTTCCTTTCCTTTTTCTCTTCCTGTCTCCTAAAAACTGCTCTCTCCAGTAAAGTATGTGTGAAATAGGTATGAATGGAAAACTCTAGGAAATCATGTTTGGTGATCAGATGGGAAACATTTGCAAACACACACAGCTCAATTAGAGGGTGCTGGCACCCATCCCACAAAAGGGCTCAGGTGCTGCACTCATCTGTCAGGGCCGTCTGACAGGATATTATACATAAGGAACCACAGAAACCGCTGCGCTGCGTGGCACGCCAAACCCTCCAGTCAAGAAGCAATCAGGGCAGAGAGCAGAATTTAAATACTGGCACAGTGCTGAAAAAACTGCTCATGAAAGCGCGTTTGCAAACTGTGGTTTGTACCCTCTGTGACCGCTTGGCTGCAGAGGGTCCCTACCTCACCGGGGCCATTCTTGCCCCGCCTGCCACCAATTCTCAGAAAACTGATGGGTATTTAGTTAGCTTGCAGACTTCAGCTCCTCTTTCAAATCAGACTGGAGCTGGCCTGCAAGGTTAGGCTGACTGGTGGGAGGGACCTGGCGGGCAGGCAGATGTGCAAGCATCAAAGCCATGTTCCCTTACAAACCAGACTTTAGAAATCATTTGGAATGTCAGCAGAATTTCATCCTGTGATGCAGGTCATCAGAGGAAGGCCTTGACTTTGAACTTACGGTCTTCAGCATGTTAATCAGATCGAGGCCCAGAATCCATATTCTGCCATGCAGCAAGTCGCTGCGCCCTTCCTCCAGAGGGGCAAGTGCCCCTGGCACGTGGCTGACACTAACGAACGACCGGCACTGAAGTGGTGAATTGTGAAGAAGTAGTGAATTGTGAAGAATCCCAACTACTTTCACAGAGCAGCTTTCACAGAGCTGTTGTGCTGCAGAGGTTGTCTGTATGTTACCTCTGAAACCTAATGGCATGATTTAACTCATTCTCACCACATGGCCGGTGAGGAGGTCACTTGTACTGCAGCCCCTGCAGAGCTGATGCCACCTGCACTAAAGCCTGCTTTGAAAGCGACAGCAGTCTGCGAGAACACAAACTGCCCTCCAAAAACAAGAGGGATCTTCAAGGAGCTGAAAGCAAAATTACTGCAAGAAATTGAATTCCCAGAAGCGACAGTGTGACAGTTTTCTCCATTACATCAAATAGTTGAAGATATGAAGTTTGCACTTAAAATGATATTCCAGGACTAGGGTCCTTCAGAGGTGTCTTGTATCCATCCGTTATTAAGGGAAAGGTAAACCTACACAAAGAGAAACTACTTCATTACAGGAAAGGACCAGTATCCATGAACCTCGGTCACAAAACGGAGCTGCTGAAGCTGTTCCTATGTATTAGTCTCTCCCCATCTAAATCAGAACCTTTTCTGCCCTAGCAGAAGATTCTGAGGGTTTGGATAGTCTCTTATTAAATCTTAGCTATTGCGATAAAATACATTTTACAAAATTATAAAAATGTTATTACAAACTTTTTAAAATACTGCATCACCTATTTGATGGACATTTATTATAGTGATTAGATCTTTAGAGATCAGCTATGTAAAAACAACCACATAGTCAAAAATGAAATGAAATAAATAAATTTGTATTCACACCATCATTAAGTAATCAAAATAAAGATCATTCACTGGAATCACCCAGTCACCCCAGCCACATGTGACTTCCAGGAGTTCATGCTGAAATAAAATATCCTTCTTTAATTTGTGTTTGGTTGTTTTTGTTAATTCTTTTACAGGGATTAGCTTGACAATGCACACAGTCCTCTGCTCAAACTGAAATGCTGAACACCTGGGTGACAGGCATAGCCTGCAACACAGCCTGCCGACTGCCATTCCAAATACCAGTCACTGCCTACTTAGCATCCCCGTGCTTGGAATGATAATGCCCTCCACGTCCACGCAGGATGCATGCTTACCTGAAGAAACACATTTCTTAACTGGAAAACCAGTGTCAACAGCTATTATCTCATGGTGAGTTTCTCTGCTAGGCTGAGGCCTGCTAAAAAGCTCTAGAGGACAATAAAATGTCATTGATTTTTCTCTCTTTGACTCTCAGTCAATTTGAAAGTCAGCATAATTCAATATCTTTCTACTGGCTCCATTAGCAAAGAAAGGAATCCATGCTTCAATCTATGCAGCCGTATTGGAAAAAGTAATTTAATTCTACATCTGAAAGTGTGCCAACATCAGCATAAAACCGTACACAGTATATGTAAAATTCAATTTATAAATTCTGTATTTTGTCACGCCAGAATGAGATGCCAACTAAAATCAATGGGAGTGTCTGAACTTGTCCTGAAGGTATTTATATATATGCTTTTTATTTTGGTGTTTTATGTTCCAGCTGGAGTTTTTGATGATATCTCCTTTCTACATCACACTCATGTCATACTACCTAGAAAAGTTCACGTCGCAGAAAACCTTGTTGCAGCAGGCACACTGAGCCCCAAAAGCTTGGTGCATATCATTGACTCACTCATCTCCTATTTTCCTCTCTGTCAAAAACAAACTTTCTTTGATATTTTCATTAATGCTGCATAAAGTCAGCGTGTCCAGAAGCCAAAGTTAAACAAGAATCACTCTGTGCAGAGCGTCTATTTTTTATTTCAGGTCAGATTAACATGCCAAAGTTCTCTGATTACTAGTCAAAAAGAAAAATGTATCGAACCATGTGGTAGTTAGCTACGTGATTTCAAACGAATGAAGAAAATGCTTGATAGCAGCACATACTGCTCTCTTTGTTTGTCTCCACTGTAGGTCATTATTAAAGCAAAAAAATGTAAAATGACTTCTTATAAAAAAAAGGGTGAAGGGAATGAATCTACAGTGCCCATTGAATAACATCACACAGCTATTCCCCAGATATTTCAGTACAGGCACAATTATTTGTCTTCAGGTAGAGGAGAAAATTAAAAGCTGCAGGCCAGGATTTTCCAGTGACGTTTGATCACTTAACTTCTTTCAGCCCCTTGGACAAATATCAAATATAAGGCAAAACACATCCCGGAAGATTTACGACCACTGAGTCAGCAGAGAACGTTCTTTCTCCCTTCCCTCTCCCGTGAAATGCAGTTCATCGTACAAATGGCTTGGGTGTTTATGCCAGATGTAAGATTAGATAATTAATCATCTGAGTCCTGGATGTCAACTCTTTTGTGATACAGAATTTATTCCAAATGTACCATTTATAATCAGTTGACTCGCAAAAGCGTACTGGTGTTATACAGTAATACATCTTATGATGTACAGCCAAATATCTGCCACTCCATAGCAACATATTCTATTTCTGCTGGAGCAATACCCTGCCGGGACTTAGCCCTTCCCACGGCTTAATTTTTTGTCCGTAGGATAGGGATAATGATACTGATCTTTAGAAAGCCATTCCAACTCCAATGGTCAATACTGCCATGGAGGGGTGGGTATTATTAATTAACCCCACACCAGGAAAGGAACAAGAGAACTTGCACTCATCTCTAGCGAATACTGCTGCTCTTCTGCCTGTCTTTTCTCTGGAGAATGACATGCCAGATAATCCAATTAAAATCAAACAGGAAAAGTAAGAATCATTTTACAGATAAGCATATAGCTACAAATACATGCATGTATTATACATTGGGGCTAACAAAAGCTTTCCCTGGAACTTCAATTTCAGAATTACTGGTATCGATGCACACAGAACAAGACACTGGAGGGGTAAATGGTGCTACAAGACCAGTGTATGTGCTCTTCTACAGGAACAAACCTTTGCTTACTCTGGAAAGATCACATCCTAATTCCCACTGTCACTTATCCTTTGCTGACCTGCAAAAGATATTGGCAATAGGGTTTTAGTTTTTTTCCTTCAAAGGACAATCAAAATGTTTTAGCGACTGTTTCACATTAAAGTCCCAAATGCCATCTATTCTACTAAGCCACATAGCTATTTCAGTCATTCTTAATAAATAACAGTTACCAGTAGTAGTTAAGCCAACAGATCTGAATTATTTATAGTGTTGAGGAACAGAACAGCAGATAAAATGCATTAGGGCTTTCAGTTGTTCTTGCCTGAATGACACAATGGCAGCCTTCAGACGTTTTTCCACGGGCTGGTGCTGTCAAATATTCTGCTTCCAGTGCTGGTTAATAAGATTCCCTGAAGGAATCTTGACCTACCCCTATCCATCTTGAACGATCACATTCACCAAGAGCAGGTAAGAGAGACTTACCCAAATAAAGTACCTTTGATATAGATATAAATATAATGGCGTGGATTTTGGTTTGATTGAACAAGCCCTGTTCAACTGCTATCCAGTGTTATTCAACAGGCCATTGTTATCTAGATGTTGTCCAGCACGGCTCTGTACTTCCAGTTGATAATCCAAAAGCTCCTCAAGATATTCATCTCAGTGTTCCTCTTCTCCTTTGCCTACATTTCTTCCTCCCTTCTGCAGAAAAGCCCAGTTATCATCTTCATTTTGCAATGGCAAAGCCAACTTCACATTCAGGAGTGGAATGTGGAAACCCCAAACCTCATCTTTCCTCTATGCGTACGTTTTTAAGAGACCACATCAGGAAACATTAGACACACGAATAACAACAGGGGCAGAAATTATCTGGGCTACACTCCACAAATCATGTCAAACACAGCAGCTGAGGCTATGCCCTTTGTGGCTTAGCAATGCAGTCAGATCACCTGTCCTGAGTGACTGATGGGACAGCGAGCCTCTGCTCACCTGTGCCTGGGGGGACCTGCGTCCTGCTCCCCCTGTGTACGCACACCACAGGGGACACTGTGCCACCAGCGTGAAGCTCACCGCGCACCATCGGTCCACAAGGAGAGCGGTGCCCACGAGTGGCAAGGAGAGGTTTGCACTCAGACGCTGCAGAGGAGAACTGGGGGAGTAGTTGTAGCACCATAAGCCTCAGCCAAGCAGCTTGCCTTTTATAGCTCACCTTCGCTTTCTACATGGGTCTATTTACAGAAGGAAATGCTGCAAGTTGTAGCTTCTTTGAGGAGTAAAAAGAAGAAAAAACTGAAAATCTGGAGAGCTAAGAAAACTAAACCAAAATAAACAACAATAACAAAAAACCCTTCTCTACGCAGATACCAAAGAAATAGGGAGGGGGAAGAAAATCACTTTCAGCTCATGCTAGGGTATAAAGGCACCTGAAGCTGGCTCCACCACACACTGGGCTGTAGGGATGAGCCACAGGATCTTCACTGTCAGGCAGGCCCAAGAGACGCTGGTCTCTGTGCCTCCCCGCTCCCCTCATGGCCGAGCTTCCCAGCCCTCCCTGTGCAGAGCCTCATTTAAAATCTGCACTCTGCTTTGACAGAGACAGCTGCGTCGAAGATGCCACACGTCACAGGAGTGACCATGCTCAAAGAAGAAGAATATGGCTTTTGCTTTGGGTGAGGCAGGTCCTGAGCCTGCATAGCACGCAGCCTGCCTGCAGTGTGCATCTATATATAGCTCTTTTTGTGCACAAAGGCTATATGAATTCATTCTGAACAAGCTGAGGATTTCAAACAAGTCTGCAGTGCTGTAGCCTCTCTCCCATTCTGAAAGGTACAGTGAATTATTTAAAACCTGAAAAACATGTTCTAAAATTATTTCCAGCACCACTTAAATCTGTTATAAGGTCACATGAAAATAAGGGCTACCACCTTTTCCAGCTACGACATTGCAAAGATTATAGGCATTGTTTTCTACCTTGGGCTTCTCAATACAATTCAAATTCTACCCATCCATTCACCAACAGTTCGGCCTTTGTTTATGCAAAAGAATTGACCTCTTAAAGTCTTACTTGTAGTATGTTATTTTGTGTAAGCAATGTTGGATTAACCCACTCGGGGGCAGTAACACTGTCCCAGTCTATTGCAGCTCTTGTAAAAATAACCCAACACTTCGTCTTGCCTCCCTCAAAGAAGATTGCTGTCTTCTCCTGTAAGTTTATTATTAAACCTGTGATCTCTTCAGCAGATAGACAAGCTCTAAATATAAAAAAGGCTCTGTTACATAACACCCCAAGAAAGGAGGCAGCACACAATAGCCTGTAGACAACAAGACCCTGAGTAATACAGAAGTGGGAAGGTGGTGAAAATCTGTTATTGCCTTGCCTTTGCCTAGTGCCTGCACTGATGTCCGTGCTGCATGCAGTCAGACAGTAGAACAAGGAATCACACCATGCAGGTGTAAAACTTGTTGGTTGGTTGGTTGGTTTGTTTGATGGATGATAAACAAATGCAAACAAGCAGTATTATCTGGAGGTTAATTCAGGATCTAGCCAAAACTTACTCGGATCAGACGACATCTTCCTCAAACTCAACAGAACTTGTCTGAAGCTCCATGAACCAGGGTTGTAAATAATGCACCAGTGAGGACTGACTCACCCACGGTGACGAGAGTAGGCTCAAAGCTCCTTCGAATGGAGCCGCATCACAGTTGTTATAATCAGCAGTTAAGAGCTTACTCAGGAGTCACACTATCAATTACAATGGTAATACATATTCAGGGAGTAAGTAATATGCAGACAGAGAGAATATGAAATCAAAACATTAATAAAAAATAAGGAACCTTTGGAGACAAATGATTATCTTCTTTATCTACAGTGCTTTATGCGTACCCAAATGGTTTATAATCTAAAAATAAATGATTACTTCTACCTTCTACCTACGTGCACGGTACCTTGGATGAAAAACAGCAAACTGCTAATTATGGATAGAAACATTGCACAGCTGTTTTGAACCAGCAGCAAAAAAACGATCCACACTAGAAACAATATCTCCACAGGAACTGTTGTTTTCCAAGCTAAAATTTAACCACAATAATGTGAATGTCATCTTGACTTACTATACCCATGATGGGGTTTTCCATGAAAACGAAAACAGTACGAATCACGTGCACCTTGATCCTCCAAGCTACATCACCATCCTCTCATCACTCTTTAGCATCACACTGACACTGACTTGAAAGTAAATACTTAGCATCTGTAACTGACATACATATACATCTTTGTGTGTGTGTGTGTGTATTTTTAAATATGAACAATCACCACAGATTCCTTGGGAAGAGAAGGAAAATTATTAAAACAGACGGAAGATCAAAGGTCACACAAAAGCATGTAGCTAGCCCGGAAACTACATCATCAGGACACTGTGCCAAGTAATATTTCGAAAATGAAGAAATTCAATCAATTCTGCTCCCAAAACACAGAGCCAGAACAAACTCTACCAATGATACTGGCCTTTGAAAAGGAAAGAAACAAAGAGGCCTCTGAAAAGCACAGTTCTGGACTAAGGACAGCAGTAAATTAGAAGAGCAATTATATAACAGCACAAGAGCCAAGTCAGGAGGAAGTAATCAAGTAAAGATGAAATCCAAGTGTGGTTTCTTAGTTGGAGCAGAGAAATCTGTGAAATTGTAGACAGAGCATGAGAAGAGGCAGGACTGTGAGATTTTTTAACTACCAAAAAAGCACCAAAGGTAAAAAATAAAAATAAAAATCTGTGTTCTAAATCGATGTTGAAAACTAGCAATGAATTGTTTTTGTTGGATTTAGCTGTAAAAGACTGCCAACAGCATGCACCTGGTTCTATCAGAAGTACAGTCAGGCAGCACAAAGATTGCCTCAAGGGCAGATAGTTTTCAAATAAAAATACAGGTGGGGCACCTGCATGAGTGAGCTTTTACCGATGCATGGAGTCAGCATACAAACGCAGCAGTGACCAACTGCCATTGGTTAGACTGACAAAGATATACCAAGAAAAGAGAGATTAGGAACACCAGCTGAGCGCAGAGATAACAGGAAAAGTTACTGTTAAAGCAAGATTTAAGTTATAATAACACAGCAGTAGTAAATTGGAAGATGTAACAAGATAGGAGACTAAGCACTGCTCCCAGTTCTGCACCTGACAAATGACACCTCTTCCAGCAGATCATTTAATCTCTACACATCCATCTGTCTAGGTGTCAAACAAGTTTATTGCCTTCAAGCTTCAGAGGAGTGCAATGAAATTTAATTCATTAATACCTGGAAACGATGTTTTAATCCTTGGGTAGAAGGTGATGGGAAAGGACACCATATTACCACAGCAAGCCTACCTTACAAACTAAGCACACACAACAGGCACTGTGTGATTCCTGCTGCAGACCATATACAGAACGGTACAAACCCATTTATTTTTATACAGCAAAACCCACACACAACGGCAGGATACGCTAACACACCACTACTACCAACAACCTGGCTAGCAGTGTGGTCCTTGGTGTGTGACAGCAAACAGGGACAATCTGCAGGGAGCTAAAGAAATACCTCTGCTGTATTTACCTCAGTGAACTCCTGCTTCATCCATGTAGCCACAAGTAATACGCTAAAATCTTATTCTAAAATTCTAAAAAAGGAGATGGAAAAACTACAGGGGGTAGGAAAGAGTAACCTAGGTCCAAGTGTTTCCTGAAGTTACTGGGAATAAAAAGTTTGGACTTGTTTTGGTATGTGCTGCTGATGCTCCAGAATTCCTAATGAAGCACCCTGTGTAAGGAAACTCAGTTCTCCCTTTCAGTGTGAGCACAAAGAAGAACCCTCACAATCTTTACAAGTGTAAAATACCGTAACTTTTCTATCTGTACAAACAAGGCATACTCAGTCCTACACAGCCTTTAGCAGTTAGACATACAGACATTACCTTTGCTTTTCTATTTGAAAACTTAAAAACTAACTCAGATTAATAAACATGAACTCCTCAGGGACCAGGGAAATTAAGCACGTGGAATATTCTAGAGCTCTGTTATAAAGCAGTAATGGTCTGGTGACAAATATCTCATTGTTGTACCAAAACTCTGTGTGTTCTAATGTTCAATCTGTTCTTTTTGATCAGAGCTGGTTATATAACCATCAGCCATGCCATGGTTTTGCTAAAATCATTCATTTTAATTACAGATTTTTATTAGCACCAAAGACAGCTAGAAAACCAACTCATTCCCAAATAAAGTACAGCAAGGCTGGGGCCTTAGTGCTGATACAGTTTCATACAGGCTAGGTGGTGGTAAAAGAAAATGCGTGCGACAATAGAAGAGACTCATAG
Source organism: Alectura lathami (assembly GCA_013399715.1). Lineage (NCBI taxonomy): Eukaryota > Metazoa > Chordata > Aves > Galliformes > Megapodiidae > Alectura > Alectura lathami. The sequence continues at coordinate 102,875 of VXAV01010123.1, read as the reverse complement.
GTTCAAGTAACCACAGAAGAGAGAAAGGGAACACAATGCACACAGGAATGCAAATCGGCCTAGCTCTGCTGCTAAAAGCCAAGGCAGAGCATGCTCTCCTGCCCACAAGGACAGCCTGTGGCAGGAAGTCTAAAAAATTCCATAAGGAAAGCTGCCTGGGTCTCCTGCTTATGGCTATGTATTAATCCTTGATATTTAGCATGGCTTCTCAAGGACAATGCAGTACTGCACAGCTCTTCATGAGTCTCTTCTGCTTCTTAGCTATGAGTCACCATTATATCAGGAAAAAGTGAGCTGAGTTTAGTAAGCACAGAAGGGTATATTATATATTTTCTTAGGGTTTCTGATCCCGAGGGTACATTTTATATATATTTCTAAGTGACTGTCTCATTTCTCTCATCTTACTCTTTATGTTTTTTCTTTTTTATTTCATAAACTATGAAAAATTCATTAATCTTCAGCAGGCGGCATCACAGGAAGCACTCTTAGCCCTGGAGAGGAGGAAGAGGGGTTTCCACATTTGATGGAGGACTCCAGCTCTCTGCTACACTCCCTCTCCTGCTTGAATGGCTTCAAAGGACAAAGGAATTACTTCCTCTTGCAAAATGTATTGCCCCAATCTGTCTAGCAAACGGCAAAAAGGAAAATAGAAAAACTGCAAACAAATATCAGCATTTATCACAACTTCTTAAATACAGATCTAGTCTTGGCACCAAGAAAATGTCTGTGTTGACAGCAAACCTCATTTAGGCTAGAAAAGGAAGAGAGTGAATGTGCCCTTTTGGGTACATATGCTGCATGTACTGTGATCCCAAGCGAAAACAATCGCGAGTCTTACTGATTTTAACACCTCAGCGATCAAAGCTTTTCTCTGATGTTCAGCAGTGATTAGGAAGGTCTGCAAGGAAAGAAAACAACACTGTACGGTAAGACAAGTCTGAACAGCTCTTCAGTTTACATATCTCCAGTGTCTTACCACAAAACAGAAGAATATAGGAATTTTTTGAATAGAATGATCGCGATCAGTTTGCATACCTGCATTACAATAATTAAAGACATCTTTGTTACGATGTGAAAGTCTCAGGCATTTCATTCATAAGGGAGACTTACTTGCTGATATATTTTACTTCCAAGCTGGAAGTATTCTTCTTTAATTGCAACTATTCTCTGGAATTTTTTAAAAGAAAGTAGTGAGAAACACTGATAAGAGAAAGAAAAGGTGACTAATATTAAGCCAGGACCACAGATACATCTGCATCCTACATCCACCACAGCCCTTGATATGGGACCAAGACATTTGCTTCTCTCCCTTCTGTGCCCATTGTGCTTTCACCCTCTCGTGTCCCACACCCTGGCCCTGACCCCTCTGGTCACACACCCCGTTTGTGCTGCCCAGGGCTGACAAGCTGATGATTGCAAAGAAGACCTCCCAACATTTTCCTTGGTCATCTTTCCAGAACTAACTGTTTCCTCCAGATGTAGTTGCTGTGATATGCAGAAAAAGACAAGAAATGCGAACTGAACAGAATCAGAGGAAACTAGGGGAAAAAATGTCCTGGCTGTACTACAGGATGTTCCAACTACAATTCCTCCAGAGTTGTGGTACTGGAATTAAAGGGCATGCTGGAGTATTGTGTTTTAAAGAATGTAAAGCACCAGATTTCTCACAACATGTTGTTTCACGATGAATCCCTTGGTAAGTGGGTGGACTCAGGGAGACACTTAGATTTACATCTGAGACCAAAAAAGGCTGTTAGACTAAACTGGGATTGGGCCTTCCAGTGGAGTCACCCAGACAGATCTGCCTGGAGGCTGATACAGCGTCTGCTGGAAGTCTGCCTCAGTCTCAGGTGAAAAGCAAACTTTAACTTCAGAATACATCCTCAAAGCCATTCCACTCACATCCTCTTTATACCATTTGCACAGTCCTCAAGGTTGTTCAAGCATAATATGTAAACTGTAAGTTAAGATTTTACCTTGCTTTTAAACAAACATTAGTCCATTCCATCACTGTCACATAAATTTTAGATCTGACTATGTGCCATTTCTGACAACCAGACTTTTACCTCTTTTTTAAAGGGTACGGTACACATACCACAAAAACACTAATATAATTTGATACAAAACTGCACAAAGTTTTAAAATAAAAGGATAGCGTGATGTATTTAAAAGCTCTACTAGATCTGACTTGATAAAGTGCACCATCACACAGCAGAATAGGTTAAGTGTACTTACGATTTTTTTCTCATGATGGCTAGTAAACTCAAACAGTAGCAACTCTGTTATAAGAAACTTCATCTGCTAAAGATCTAGGTGAAGCTTAAGCCATCCACTAGAAAATATCAGGATTTACAGCTTGGCAAATGCAGAAGAGATTTTAAGAATCATCCATTTATTTTTTTGGCATTAAAAAACCAGTGCTCCACTATCAGTTTCTGTGAGTAAGAGATCCAGGATAGAAATAGCAAGGGCCATGTACAATAAAGCTTGCTGAAAGGAATCTACCAAAAGGACAGATAAAAACTGGCAGAACAAACCTCAGACGTGCACCACAATGCTCACAACCAGAGGTCTCCTTCACAAGGCATATTCATTCAGTGCTTATTGTACTTTTACTGGTTAAAATTCAACTTCCCTTTGGGCAGGGAAAAAAAAAAAAAAAGACATTCTGATTTTAAGAGAAAAATGCAAGATCAACGTGTGAGGAATTTGGAGACTGTGACACAAAAAGCAGCAGATGGCCAAGGAGAGCCTACACGCCTCAGTTCCCTTCTGGGCCTCCGGTACCGCTTGCGGGGCAGTGGCGGCAGCAGAGCCCCAGCGCGCTGCAGCCCTGCCTGCACTCCGGGGTCACTCCTTGTCCTGCCTGTGCTGGAGACGGAGGCCCTGCAGAGGCCGTGGTTGCTCACCAACAGAACGCTCAAGCTGCAGCCGTTCCCCATGTCCATGCGTTCATTCTGCACAAAGCAATGAGGCAGATGCAGACGTTACATAACCTTCTGTGTTCATGAGAAAGGGACAACATTATTGAAAAAAAATAATAAAAACAACAGGAGATCCAAAGAGGTGGTAAGAAAAACTTTCCATCTGTAACTAAAATTCCCAAGAACCTGAGCAGCCCACATAAGGAGGCTGAGGGAACTCCACTGCCAGAAATTTAGAGAAGGGGTCAGAAGAGTCCCTCTCAGGATACGGTTTAGATTTAGCTAGTTCTGCCTTGAGGTAGAAACATGGACTGAATGACCTCCTGAGCTGCTTTTCAGCCCTATTTTCTACGGTTTTTCTATTCTATTAAAAACATGTGAAATTTCCCTTAGCTCTTTTCCTTAGAAGGAAAGAGGGTAATTCAAGAGACACCGTATCCCCAGAGCATAGCCCTTATTAATTAACCTCATAACGTAACCTGGAGTAACATTGTGCAATGTTGTGTACCCCCTCCAGCGTCTGTCCTACATAAGAGTATCTCCTGGCTACAGAATTTAGAGCTTGATCACAAAGATATTGGTGTGTCCTAACTCCCTCTGAAATCAAGGGGTATTTAGGTAACTAATTTAGAATTATAATCAGGCCCTCAGTCCAAAGAAGCAGAAAGGCATGCTTTTAGAATAAGATTAGGTACTTCCCATAGCTTAGTCTTTCACAACAGGCACCACAGTTCGGCTCCCTAGGAAAAACGCATCTTTTCCTCAGGTCCAGAGCCTCCCTGTCTCACAGCCTCATCTAACACTCAAGGAAAGGGTAGGCAACTCTCTACCAAAGGAAATTCTACTTGTCATTTACATTGGTGATACGGTCAGTCCTCAGTCAGGGTTCCGCATTTATGGCTGTAAAAAGACAGAAGACTGTGAAGAACCAACACTTCTACATCTTTCTGTTAAAAAAAAAAAAAAAAGGTTCTGTAATAAGAACTTTTTTTTTCCCATGTAGACAAATCTTTAGGTACATCATAGGGGCAGCCTCTTGCTTGTGTAAAACTCTTCTGTCTATCCACTGTTCTCACCCCAGCTGGTAATAATCAGAGCTGAGAGACTTAATTACTGTACCTTTCAATAAGGCTTTAATTTTATTTTTGTTCTTCCTACTGCAAATGCCCATGAATCAGAGGGTCACTTTAAGCACAGAATTCAATTTAATTATACTCCCAGGCATTTTTATCCTTAAACAGGTCAACTTATTAAAAAAAAAATCTTGATTATGAATAATGGGAAGTCTGGCAGACAATCCCAAAGAGTCTCACTCTGAAAGCTCTCCCATCCGTTTGTTTAGATTTGTTCAGTAAGCACTGGGCAAGGTCCCACTGCATGAACATGACAGCATTTACTGAAATTACTTCTAACTTTTAATTAAAGTGGATTTTAATACAGACTTATTGGCTGTTGTCATGGGAATATTTACCCATATTTTTTAACTGGGGCATTATCTGCTAATAAAAACAGGGAATGTATGACTTGAAAATAAGACTGTCTGTTCCTGAACTGAACCTGGCAAAATCCTTCCCATGTTACAGAATAAAATTATTTTACACAATTGGGCCACTTCTTCAGACAGGATAGCATTCTTTCTTTGGACAGGATACTGTTTTATTACCTGCCAGGGAGGACGGCTTTGATGGACTATCCTGATATGAGCTAGATCTTAAACGCTGATGGAAACCTCATGACTGAGTCATGGTTTTCTGCACTTACTCAGGTTTTGTGTATACTTTAAGAAACAGAAAATCATAAGTAGGTTTGGGACTTCAAAGTCTAAAAAGAAAAATCCACGCTTCCTGGAAAAATTGCTTTCCAGGAAATTAAGATTCCTTTGGAAATTTTGAAAGATAATATTAGACTCCACAGGTTTTGACCATTCAGAACATCTGAGGAACATTTTGATACTAAGCCATTCCTCCATGCATTGTCTCAGTTACAGCGCTGCAGCTCTTGGAGATTTAACTGGAATTCTCTATATGATTAGTCTTGTGCACGATACAAAGGCTGAGCAGGACAAAGCAGCAGAAAAAGCGAAGCACTGAGTAACAAACGGTGGTACCAGGAGTGTGGTGGCGACTGGAAATGAAGGGCTTACTTCAGGCACAACCCAGCCCTCAGTGGCAACGCTTTTACTCTAGTCCCCCATGGATGTACAAAAACAAAGCAACAAGTTTTAGAAGGCTCAGTGCCTGGACTGTCATTTCTTGTATTCCAGTGGAATTTCAAGTAAGACCTACTGTGCACAGCAGAAAATGTTTCCTGACCCAAAGAACATACCATTTAAATACTTAAATTGACTGTCAAACAGAGAGAAAAGAAGGGCGAGAGACGTTAATTAATAATAGCATGAAGAGAATGATTTGCCACTTAGGCTAGTTCCAGAGGTATGTGAAGGGGATTTTTATTTAAATGTTGTTTGTATTATTATGAAATTGGCACAGATAACAAAGCACAGACAGAAATGGAAGCCACAAATAGGAGGCACCTTTCAAACCCAGCAGCCTGAACCATACAAAAATGATGCTAACAATGAGAAGGACTCAGAACGATAAGCTTTTCTAATGAAATTTTTGCTTTGCTGCCACGTATGTCAATGTGCTAATCACAGGGAAAGGAACCATGGGCCCATGCACCAAATGCAAACTGCTCTCAGTGCAGAAAGAGCGGAAGAACAGAACGAGCTGCTTTGACACTTGCTACAGAAATCCATTAATCATAGGAGCAATATTTAGGCTTTCAAGTCAGAAAAACTAGACTTTAAAAATGAAGTATGTGAATAAATTCCTCATCGCACCTCCAACCTCTCAGCCACAGTGCGTTATTCCTTTGAAAAGTGTGATTGTACAGCTTGGTGTGTGTGCAATGTAACCGACGTCCCCCATCGGGAGATGCTCAACATGCCATGCAGGTAACGTGAGGCGTATTTCAAGCTGACGCTAGACCCCACGCTAAGTTAGACCACATGTTATACCATGCAAAAATGGTAGATGTAACCTGTAAGCTGAAATTAATAATATACTACATAATTTCTTTCCACTAAATCTGTAAACATTTCTTTTAAAAAGCAAATTATTTGGCATGCTTTTTAAACAGAAATTTGAAAAAAAAACACATCATATAAAAAGCCATACCATATCTAATCTTAAAGTTCTACAGAATTTCTGTTGCTATAACAACATGTGAAAACCTTTTATAGTTGAGGACATCTGTAGTTATTTTTACATGCAACAGCTGGATTTGTCTGTCTGAATTTCACTCCAAAAAAAATGTGTTTTATTTTCTTCCTCTGAATAAGCTTTTATATAATATAATGATAAATGGCAGGGTCCAGCAGGCTCAGGAGCTGAATAATCTGCAGTCAAAAACCCCACATATTACACTGCAAAATGAGCAACAACTTGGCTAAGAGCAATGAGAGTCTCACACTCTGCCCATACAAACACACCTCCTCCTCCCAGATTTGGCACTGGAACAACAAGGGCACAACAAGTCTTTATAAATGAGATCTTTGATCTCAGAGGTGCCACCTTCATATTCTAAATTTGCCTGAAGTTTAGCAATACAGAACAGCAGCAAGAAGCTGACGTGTGATTTCCTGCAGAACAAAGCTTGAAACAACCAGCATTCCACTGGGCTAACCAAAGAAACGTAACATGCAGCAGCCAACCATTCTCATCTTTCTCTACAAAACTTTCCCATCCAAAAAAAACCGGCAAATTAAAAGTGTTGAACTTGCAGGGTTCTCCAAAATAACAGACATCTAAAAAGGTACGAATCTCTCCAGATGATCAGGAAACTGAGACAGCAGTTTGAAGTAGGAGATGGGTAACTTCTCCAGTGGTCCCAGTGTATTCCTCAGAACTTGCTTCTGAGTCCTACTTAGTCAGTCGGTTAGGTGAAGGATACAGGCACAAAGCAGTTACATATCATAAAAAAGTGTATTTTAAAATCTGAAGAAGCTTTGGGTAGAGCAAGAGCCCTCCACATTACTTTTACATAAAAATAGAGAGGATAATGTTTGAGAACGCGATATATAGGAAACTTGAATTTGCTTTTGGGATTCATGTCTCACTAGTCTTCAGGAAAGTCTCCTCTTCAAAGTTCAACAATTTGTGCATTCTACATTCCAACAGATTTCATAACACAACAGAAAATAAGGAATTCTTGTTTAGTATATTTGCCGAGAGTGCAAACAACCAAGTGCTTCTGTGGAACACTCGCTTCCTCCCAGGAGAGGTGTGAAACTCACAGCAACAGAAGCCGAGTTACCTCAGCCCCTTGCAGGATCAGGCCATGTGTAATTTTGCCCCCAGATCATAGATATCTGTAAGGCTGAAAGTAAAAATGAGGATCTCTGGTCATAATCATACATAAAGTGGAGACAACTAAGCAATGCAAAAATCGACATCTAAATCAGAAAGTTTTACTTTAAAACTCGCTTTCTATGCAGCAATGTATTTATTATTATTGCACCATAATTATTACAATGAATTATTGAAGTGAACTATTCATTCCTTGGGAGGACTCAGAAAGAGTGAATGATATCCTGACGCTTATTGTAAACCACTGCTCCATACCCAGGAGGGCTTTGAAGGGCCTGGGGAAACCCATATCCCTGCCCACCTCCGGCAGAGGTAAGCTCCAGCAGCGCAAAGTCTTTTGAGTGTGAGGAGGCACAAAAGGCTATATGGATTCCTGAAAAATTCTAACCCACTGTTTCCCAAAAGACTTGTTCCTTATGAACTGAAATCACAAACAAAAAGTAGCAAAGAGACTCCACTGTGATGTTGGAAATAGGCAATGCATGCATTATACAGAGGCGATAACTGCACA